>CM077343.1:15458080-16022613 GCA_039655645.1 Ammopiptanthus mongolicus | reverse complement strand
CCATTTCAACATTTTTCTCAAAAACAGGACACAGTCCCAAAACTCAAAAAACACGCAGTCCATACAGCTCAAACCCAAAATGCCTAACTGATGCACCAGTTTAAATTTTGGATTTTACAGCTCAAAAACGTCTGCAAAGCCCCTAGGACCACAAAAAATGTCCACCAGCTTTATAGGCCAACACACTAACACGGATCCTTGATCCTCATGTTCTGCAGAACCCTAGAATCCCGATGTCTCAGTTTCTAGGTTCCAAACCAAAAACCACATTTCTCTTTTAAAAATTTAAAAACCAAAAACCCAAATCTCCGAAGCTCACACAAAGCCTTCGGGATCAGTTTTCCATAAAACAAAACTCGTGGTTGAAACCCACTTTTTCTCTTTCGTCGTATTTCGGTAAAACGAAAACTTTGAAATACGGTTCATAAAAACCCTTTTCTCTTGTATAAAACAACTTGTTTTAAAATAACATTTCCAAAAGCACTTTGCTCAAAATAATTTCCTTTATTACTTTAAAAACTAGTAAAGACTCCAAGAAAACACTTTTCACCTCACAACTTTGTTTTTCTCCATTAAAGCATTTCTTTCTCCATTTTACCTCTTAAGTCAACTTATCCTTAATAAAATAAATGTTTATTTTTATTTATTCACAAGCTCCAATTTATTTCTTTTTCTCTCAAAGTTCCTTGCAAAACACTTTAATATTATTATTATTTTTCTTTATCCCACGTCTCAAGTTTTTTTGAAGCTTTTTATATTACACGATATCGGATCCTAACTGGTGCTAGGTCCTTTAACACAATAATTACCACGACAGGCATAGAATGCATCCATACATTAAAATCCAATGCCATACCATGTAATCAAGTATTAGCAGGTAATTTAGGCATAAACAGATAATTTCATATATAAACAATTATCAGCAGATAAATGAAATCACTCACTCCACAAACAGCCAAATGCAAATAAATAATTACAACCCAAACACACAATTACAACATATAGATGTCGGAATTTGAATTCCTCACGCTATCTTCCCTTACCTCTTGGAATTCATAATGTAGCGACAAATCTCCCGATTGACTCGAATTTGTCCGATCTCTCTCGTTCGATTACCCGAAAATCACTACATACACACAATGAATCAATATATTAACACAAAACACAAAATTTCTCCCTTTACCCTTTCCTCTAGGGTTCGGCCCTATGCCATTAAAATAGCTGGGGAGTTCCAAAAATTCTCATCTCTTGGATACTATACTAACTAAGTGAGATAAACCTAGATTCAAGCTTAAAACACCAAAATCAACCAAAATCCTACTCACCCACAAAGGGGGTAGGTTCGGCCCCTATATACCATTGGAGCTAGAGTGCTCCTTTGGTTTCCAACTCTTGGATTATGAAAGAATACATGAACCTAGATCAAAGAAATTGGTTTGGTATTAAAAGGATTTTTCTACAAATTTTCATGGATTTTTTAAGATTATGGGTCAAAACCCTAACCTCCATGGATCAAGAAATCTATGAGATGAATAGAGAGATTAAGAGAGTTAGAAGAGAGGTGATACCTCCTTGATGCTAATCCTTGATAGAAACTAGCTTGAATCACGCAAAAATCTCCAAGTTTCCAAGGCCAAAATGTGAAGAACTTAGAAGAAATGAAGAAAAGTGTGAGAGAAGAGAGAGAAAAGGGAATGGCCGAATGGCCTAGGGTGAGAGAGTGAGTGTATAGATATTTTTTTCACCTAGGGAAATTTTGTAATTAACTATAGGACAATTTTGTAATTTCAATAAAAGATCAAGGGCATTTTGGTCATTTCACGTTCAGATATTTTGAAAATCATCATGACATTGGCACGAGTCCCTAGGTGACTTGACCTGATGTGACATCAAGGTTATTCGTTCGCGGGTCCCGTAAAATCCTTCTACAGCTCCAAACGTCTCCCAAGTTGAGTATTCGTCAGAATATTTTATATTATTTTCACTTTTAACGTCAGGAACTGATTTTAGCAAATTTGTAGAGAATCGAATCTAAGACTAAGGTCTTGAGCTATTCAAAATGGTCTTATAGTAAAACACTAACCGTGAAAACGTAGACCTGCTCTGAGTTTTGACCAAAATTTAACCGTAGGTTCCTACGATCGCATGAAGCATGAATATGAGTTTAGTTTTTCCAAAATCATTTTCTAAAACGCAGATAAAAATATAAACTCATTCATCGAGTTTATTGTCCTTAAAAAGCACGAAAAAATCGGGGTGTTACAATATTCACAGTCTCATCACTTTTTGCAGCTAAATTCAAGTATTGTAATGTAACATGATCCACAGGGAAAGAGGCCATGGTTGCTCCATATTCAGAAGACATATTGGCATTAGTTAGTGGCCCTGTTTGCTAATGATAATTCACCCATAACATGACCTATAGAACAAAACCATGAAAACTGACTTATTGTGACGGCAGAGCAGCACAAGTAAAAGAAGAAAGGCAAGAGAATTTAGGTACCATAAAATTGAAAAAAATTCCCCGCAACACAATGTTTCCTACGCATGTGTCACAATATTAATGGAAAATGTGATTCTGGAGAAATTTTTTGAAGACAACAAAATGCTGAAATGAATATGGTTTGGATGATAGAATGTCTGTAACACCCCCTTCTGGGGCACCACATAGTTACCCGTTGCGAAAAATAAACTTTAATTAATTTTTTTTCTGGTTACTTTCAGAAAATAAGTTGTTCTAAGTATTTAACTTATTGTGAAAATCCGTGATAAAAATTTTTCCTAACTTAGCTTACCATACATCAACGTTACATAAACACCATGTAAATAACGTCAAGCAGAGTATACATAATAAAATCCCATAATAGAATATTTAGCCCTTATACATATGGCCATTCAACACAGTCATGGCTGTCAGTAGCCAGAGTAATTAACTAACTGTTGTTCAAAATAGAATAGGACATATCTTATAGCTGGTCTTACTACTAAAACACTATGACTTCTCGTACGTCACGCTCCTCCGCATGCTCAAACGTCAGGGAATGGATCCCCAAATGTTCCAGCGGCATCTTGGAATTCATCTGAATATGTAAGGGTGAGATACCAATATATGGATTCAAACACGATAACAACATGTATATCACATCAATAACACATAAGCATAAATAATTATCATGTGTAAGGTCCTACTGATAAACAAGTAGTATATCATAGGGTCACATACCCGACAACCATTGTTATTTTCAAAAGAGATGCATGACACTTCAATGTTCATCATCTAATTCTTTACTTAATCGTCGGACACCGTTGTGTAAAAACTGAGCTGATCAGGCTCAAGGTACATTGGCCCCAGGCACAATGACCAGAACCTAAGTGCTTATTCGGAAGTACATGAACACCATGGCATTATGCGATTACATGGAATTACATTCAGCGGTACTTGATAAATTATAAATGGTCATACGATATTGTCCAACTCAAGGCACAATATTCGTCAGTTGTATGACACCATTGTCCATCAAGGCACAATGTTACACAATGACTTAAAGTCATCACAGGGTTCCCTGCCATCAAGGTCCTCCAATCCAGATGGCACGTCTGCCTAAAAATAAATGCATGAGAAAAACATTTCAAGTCTTGCCACTTTTCTTTGTGTTCATTCTTTCGTTGTCGTAGCTCAAAGATCCCGACTATTCACAATTTACACTGTTTTAAAACTTCTAACACATGACGAAACGTCCGAGTGCTCAATCGCGAAGCCCTAGATCGATGCACCAACCCAAGGTCCGTGGTAATAGAAAACATTATTCACCCTTAACTTCGCTTTCTCACAACAAGAGGAGAACAACTAGTCCATAGGACACACAGTCCATAACATCATTACACGGCCTCTCGTGCTATTTTTACAGAACACTAGCATCCCGACGTCTCGTATGCTAGGTTCACGTTTCATCGTTTATCACCGTTTTTCTTTCTGTGAAACACAAATCCAAAACGAAAACTCCGCAACTCATCCAAATTGTCGAATTTTACACCGTTGAGAAAACTCGTTTTACAGAAAACTTTTCTGTTTTGAAAACTGTTTGTAAACCATCAAATTTTAGTAAAACCTAACTTTTATTGAAAGTCCCTTTCCCAAAGACCAATTTTTGAAAGGAAACAGCTGAGACCAAAAACGTCGTCCCCGAACAGCATTACTGTTTTCGAAAACGTTTTTCGTAAATCTTTTCGGAATTAAAACATTGTTTTAGCGTTTAAAAACATACTTTTCCTAATAACTTCATAAATTACTTTTGGATCAACTTTTTCTTTAGAAAACTTGCATCGTTGAAAATACCCAACGTTTCCCAAATAAATCTTTGGCATTTAATTCAAAATTTTTCAAGGCTTTTATCCCCGTTAGTTAATTGAGCACTGACCACTGTCAGGCTTCCCAATCAACAGTCAACATCACAGTCAACATCATAATATGTTACAGCAGATAATACAGTTAAATTGCATATTCAACTACTATATCACATATTAATAAACAATTATCTACAAATAAGATAATTGCCGAAAGTAAATAAATCAACCCCCACACAAATTAATTACATACATACAGAGCATATATGATGACATGTAGTCATCGGGAGAATCCCTCAGGCATTTCCCCCCTTACCTCTTGAAGTTTCCGATAAGCGCAAAGTTGTTCAATCAGTCCGGAAGTCGCCCGGTTTCTTGTCCGATTATTCGTCGGCAACTACACATAATCAATCAATCAATACAACAACTTTAAATCATCTAATTTTCTACTAATTGCCCCCTCCTAGCTTCGGCCATGTTTAAGAAAATAAGGCTAGGATTCTCAAAATTTCACATACTCTTGGATTTATGATCATAGAGTAGTCTACACTACAACAGAAAATGGATTAGACAGCGTTTATTTTTTGCCTACAACAGCGCTTACAAGCGCTGATCATGTAACTGCTGTGGTATTGGAAGGAAAAGGCAGCGATTCTGAAGCGCTGTCTAAAAGATAATTAGACAGCGCTTCCTTGAGGAAGCGCTATAGCGCTGTGTAATTATCATTTAGACAGCGCTTTCTTGAGGAAGCGATGTCTTTTGTGTATTTTAGACAGCGCTTCCATACCCTTATTTTTTTTTTAAAAGTTTTACATTCTTTTTTCAATTATCCATCCCCCTGCACTCAGCAAAACCAATACATACCAGCTGCAATTTCTCATCAAAACCAGTACATATATACCAAAATAACCATTCAAGTATAATTTCTATACCTAATTAATTACTAACACAGTACACAAAAGTAAGGTTAACTTAGTTGCATATACAAAAAGAAGTCTGCTCTTAAAATTTGTACTACACTAGCAGTAGTAACAGAGGTTCACTAACAACACTTATACATTATGTACAACACTTTACACTACCTACTATAGCTTCACTACTTAATACTAGCTAGTTGCATGTAGGTGCACTTCATATATATCCAAGCTTGTTGCTGCCCCTGCACACAAGATACACACAACTTAAATTTACAACACATCAACAAATTAGATATACACACACAATCACTTGCACAATGCACACAAACCTAATAGAAGAGGCACTACTCTAACTTATAACATCATAGTATACGTGTACTTTACCTTTATTTTTGGATAAAATTCTTAACAACATAGCGACACCACTCTTCCCTGAGTTCAATAAGTTGCTCATCATAATATGTGTCACATTTACACTCAGGAAAGTACTGCGAAATGAAATTAAATCAATTAGAATTAAAGTACATTCAATTAATGATAAAATGTGTATAATTTAATTATTAAACTAGAGCTAAAATTACATACCGTTGTTGGGATTTGCGTTTGGTTTTGAACGACGATATCCTTGATAAACTTCAGGACATAATAGCCACAATCGTCGCTATTCGGTTGGCGAGGGCACTATAAAACCGAAAATAATAAATTAAAAGTTTCAAGTTAATTTTTAACCTAAATAATTGCATATGGGTTTTGTGTAAATACCCATATCACTAGATTCACCTCTCCTCTCACCATGTTTTGTCCAACAGGTATAACTTTGATCAATTCCATAGCACACTAAATGTCCTTCCAACTCAGCTACACTGACTCGTCTTGTATAACAACAACTTAAATAAGGACATATGATTCTACTAGGGTTTTCTGCATGCCCAACTGCAAACCTAATAAAATCTTGCACTCCGTCCTTATATTCCTTCGACAAATGATTGGCAGACATCCACTTCCGATCCATATTTTCACAATCTAGCACAAGTTTAGAGAGATTGATGTCTACATTCAATGAGTACGACATGCATGCATGATGCATATGTCTACTTGATACTACGGGGTGGGGTTCCTATCCTATCCAATATTGTAAATTTCGCTTCATATTATTGTATATTAGATACTTCTTGTTCTAAGAAAAATTTGGCAGCATTTCCCCTTGGTTCTCCAAGCACACAACTTAATTCAGGTGATTATGACCCAAATTAGGTATATACGCCCAGAGAACAAAGAGAAAATACAAACCAACGACATTCTTAGATCAAGAAGAAATAAGACATACAATAATATGGATTGAATGCGAAGTTAAAATCTCAGACTGTCCACTTTGGACAATTCAAGAACAACTTTTATATTGTGCCCAAAACAATATACAAATCGTTCTTGAACAGGAAACTAAGGTTAATGCATGTGTATACCGATGCTAAAATAAATATGTCTAATGTTACAACTAAATGATTAAAAAAAGTCAGGGGAATAGCAAGTACCGTAGTGTAGCCGAGCAGCTTGAACAGCAGAGAATTGATTGACAGAGGTGCCTGAGAGAAACAAAGTTTTATTAGTTTCTTTATTTCTTCCGACATCAAATACCAAATTTTAAAGGAAGTACCAAGAGCTAGTCAAGTAAGCTACCTGAGAGAGGAGGCAACCGAGCACACCAACAAGTTTGCTCCAATCGAGCAAACACCAACAATGAAACTAAAACTGAAATCAAGCAAACACGAGCACACACACATACACATATCAGAACTCATAATTGATCACTAACCTATCAACTAAGAAGCAATGTATAACAAAGTAGACCAAATCAAACCATACTTACCTTTTCAACAAGATGCTTTTTAGGAGGTGCAAGCAAGTAGTTCGGAATGCAACCCAACTGGCCCAAGATTTCAAATCTCTGCACTGGAAATAACACACAACTACATCAGAAACATAAATCCAACCTGAGATAAGTTGAGACATAGGTCTTAGGTTCAATGCTCTTGTAAAGCATAAAAATACTAACCATTTTATACACATTATGGTTAGGAAAAAAAAGTTGAATTCGAACATGAAACAAAGGTCATTGTGTATGCACATTACTCAATAGTACAACCAACACCACAAGGGCCAAATTCATGATTATCAACTCCAGGGAAATGACAGTGTCTGCTTCTTGGCAAATGTAAAAGATGATGGATTAAAAAAACTCAAGAACTATCCCTATGACAGTATTGAAAATGTGTCACGAGTGAGCTATGATAGATTAGACATTCCATAACAAAAAATCTTTCTACCCATTGCATTTTTTTCACTGCATTACCAATTCTCTGTTCTATACCAATGTCATTTGCTAAAAAACCAAATCAGAGCAGGGGTGTGTGTCCTCATTCTTATCATTTAATTCAAATATATAAGCTGAAAATGTAAAATACAAGAATTCAACAGCCTAATAAGATATATCTGTATTACTATTTTAAAAATTCAAATTTTACAGTATATAGGGAATGAAGGGGTTACAGGGAAGAGGAGGGTTTGCAGTGAAGACGGGGTTGTAGGGAATGATGGGTTACCTGGGAGCTTGCAGTGAAGAAGAGGGCTTTCAGAGAGAAGGTGGTTGTCGCGTTGGGTGAAGAGGTGGTTCTCCCGATGGTTCTCGCGTTGGGCAGAGAGCAGGCCGCACGAACAATGCACTTGATGAGAGGTGGTTCTCGCGGTGGTTTGAGAATTAATGGTGTTTGCGGTGGTTCTCGCGGAGGTTAAGGTTCGAGAATGGTGGCAATGATGAGGATGAGTGGTGTCTGAACTTAGGTCGTGGAGGAGGGATTGAACAGTATCTGAGTGTTTTATGTGAGCGCGCGAGGAGGAAGTATACGTTATGAAAATTTAATGCAAGGGTAAAGGAGAATAGACAGCGCTTACTCAAGGAAGCACTGTATTAGTGTGACCTCAGACAGCGCTTCCTTGAAAAAGCGCTGTCTATTCCCATACATTAGACAACACTTTCTTAAGGAAGCGCTGTCTATTCTCTTATCAACCTTTTAACAGCGCTTCCTTCATAAAGCGCTGTCTATTCTCATTCAGCTAACAGCGCTTGCTAGGAGAAGCGCTATTGCACATTCTCCGCATTATTAAACACAGCATTTCACTAGAAAACGCTATTGAAGGTGCGCTTCCAAAGGCATAATTTGGCGTAGTGTCTAGTGTTAAGGAAAATATAGGCTAGGGATTTTACTTTGTTTCAAGCTCTTGGATTCAAGACATATAGGCAATAGAAAGATGAAATCCATGGTCACTTGCTAACAACTGAAACAAAAATTCATCCACTTGCACTAGCTAGGGTTTCGGCCTTATGGAGAAAAATAGGGCATAAATTTTATCTTGCTTTATGCTCTTGAATGATGAATATAGAGATCTTGATGAGTTCATAGAAATTGATTTCATGATCATAGGATTTTTCTATAATTTCTTATAGAATTTTGAAGTTCTAAGTTCAAAAATTAAATCTCCATGAAACTTGAAGATTAAAGAGAGAAATAGAAAGATTAAGAGGTGAGGAATGGAGGTCTTACCTCCTTGATGATGAAGCTTGAGAAAAACCAACAAGAATCACTCCAAAAAGCTTGAAGATCTATAAAGAAAAGTGAAGAAAGCTTTGAAGAAGAAGAAGAAGAAATAGAGAGATAGAGTGAGATGGAGGAGGAAATGAACTTGGCCGAAAGGCCACTGTGGGTGAAGGTGGGGTATTTATATTTGGTCACAATGGCAATCTTATAATTAAATGCAAGGGTATTTTGGTAATTTCACTCAAAATTCTATAAGTATCTAGATATTTGTTTTGATGTAATCATAATGATGATAAGGTGATGTGTTGTCAACCTTATCCGTAGCGGGTCCTGGTAAATCCTGTATTCAGCTCCGTTGTCCACCCGATTTAGGTTTGATGCCCAAATAACGTATGATGACTTATTTATTTTGAAAATTTTCAAAATATCCAATGCATTAGAAATAAAATATAAAACCTAACTGTTTCGTTCACGAGTCAAAATTAGGTCGTCTGGGCAGTAAAATCATACTATCAGTGTAAAACACAGACTGCGCTCCGTCTGGGTTTTCGACCAAAATTTAACCATAGCTTCCTACGATAACATAGAACATGACTATGGTCTCGGATTATTTTATTGCAGTTTCTAAACCCTCCAATAAAATATAAACAGATAAATACTGAAATAAAACGAAATGTCAAAATTTGATTAGAATGTATATTAATGAAGGATTTTATGGTCAAATAGATATCCAAACCGTTGACTTGATTTAAAAATGTTATGATTTAATACTCTATTTTGAATTCAAAACTTTTAGTACTATTAGAATCATTTCCCGCTATTTATTGTCAAATTGGTTACTATTTTCACGTGTAAAGTTGATAACTGATTTGTACAACAAATCATTCAATGCTCTATTTTGGTAGCAATTACTAATTGATTTAGTAATCTCTGACATTTTTGGTGGAATTTAAATAAGCATATTATATGGGTTTATCTTTATGGAATTTTATAAGGTGCATAAATTCACACGGTTCAAAAATTAAATTTGAATTGCTGGTTTGCTATAATGCATAAACTGTTGTGATTGATATTCATTTATATATAGTAAAATGCTATAATTAAGCTATTGTTAAGCTACTATTGGAAGGGGTGATTTTCATATTTTTGGCATGGATGGGGAATGTAGTATTTTTTGAAATGGCAGATGTAATAAAGGAATATTATTATCCCATCAGAATATAATGAAATAATATTATTCCATACATAATAATTATTATTATTTTCATATTATTATTAATATTCCATAATTATTATTATTATTATTATTATTATTATTATTATTATTCCATCAAAATTTCAAAATCTGATTTGCTGTTATTTGCTTTTATGAATTTCATGTCTTTAATGTGGATTGTTTTTGAAATATATGTGTTTTAATGCACCGAATTTATTTCCTTATTTTATTATTTATCCCATTTCAATGTATCTGAATAATGTGTTAAGAAAGTTTCTTGTTTTATTAGCAAGAATTTAACAAAGTAAATAAATATTTGAATATATGGTGCTGCTAATATACCAACATTAAATTAGTTAAAATCGTTTCTTTATTTTATATGAAAATTCGATTAATTTCACTGAAAGCTTTGAATCCCATATTTAATATGAAATGAGAAAAAATCGTTTCAATTAATGCAAGAAATATTTCCTTTGTAGGACAATTGAATAGGTGTTCAATAATCCCTTCTTTTGAGGTATGAACGACACGTGGAATATTACTTATGTGGATAGCCTAAGAGGTTGACACGTGTGAAAACGGTCTTTGAGAAACATTCTCAAATGTATTATATAAAGATAAAGATATAGATAGATATAGATATAGATATAGATACCATCGACATAATGGGAAACCCCAATAAATTGGTGCGTCTGAGTTACCTTTAATTAACTATTTCTTTTTGGGCTCATTTGGATGGATTTTTTTTTTTTTTTTAAAAAAAAGACTTTATGATGTAGAAGTTGAAGCAGAAACTATTATTAGAAGTAGAAGTTCTTTAGCATTTGGATGCAGTGATCGATAAGTAGGGGTGAGAATAGGTCAAGGCGCTCGTCAGGGGCCTATGACCTAGCCTGACCTAACATATTTAACAAAGGTTAGGTCAAGTGAAGGTTTATGACCTATTTATGGGTGGAAGCTTAAGCCTATTTACAAGTGAAGGTCTATGAATTATTTAAAGGTGGAGGTATATTTAAAGGTCTTGTTGAAAAGTAAGCTTTTAAATAGACATTTAAGCCAGGTCAGGCCAGACCTTAGAAATTGGCCTATATCAAGCTAATAGGTTAGGCTTAGGTATTAAGATTGAAACACAGACCAGACTCAGGTCTCTTAAGGCCTAGCTCAGCCTAGCTTATTCCCACCCATATCGAGAAGCATTTTTAAATAATAAAAGGCATTTGGACACAACTATGTAAAATCACTTTTAATTGTTTTAAATTTTTGAAAAGGACTTGCAACAACACTTTTTTGTATATTGTTTAGATAAAAAAAAAAACACTTTTTTATAAGTAAAATATTTCATTAAAAAGATCCAACCTAAGTATCAAAATGATTACTCTCTCCGCCTTTTAGGAAGGGTTAAAAAGTAATCATCTTATCATATGCTTAAAACTAGATAATAACAAGAATTACATCAATCCTCATAAAGATACAGTTACATCAAAATCCTTCCTCTAACTTACACCTATATGCTCTACACATCAAAGTGCAGCCTGCTACCAGCACAAAAAATCTTTTAAATCTGCCACATATGCCCTTAACTATAACAGATAATAGCCTAAAATAAAACAGCCCTTATAGGCTTCAAAGTAGATTACAAAAATAGCCTCCATAACCCAAACTATCCTGTTACTCTACCATACATGCATAAAAAACAAATAACACCAGAAATCAGATTCAGGCCATTTACTAAAAGCAGCTCAAGACACCGCTCTATCAGCATTTGCCATTCTACCTTCTACCTTCTTTAGTCCTCGGCACAGAGCATCATTGCTAACCAGTAGACCCCTCTTGCATTCAGTACACCTCATGTGTAAAGTAAGTGAAACCCTTATTTTAGACCTTTTATAAAAACAATTTCTGCTTTAAAAAAAAAGTCAATTTTATAACGTTTTATATTATCTTTTTAATATGTTTGATATATCAACAAATATAAGTTAGCTCATTTAATATAAAAATTTATCATTAGCTATAAGATTCAGTGATCAACTCCTCATTTTGCATAAAATAATTAATTTTGTGTGAGAAAATTATTGGGTCAATTTTTTAAAAAAAACCTCACCATAGAATTTGTTTTAGGTCTCAATAAATAGGTGTTGGATTGACTCTGATTACATTTATATGAATCGAGGACCAGTAAAACAGCTATAGGCCACCTTCCTTTTTTCCATCCTTTGAAACTTCTTGGCATAAACAGTAGGCAACATCTCCATTTCACAATGCCCATGTGCTCTTCATTTGAGCTCCCTATTTTGCAATGCATTTTTTCTTCAAATGGAACTCTGGACAGGTTTGGAAATAGTAGCCTGCTATAACTGCAGATGAAACATATGCGCTTGCACCCAATAAAGTGTTGCAGTTTCCATGCCCTTTTGAAACACTTATTATAAATTTTTAAAATTTTAACTCTTTTCTTAATTAAATTGAAAATTTTGAAATAACTTTTATTAAAGTTTGTGCAACATATTATAAAAGCTATATAATTTTTTCTTTTTATAATTAATTTTTCAAAGTTTTATAAGTTTTTAAAAAGTGACAATTTTTCACATATTAAAATTATTCCATATACTAGCCTAATTGATATTCCAATACATGTGTGTGTCTATATATATATATATATATATATATATATATATATATATATAAAAGCAATTGGAGACATCCAACAATATAATAAAATATTCATTATCTTAACAATCCTCCAAAAATATAAAGAATAACTCCCGATACACTGAATATCCATCATTTTTGCTACACTACATTCTTATAAATTTTAGCGACACATATGACTATGTAAATGATCTCTAATAAAGCTTAATCACTTGTAGTGTTTCACATCTTCCAAGGTGAACATGCCTGATCGTGCAAGAAAATGTTCAGGTGAATCTTTCATAATGAAAGAATGTTTCTATTTTTGTCATTAAAAAACATTCTAGTGACTAATAACTATTGAGGGTTTCCTTTTTTACGCTTGGCACATATTATAGCAAAGTGGAACATCTAGTCGTACTAAAATAATCATTTGATCTTGTTGTCACTCTTGTTTCTGATACTTGCACTACAAGAAAAGCATCATTTAACGACCACATTTAGCGGTAGAATGTAATAGAGACGAAAATAGGGATTGATGGGAAGTTTTGCAGAAGTTGGTCACCGGAACACATATGGCGACCGCGTAGTGCGGTCGTAATAGTTTCAGTAGCCAGATTGGTCGCTAAAGCATTAATAGTCAACTATATGGAATTTTTAGCGACAGTCTCAGCGACCAATCTGGGACTATTTATTAGCGACCATAGTAGAATCGGTCGCTATTCCACCATTAACAATTTGGTGACCGAGTTTAGCGATCGATTATTCGATCGCTAAGTATGAAATCCCCAAATGAAGTTTGTATTCCCTTCCCCTACCACTTTCACATTTCCTTTTCTCTATGTCATTCTCAATTTGCCTGTTTCCTTCTCACTCTCAGCTCCTCCATCATCAGCCACCGGAGAACACCACCACCTTCCAATCTGCGTGCGAGCCACCGTGTGGAATAAAGAACGACCTCCTGTCTTTCTCCTCCCTCGCACGAATGCGAGCTCTCTTTCCCATATCTTTGCTCTGTTCACATGCACGGCCACCGAGAACCATTGAGAACTACACCCTTCGACTGCTACACCGGTAGGCTTAGCTCCCTCTTCCTTCCCACTTTCCTCTGCCTTCCATCGAGAACTCTTTGAACCCTAACCTTTTTTATATTATTTTTTTTAGTTTTAATTAATGGAACACCACCACCACCACTAAGGACCACCACCGCTACACAGGTGAGCTCTCATTTTTTTCTCATTGTTTATGGAATAATTTTGGAATGATTGCTCACTGATTTTTTGCTCACTGATATGCTCATGTCATGATCCAAATTTCGTAGCCATGATCGGTCGAAAGGGAAAGACATTCATTTCCCTTTCGCAGCCTCTTAAGCATACAAAAATTCGTTTCATTCAAAGCAAGCGAATTACATTCATTAATACAACAATAATGAATATAACACATCAGAGTAACACAAGATGACAAAATTACAAAGTCCTACCTTAACTTTTACAACGATAAGGGTACAACCCCTCAAAAGCAGTATCCACATGACATCGAAGGCTCCCAGCGGTTCCAAGCAAGAGATGAACAAGAAGCTTTAAATGAAATGTTAAACGTGGGGTGAGTCAACTGACTCAGTGAGGGAGTTTCCCCAAGCACATGCAGTCACACAGAGTCAAGTGAAAAAAATTAATATCACACAATCATTTCCAATCAACACTTTTCAACCATCTATTCATATATAATAGATCTTATACACAAACAAACTACTATATGGACATATTGTCCCATAATAGAGTACTTGTGGAATGGCTTGTACTACATTTTATTCTCATGATCCATTTCCCGCTCATTTTGGAAACATTTCATATATAAAAATATACTCTCATAGCGAGTCTTTGGGGTACCGATTGAGGTTGCTCACTAAAGTCCCTCGTCTCGACAGTTTTAATTTCGCATCCTGTAGATACTGCCACCTCAAACCATCAATATCCCTCCTCAACTCCGGGGTTGCTCACTAAACGTGGGGTGAGTCAACTGATTCAGTGAGGAAGTTTCCGCAAGCACATGCAGTCACATAGAGTCAAGTGAAAAAAAATTAATATCATACAATCATTTCCAATCAACACTTTTCAACCATCTATTCATATATAATAGATCTTATACACAAACAAACTACTATATGGACATATTGTCCCATAATAGAGTACTTGTGGAATGGCTTGTACTACATTTTATTCTCATGATCCATTTCCCGCTCATTTCGGAAACATTTCATATATAAAAATATACTCTATTCATAGCGTGTCTTTGGGGTACCGATTGGGGTTGCTCACTAAAGTCCCTCGTCTCGACAATTTTAATTTCGTACCCCGGAGATATTGCCCCCTCCAACCATCAATATCCCTCCTCAACTCTGGGGTTGCTCACTAAAGTCCCCAACCTCGACGGTTTTAGCTTATATCTCAGAGATACCGCCCCCTCCAGTCGGATATCCAAAGATTCATAAGTTAATGTTTGTCAATCCATTCCATTAAGTACTTTTCATAACTTTCAATCACAACAATGTTTGTAACAATATAATCACCACATTTCACATGACAGTATCTCTTGAATCATAATATTATAGATATTCACAAATTTATTTCATTCATCACATCAAGAGTTTCTTTTATTCAACATAAGTGACATATCACAATCATCTCTATCAAGTGGACCATCACATTGGCTCATTATCTAAACTCTTCATATTCATTATACTTACCAAAATCATATAATCAAACACAACATAAATACAAGCTATAATGCCCGATGTCATACAACATGCCCTGCATCTTGCCAATATATACAAGGCACACAAGGTCCCGAGCCTTGTTGAACCAAAGCAACATAGAACCAACAAAAATATAGCATGGCCTTATATAAATTAAAATCAGATGTATCTTCCTTCTAATAATTGAATATGATAACTGCTGTATGGAACTATAGCTGACACTGCAGCAATATATATCTCAGAACAATACTCACAGTAGATCACTTTTCTATATATAAAAAAATATAGTAGAGCACTTCATATAATTATATATCATTATTATTATTATTGATAAAAAAAAAATCATATACCACCTACTGAAACAGAGAATCTAACATTTCTAAAATAATTGATCATGTTTTGAGATTATATATGTTGCACCTCCAAATTAGATTCATTATAGCTATATGGATTTCAACCTTTTCAGCAGTAGCTGCGTGACTCTGCCAAGGGCACGAAAAAAACTTTCCACCATGTAGTTATAATAAATCCACGAGAATGCCACTTTAGGTGACCAACCCAAAAGGTCATCACATAGCTTAAGATAATCATTCCATGTTTAATCTAATACAGAAAAAGAAGGAGAAAAATGAATATAGACAGTTATTCATAAATTTATGGTATCATAAGTCCATAATATAAAAGAATGAGAATCAATCATACCAAATACCAATATAATACATGATAGATATTCATTATATAGAAACACATATCCCTCACCTTAAGTGGTTGAAAATTCTTAAGCTTGAAAGTACAAACGAAAATAAAAAGGAGAAAGATGGAGAAGAAAGAGCACAATCAACTCTCCTCCACGAGCTTTATCCGTTCTCTTCTTCTTCTTCCTTATCTCCTTTCTAGATTTCTCTGCTAGGGTTTCAAAACCCTTGAGGCAAAGAAAAAGAATGAGAAAAATGAAGGAGCTTCCCCTCTATTTAAACACACGAGACCCAAGGATTTATTTTTGGACAAAAATGTCCTTCACCATAGGGGAATTATGGGTAAAACCCATAAACTATTTTTAGTTCATTATTCAAATTTCATTAATTTTCTAAGGGCATGTCAAGTTATGCACTACCATATTGATGTCATAACACCATTAATTCATTACCACTTAATGAGTTATTATTAACATTTTTAAAATTAATCAAATTAATACCATTATTAAGGATGTGTCATATTATACATTATCCTAACTAAGTCTTAAAAATACTTATTTAATAAATTTTTTTTAAAGAACACCCAAGAGCATTTTTAAATTATAGATTAGTTTATTAATTAAGAACCTATTTATAATTTTTTATATATATATATATATATATATATATATATATATATAAAATTCCTATGTAACCTTTATTCGAAAAGAAATTTTAAATTATCGAGCATAACATCATTTAAGCTTTTTAATTAAATTATTAAAATCAACGGGAATAACAGGTCACGGATTTTGATTTGTGCTCATTGTTTTTTATTTGTGCTCAATATTTGAGATGCTTCCTATTGGATTGATTATTTATAAAGGAATTTGTTGTTGATTGAGACTTGTTTCAACTTGATTATTTATAAAAGAATCTGTTGTTCAATGTTGGGGGCTGATGATGGGTTATTTTAAATCGGGGATTATAAACATGAGATTGAGACTGGTTTCAACTTGATTATTTATGAAAGAATTTGTTGTTCAATGTTGGGGCTCATTAGGGGTTATTTTAAATTGGAGATTAGGAAATTGTGGATTATAAACATGAGATGCATAACAATCTTTTATTTGATGAGTTGAGCAACAACATGACTAAAATTTACATGATCAACATCAAACTACACACATACCTAAGAAAAGCCATGAGATAGGGACACAAAGCAAATCTCGTTTTGGGGGTATTGTGAGTATAGGCCGAGTGTACAAACAATCCAGAGCAACATATTTGAAAGTATCATGGATGCCAACTGGATGAAGCAAATTATATTTTGGAGCTTGCCTTATTAGAGAATGCACCTTCTCCGTCATAACACTGATGTCATGCACATCGAGAGGAATGTGTTTATGAATATCTTTGACACTATTATGGACATTAAATGGAGGACGAAGGAAACAAATAAAGCCAGATGAGATTTAGCCGAAATATGTAATTGAAAGGATATTGAGTTGAAAGACCATGGTGGTGGTAGGATTATGAAACCGAAGGAAAACTATGCACTGAGCAAACCCCAAAGAGTAGTTGTTTATAAGTGGGTTATAGAACTGAAGTTTCCTGATGGGTATGCTTCCAATTTGGACAGATGTGTCGACATTATGGAAGCAAAGTTACATGGAATGAAGAGCTATGATTGTCATGTATTCATGCAACGGTTGCTTCCCATTGGATTCGACTCATTACCGAAACCTATTTGGAAGCCACTTATTGAGCTTAGCCACTTTTTCAGGGAACTGATTTCAACAACACTAAATGTGGAACAATTAAGGGTATTGTAACAAAATGTACTCGTGTGGTTATATAAGTTGGAACAAATCTTCCCATCGATCTTCTTCAATTCAATGGAGTATCTTCCAATTCATTTGCCCTATGAATCAAGAGTTGGTGGTACAGTCTAATATCGCTAGATGTATCCCTTTGTGAAGTATATAACTTTAAATCGTTTGTTCTAGTTGTAAGTGTATGTCGTCCTTTTTACATATGATTTAATTTTAACTCATCCCCCTTATTAGGTTCTTGCAGTCCCTAAAACACAAAGTCAAGAACAAGGCTAGGGTAGAGGATTCCATTTGTGAAGGCTACTTAGTGGAGGAGACATCTACATTTGCCTCTTATTAGTATCCGGCCGAAATTGACACTAGATGGACTAGAATGCCACCACATTGATGCAGGTGAAGGTTGTTCATTTAGTCCTCCTATATCAATTTTCAACTACTCGGGCAAAGCGAGTGGCAAATCCAAAGGATTTTTCTTGGAGCAACGTGACATTAACGATTCCCACTTGTACGTTCCTCAAAACTTGAAGAGGTGGAGCCATATTTAAGTAAGTTAGTGTTCTCTATGTTTAATAAATTTTGTTGTTATGTAGTTTCATTAACATGCTTAATTTTTTTCCTATAGTACATATGCCAAATTTCTTCGGGAGTTCCAACACAACATTTTAGACGCTCAAATTGACTAGGAAATTGCCTCAAGGTTTCGTGCGTGGTTCAAACAATAGGTTAAAACCACATAAGTCATATCATTGACTTCTTTGTTCCACTAACATGATGTACAACATCAATTGTTAAAACCTTTAGGTTCTACATCCATAAAATAATATTGAAGATCCACTATTGATTAACTTGGCATGAGGGCCTAAGAGATGGGTTTTTTCATGGAATATTTACTCTGTAAACAGGACAAGCCCATGGATCAGTAGGATGACGCTAAGGACAAGCAAGACGACTGACCTCCATCAAGATTGATTTTTTGTATTTTTAATTTTTTTTCATTTTTCTTTCATGTATATTTGTTTCCTTATTTTTTTTATTTGTGTTACATTTATATATATATATATATATATATATATATATATATATATATATAATATTGATGATTATTTTTTTGCTATTTATAATTAATCAATATATATTTATAATATTAATATTGATAATATATATAATATTCATAAAATAATGATAATAATATTATTTACAATAAATTATAATTTATAACATAACAATAATATTAATATTAAAATAAAATTTTTATAATATTCTTTTTATTATTCTAGTTTTATTTTTAAAAAAAATTATAAACGTTTAGCAACCAAATTAGCGACTAGTTATTCGATTGCTAAGTTGATCACAAGATAATATCGCAACTGAATTACGGGCCCGTATTTGGTCTCTTACCACTTGTTTAGCAACCAAATTTTTATTGGTTAGCGACCAGATAAGGTTGTCGCTAATAACGACTGAATTAAAACTTCTGTCGCTAAGACTTTAGCGACTAGGCTTTTAGTGATCGTTACAGATCCGTCGCTAGTTCAGTCGGTAAACATGATAGAAACCGAATTTCTATGTTTAGCAACCAATGTTTTCAGTCTCTAAACACCGTAATTCTTAAGTGTTAAGTATTTCTATGTCTGATAACAAAAATTAGGGTATGACAAAAAGGTTCATTTTTCGCAATCTGAATACATTTAGCAAGCTTGTTAGACCAACTTTTATCCTAATTAATCTAGCCAACTAGTCAAGGTTTATCCCAACATAGCGGGGTTAAAAAAGGTACTAGAAGTTCATATCAAATTGGAGTCATACGTCATATATAATTTTTTTTTTTTTACGGTAAAATAATCTCATTCATTTGCTAAAGCAAGGAGAAATACATATAGATTGAGCAATTCGTGTTGGGGAATTCCCCATCCACGTAATTCAGAACTAGGACTATTAGCTAAGACAACTGAGTCAAGAGAAATAATACTCATAGAGTGCTTTGAAACCAAACAAGCCTTTCCAAACCAATATCTTGGTCCTAACCTTCGACCTACCAAGATCTTCCACCCACAGACAATGGCAAAGTAGAATTGAGGATCCATAATCTTTAAATCTATCCAATTACGGATCATTTATTTGACTGTTGCAGGCACATTTCGACTATATGTGGTCTCGGGTTTGACTAAATTAAACCCATATGCAGAAGACAATTGAAGGTGGAGCGACAAAGAAACTGTTATCAACCCTTTTTAGATTTGCATACCCTATTTTATTCCAATATGCCTAACTCTCTTGGGGCTTTTTAGCAAACACCTCAAGTGTACTCTTGAACCTATCTAATTAAGATTAGCACCAATCCACACAAAATAGAGTCCACAAAGGCATCAACAACATCACTACCAAATTGAATTCTTTTACTCACATCTGATGGCTTATGAGGAGGGCGAACGGGGCTCGGATCAGCAGGAGAAAGGGCGGCCAGTGTATGTTATGGACCAGATCCTTAGGCTTGTGAGACCGAATTCTGCCTTCAGATTTGACACTATTCCTGGCGGCGGTTCAGGTGGGAGTCGCTCCACCAGAGGTAAAGGCGGGCCAGTTGTGGGTGAAAGCAAGAGGGGGCACTGCTCAGGGATGGGGGCAGTGAGGAGATGGTGTCGGGGCTGTGGCGGGAAGAATAAGACGTCGGTGAGGGTGCTAACCCCCACTGGGTGGTATAGAGACTGGCAATGGGCCATAGGTCGAGGGGAATCTTCTAGACTGCGACGGTTAGCGTGACCATAGCATGGAGGGGCCAGGGTGTAGGGATGGTGCTTCGATGGTGGAAATGGACTCCAAAGGAGGATGCCAAGGGGTTTGTGGTGGTTGATGGTGGAGGCACCAAGAAAAGAGGTGGCAGATGGGAGAATTTCAGACCAGGGGAAACCATGGCAGCTCCTTCGCAATGGAGGCGAGAGAGGCGTGGAGAAACTTCGAAACAGCCCCAATTGAAGGGGGAGAAAGCCTCCACAAAGGGAGGGGGAAGACTCTGAGCGGCGGTCGGAGGGGAGGTTCCCTATAAGAGCACGGCGGCCCATAGGTGAATGGAGTTAGAGAGAGGGCAGAGCAACTTTCTCTAACCTAGCTATACGTCATATATAAATAATTAAGTACCTATAATACGTTATAAAGATTGTTATTTATGCAGGACTGACCCAACACCTATTGAGACCTAAAGCAAATTTTGAGGCAAGACTTTTTTAAAGTTAATAATAATAATATTTATTAAAAGTATTATATTTTAATTTAAATTAAACGGGAAGTCGCACAAAGAGAGACGAAGAGAGATTAGGAGGGAGAGGAAATGACAATAGAGAGAAATCAAATGAGGGAGAAGAGAGCGAAGATGGAGAAACTTTTTTTGAGAAGAAAAATTTTGAGTTAGTAATATTTACAAAAAAAAAATTTTTTTTTGAGGCCTAAAGCTCTAGCTTTAGTAGCTTGGGATTTGGGGTTTGGCCGGCCTGTATTTTTGTAATGTTGTGTGCATATACTTCGGATACGATTCTTGCACGAAACTAATTTTATATACTTTTCGGTTACACCTACTTGTTTAAGGAATAAAAAGAAAAAGAGAGTATTGAAAAGTGCATTTTTTTATATTTATAATTTCATTAAATAGTGTAAAAATATATATAAAGTGATAAACAAATAATATTATTGCATATATTTCTATATAAATCATAATACCATTATGTCGTAAATGCAACATATTTTTGGGAGATTCTATGGTATCCCTTGGGTGTCATACCCTTGTCTATGTGGCCCAATCAGATGGTGAGAATTTAGCCTCATGTGATATTAACATGACTCAATTAATTGAGGTGACACATTTTGATTGAACATAACGTACCTAAACCATTTATTTTCTAAGTGTATGATAGCAACATCCATTATTTTTTGATAAGATAATTTAGTCCCTTTTTAAATCTTACATGGTAGGATACAATTATTGTCTTTAAATAATAGGTAAAACCCTTACCATGTTAAGGCCTAACCAACCATTTCCCTGAAATGAGGTATCTCTAGATACTCTATGACATTAAGCAACCAAGACCTGGCCTTTTTTGCTTTAAAATTAAGCCTTGTGGTTCTCTGGCACCAACAAACCCTATTTTTTTTCTTAAAAAGCTTTGTTCTCATTCCCATATTGGTGACGTATATTATGAGAAAATCATATATATATATATATATATATATATATATATATATATATATATATATATATATAGGGGCAATGCTACAGATCCCTGATAAAATGGAGGGTTTTGGTATGGTGATAATGTAGACCAATAGTTAAATGACAACTATTTTAATGATGCCATATCATCTTTTTTATTATTTAGGTACTAAACTTTTCTCATTTGCAATATAATCCTCTTTAATCTAATATTCTTTTTTTTTTTTTCAATTTCAATTTCTCTTGTTTTTCTTTCAAACACTAAATCTTTCCGTTTCGGAAATGCTCTCTCTCTCTCTCTCTCTCTCTATTCAAATCAAAGAAGAAGGGAATCCAAATCTAGATCTGAATCCTAATAATCACTACCAACTTATTCGAAGAACTCGAGATTGGTAATAGGCGATGCAGTGACGGAGGTTTTTGACTTCGCGAGTACGGTGTTCGATTAAAGCCACGAATGCCTCCTCTTGGTCTTCCCTTTCCTTGTTGCCATTGACGTCGTTATCACACAGTCACACACAACTGAAAATAAAGGCCTGGTGCCTTGTTAATTGTCATTCACTTATAGATAATGCAACTGGTTCTAAGCAAATACACTTAGAAGCCAAATACACTAAGGGTCTGTTTGGATTGACTTATAAATAGCTTATTTGGGCTTATTTACTGACATAAGCGTTTGTCACAGTGTTTGGGAGAACTTATAAAAACAAATTATGCCACGTCCATAAGCTGTTTTCAGTTTTTCGATATGCTCTCCAGGATAGTTTATGAAAATAGCTTATAACTTATATAAAAATAGTTTGATTATATTTTCTCTTTGATTATAGAAATAGCTTATACATAAGCACTTATATGATAAATGTTTATTCTATAGGCGCTTAATTAAACCGTTTACTCAAACAGACCCTAAATAAGAGACCCACCACTTATCAAATAGCACAAAACAGACCCAACAACCTCCAAACACTCTGACCACCAGCACCATGAGCAAAAAACCAGATACCTCAACAAAACAAGGATAACAATCATATTGGACAAAATATATATCAATCTTAATGGATGTTCTTCAAATCCTCAATCCATGCAACAAAAATGTGGGTGTTCGATTTGTTGCTTCAATTGCTTGGTAGAATATGTGGGTTATCGATTTGCTCGGTCGAATATGTGGGTTCTGGTGAGAAAGACGACTGGTGGAGATGGGCTCGTCGGCAGCCTGCTCACGCGGTGGCTACAGCGGCAAATCTGGTGGAGCTGCTGCGATTGGCGGCTATGCTTCAATGGAGTCTGGTTCTGGGAGTGGTGCGAAGTAGAGGAAAGATATAGGAAGAAAGAAAACTCAAGAAGAATGAAGAGAAGAGGAAAAAAATGGAAGAACAAAATAAATATTAAATTAATAAGGATTGAATGGCAAAAAACAAAACTTAAGTACCCAAATAATAAATATGATAACATGACACCACTAAATCATTAGTTGTAACACTATTGGTCCACATCAAATGGGTACCAAAACCCTGAGAAATGCTTGGGTAAAGAAATTCTCATATAGATAAAGTAGGTGGAATGTTTAAAGCTGCATTGATGGTGGAGGAAAGATGTTTGGAGTTATTTTCTGGTTCTGGTTTTCTGCTATAGGAAGGGCCAACGGGTGGTCTCTTTTGGTTTTGTTAAGCAGATTCTTTTTTTTTAAAAAAATTGTATGAGTAGAAACTGTTTTTGTAGCTTTTTTTCTAGTTTTGTTCAGGTTTACTGATATAGAAGGGAGGGACCCTATATATGTTCTTATTGGTTTGTTGTGTTCTGATGTACATGGGTAGTAGTACCTCTTGTACTCCATTTAATTCAATTTGATTAAAAAAAATTAGGTGCTATTCATATCACAAAGCGGTTGTTCAAGACTTTTGTTTATTTTTTGAGAAAGAAACAAGTTATTGTATTTGGAGAAATAAGTTATTGTATTTGTGAGAGATCATAATCAACTTTTATAGTCAAAGATATTAAAACTATATATATTCGTATCAGATTTCATGTTAGGTTATTTTACATTAAACAAATACATACAATTTACTGGTAAGTGTACCTAGTAAAACAATTTGACTAAAACTTGATTCTAATATAGGAGATATTGTTAGGTGCTTTCAAATTAAGTAATTTCTTTTGCTTTATACGAAGATGTTCCAGCTCCGATAAGTGGCAAGTGGCGGGTCAAAATACTTCAGTTCATGATAGAACACAAAAGTACACCGAACAAGTGAAAAATCTTAGACTGCACCGATTCCCCACTCTCGAATAAGTTAAGGCATTCTCAAATCAATTAAAGCTTCGCTTGATTGAGAGGCAACACATTGCTATAAGCCTCAATGCCTTGCAAGATAAACACAAACAACCTCATTTAAAATTAAAACTCTAACAAAAGTTAGTTTTGAACTTCAATTTTGTAGTTATATAAGAATTGAAATTATTAGAGGAATGGAGGTCGAAACATTATCGCTGCTCATGGAAAACCCGGAATCTCGTCCTCTGCTCACTATATGTCTATATCCTTCAAGATTGATCTTTTGGCATAGATGCTTGTGTGCATACAATATGAGGGTGGAAACAGATTGATGCGCATACAACACGTCATCTTCTGCTCCATTTTAATGTATCATATTATGTTCCAACTAATAATATCTTGCCATCTAAGTTAAAATTTTATTTAATATTAAAAAAAATAAAATACATGATAAGATATTATTGGTTGAGACATGATGTAATACACTAAAATGGGACACGAGATTCTCATCCGTCGAAGTGTTGGTATCTGATTATGTGTCTCAACAATTATGCATCACTTGGGAAAACGCATTGGGTGTTATATTGTTTAAGAAACAGGTCGGGTACAATAACATGAAGGAGACTGAAATCAAACTGGAAAACTATGAAGGATTTTGATATTATGGATATTGCTAATGGGTATTTTATGGCCAAGTTTGTTGTTGCTAAGGATCAATCCAAGGCTAAGGGACCTTTGATGATTTTCGACCATTACTAATGGTTAGGCCTAGTCACTTGACTTTGTTGCTTCATCTAGTAGCTTAGATTAAATTTTGGTATGGATCAGGTTTCCTAGCCTATGTCTTGCTTAATTATTATGATGAGAGCTGCCTAATGGCTCTGGCAACTACTGTGGCAGGCCCGTCAGGGTCAATTATGAATACGGTAAGGTTAAGAGAGGGAGATATATACACTAGAATATGTATAGAAATAGAGTTGAATCTACCCGTCGTTGGTAGGGTATGGCCAAACAACTGATGGCATCTACTAAATACACCTCATGCAGTAATTGTGGTTGCTATGAGCATTTAGGAAGAGATAAGGTGCGAGCCAAGGTTTTAAATTGCAATATTGTAGTTCCGGTTGCAGTTATATCACGTTTACCGTCGGTGCGACAATTGCGGGTCATGATTGCGGTTCTTGTCGCGTTGTGTTTATTGCCGTGCAGACAATTGTGGGAAAATATGGTTAATCCAGCCGCAATTGTGATGGTAAGGAGGATGCAGAGACTATCAAAACCACAACGTTGCGACTTCAATTATTGTTGAGGACCTTCTTTTAAATCCTGATGCGAGCTATTATAGGTGACATCGGAAAGAATCGGGACCTAGGGCATAAGCTCCACCTCATCGGTGGAGAAAGTCTCCGTTGGGCTCAAGGATTCCAATGTATTAGTAGAAGTTATAAACGTTCTAAATTTCAATTGCATGGGAAATTTTTTTAATAGCGCTTCCCCAAATAAATGAATTAAAAGGTATACCTTTAACAGTGTTTCTACAATGAAATGCTATCTTTACCTTATACACTTTTTTTTTTTTTTAAAAGTGCTCAACCTATTACAACGCTTCCTCGTAAAAGTGCTATTAAAAGTTATACTTTTAATAATGTTTTATCAAGCAAGCATTGTTAAAAGGGATTAATACATATAGCACTTTCTTGAGGAAATGTTAGCTTTCCTCCTAGTTAAAACAAAATTGTGTAACTCTCTGCACGTTAGTTGACATAATCCATGATGTGGAAATTCGGCTCTATTTTCCAGTCAAATGGACTCTATCCTTCCTCTCTCTCCCCTCCCTCCATTACTGTTGTCAACAAGCTCTTAGAGATGAATGATTTTAGTGTTGAGTTGTTCGTTGAAGGGAATAATAAGGGAGATGTTGTTAAGAGTAATTGAAGGGACAGATTTTGTAATTTTGTAATTTTAATTGGAATTGGAAGATTCAGCAAGCTCTTGTGATCAATGTAATTCTGTTGTCAATAAATTTTGCAACTCTGTATTCACTTGGAATCTATAATTTCTCTTTGAGTTTCTAGTTTTTCATGTCAATTCCCAAATTATAGCTTTGTAGCTAGTTGTAATGCAGCAAGTTGTAACTATTGGTGTCAATGATAAAAGATATTTTGCTTCATAACTATTTGTTTTTCAAGCTATAAATCTGATTGTAATTCTCAAAATTATGATACTATCGTAAAAAATTGCACGGAGGTATTTAAAAATGTTTTGTTTATGAAGTGCTATTAAACGATATATTTTTAATAGTGCTTCCTCAAGGCTCCACCTTTAATAGTGTTTTATTGGAGATACGCTATTAAAGTTTATTAGTTTAATAGAGTTTCCTCAAACAAGCATTGCTTACAGTGTACCTATTATAACGCTTGTTTGGGTAAACGTTATCTTTCTCCCGTATTACAACAAGGCCCTTTAGGTGACCAACTCTTTGCATGTTATTTGAAACAGTCCATGAAGTTAAATGAACAATAATCTCTGCACAGAAAACGCGATATTCAACGCACGGTTTTCTGAATTCATCAATTGTGTTGCTTTGTAACTCAACACTATTGAAAACGTTATGGTAAACTCTCCTATAAATAATTCTCCTCCATGTTCTTATCATTCACACTCTAACATTTACCAACCCATTCTCAATCTGTTATGTTTTTCATTATTTATGGAGTTCCGTTTCTTGTCTGGGAAAGATGGAAGAAATATAGCTCAATAAAACCCATAATGTGAGCCATAAAAAAACCTAGAAGAGAGGTTGTGATTCATAATAAAACACAACATGAGTTTGTGCTCCATCCACATCAGACGACGAATTAGAAGAGACGGCGAGGGGACTGCTCCCAAATGGACTTCTCTCTCATAGGAAAGAGATAAAAATTTGACTCTATTTCTCCAACCAAATGGACTTTATCGTGACTTAGTGTTATCTTTGTTTTGTAAGGTTGAGATCAATAAGGAAGAGAGAGAATAATTCCAATTGGGGAACTTCAGCAAGCTCTTATTATCAAGAACTTCAATGATGAAAGACCTTTTGCTAGCTTCACATCAATTTGTTTTTCAAGCTGTATGAAAGAATTGTTTATTCACAATGTTTCTGTTCTAACTCTAGTTGTCAATGGTGAATGAACTTTTTCTTCATATCTATATTTGTTTATCGATTTCTAACTCTTATTGTAATTCTAAAAAATTTAATAATGTAATACAAGTTTCTCTTGCATATTTTGAATTGTCTACTTTGACTGCAATACCAGTTTCGTTTCAATGAAAAAAAATTTTGGATTTCTGCAATATTAGTTTGAAAAAGAACAAACCAATAAGCCTTAAATTCAAAGCATTATTAATTCACATTAAAATGTGATGGATCTATCTTTCATCGCATTTCCTCGAGGAAACACTATTATATTTTATGTGTGTAACCTTTAACAGCTCTTTCTCAAGCAAACATTGTTAAAGGTCATACGTTTAATAGCCCATCCTTGAGGTTAAAGATATATTTTTAATAGGGTTTCCTTGAAAAAGTGCTATCTTTTCGCTATATTTAAAAAAAACTATCTCTGTGACCAACATTTTTGGACAAATAGTGTTGGAACTAAAGTAGTTATGGTCCATAACACCTTAAATTTTGATGTTAACAAAGGACTAAATTAGGTGAATAAAGATCTGTTATGGTCTAACGTTTCTACCTTAAGTGTGCAGATATCCTAAGTCCAAAGATTTATCAGACGCACGATCATACAGTCTATCGTTGTGCTATAAACGATTAACGGACTAAGTCCTTATTGCACTATGATCTCGTTATAAAATGTAAGCGTGAGTCCAAAGACTCAAACAACGTAAAGTATAATTGTTTTTAATTCGAAGTCCAATGTAATATTCTATATATTCTTTTCAATGGACTAACTTCAAGTGCACAAATATAAAAAGCAATAGTTTCAAATTATTTTCTTTCATGTAAAAGGGATATTGAGCAATATCCCTTGAACAAATATTCTTTTTAACTTAGTACCCTCGAACGCTTAAAAGTCTATTTGTTTTTGACACAAGCAGTTGTCTCTACTCAAGAAGGAAAGACAAAATCCAACTTTCAGGTACAAGAAAAAGCTGTCAGTTCTACTTTAAGATCTCTCTCTCTGATAACCTACTCTGATTTGCAGAACCCATATCACAAGTTATCAAGACTTAACAGGCTTACACTACAAAAAAAATTATTTTAGCGACCGATTTAGCTACCACCAAATGAAAATTTGGTCGCTAAATTGGTTGCTAAGTGGTTTACCGGCCGATTTAGCAACCACCAAACGCTAAATATGGAAATTTGGTCGCTAGATGGTTTATCGACTGATTTAGCGACCACCAAACGGTTTATCGACTAGGCATTCTGCAACCAACAAATTTAGTCGCTAAATATGCAAATTCTGTCACTAAATGGTTTAGCGACCGAATTTACATATTTAGCAACAAAATTTTATGGTCGCTAAAAACCTCTTTTCAATACATTTAATGCACCATCAGAACGGCTCTTTTGCCAACAGTTGAAGATCAAGCTTGCTCAAGACTTGAAGCCTATATATACTGAAGTTTCTGATGAAACTAGGTGACGAAAAATCTAACAAGCATCAAGCAACTTGAATCTCAAAACAGCTCAAAGCAATCAAAGCAAACAAAAAGCTCACAAGATCATCTTTGATCTAAACTTTCATATCTACGCTCTATTAAAAGTTGGTTTTAAGAGTTGGTTCTTAAGTTTCGTATCATCACATATAGTGAGTTAGATTTAACTTAAACTCTTTTAAAACCAAAATTTGGTTGAGCTTCGAAAGACTTGTCTGAAAAAAGAAAACTTGGGGTTTTACCTGAAGATGTTGTAGAATAGTTGTGCTTGAAAGGGTATTGAATACTTGTAACAGTTTTTGTTATATTGGTTAAAGCTCTTACGGAGAGGGGACTGGACGTAGCTCTTGGGTTAAAAGTAAACCAGGATAATATCTTTGTATTATCTTCTCTCTCTTTTCTCTGCCTTTAGTTTGTTTATCACTAACGTTTAGGATTGAAATTGTTTTCTTAACAAGTGTTTTTAAAAGAAAGGTTTTAGCGAACATCCCTCATTTTTTGTTTATACGTTCAGCGTCCTATGCTTGCTTTTGCGTCCATGTGTTTGCAAAAAGTTATCAACTTAGTAAACAGTTTGCGAAAATTTAAGAAACAAAATTCAACCCCTTTCTTGTGTTTCCAACATGTTCCTTCAATAGGTATCAGAGCTCAGCTTCTGGGTTGAGCATTTAGACGTGTTAGAAGAAAGATCCTTGCAAAACAGTGATGGCAGGACAAAACATGCCTAGCGAGAATCAACCAATGGTGGAGGGTTCTTCCATAACTAAACCATCGTTTTTCAGCGGGACTCACTACCTTTACTGGAAAGAAAGGTAGAAAGGGTTCATCCTCAGTACAAATTCTGTTCTTTGGTCACTGATCACTAATGGTCCCAATGTTGTTCAAAATACTGATGAATCAGTTAAAGCTGAGGAGTAATCGACGGTAGCTGAGTGAACAAAGATACAACAAAACCATAAAGCAAGATATGCTTTAATGTGCGCTCTCAGTTTAGACGAGTCTCAAAAGATTCATGCATGTGAATCTGCTAAACAAATTTGGGATACCCTGTCCAATTTTCACGAAGGAATAACAAAGGAGAAGGAATCATAAATCATCATACTGGTCGGACAGTATGAAACTTTTACAATGATAGATGGAGAGTCCATTTTGGACATGAGTGGTCGCTTCCAGACAATCATAAACAATCTAAAATCTATTGGAAAAGTGTACACTACGAAGGAGAATGTCCCTAAAATCCTTTGAAGCTTACCTAAGGAATGGAGGCCGCTCGTGACTGCAATCACCCAAACCAAAGATCTGTCAACTTTGACTCAGGATGATTTGGTTGGAACTATTCAAGTTCATAAACAATAGCTCAACTTAGACAACCTTGCAAACAAAGGCAAAACCATTGCCTTAAAATCCCAGAAAGTAAGTAGCTCAAAGGCTTTAAAAGTTGATGAGTCTAATGATGATTAGACTGAAAGTGAATCATCAGATGATGATGAGCTATCTTTCATCACCCGCAAAATACGAAATACATGGATAAAGAAAAATGGAATGAAAAGAAGGTCATTCCAAAAGAAAAATATCAAAGACCATGGTGAGTCCAAGGACAAAAGTCCAATGGTCTGCTTTGAGTGCAAGAAGCCTCACCACTTCAAAGCTAAGTGTCCTTTGCTAAAGGACAAGAAAAATTTCTTTAAGAAAAAGAAGAAGTACTTCATGGTCATTTGAGAAGACCTTGACTCTTCAGAGGAAGAGAAAGAGGAAGAGGTAAATGAGGAAGCTAATCTCTACCTCTTGTCCACTGTGCAAAGAGAAAACTCTTCAGATGATGAACAACTTGTTGTTCTTGAAGAAAGAAGTCGGGAAGTCATCCCTGAAAGGAGAACCGTTCGAGGAGCTTCAATACTTGTCCCACCTATCGTCAATGGAGATGAAATTTCTATTGGAGACATCTGTTTGAGATGTGTATCAGAGCTCAAGAAGATCTTGATCTCTGGGATGTTTTTACTGATGGTGACTATTGACCAACCTTGATCCTTAAGGATGATTCAACTGTGGCAAAACCTGAAGCTGTCTGGATGGACGAGGATAAAAGGAGAGTCTCTTTGAATGTGTGAGCTCAATGGTGTCTCACATGTGATTTGGACAGACCAAGAGTTGAGATGGTCATGCATTTTCAAACTGCAAAGGAAAAGTTGGAGACTTTAGACGTTGTCTACAGAGAAAGAAGTCAGTCCGCATCTAATCTCTGCCTCATGGCAACTACCTCTTCGAACGATGAGTCGGACAATGATGAGGTATTTGATTCTAACTCTTTACAAGATGCCTTTGATGAATTGCTAAATAATTCTTCAGTCTTGCATCATGAGTACAAACATCTTAAAAGAAGATTTTCTAGAATAAACAAAGAGTTTGAATTTGTGTGCACTGAAAATCGAAAGATTATTGATGAAAATAATAAGCTAAAAGCTGAAAATGGCAGTCTAACTGATAAACTCAACTCTGAGTCCAATGCACCCAGTGAAGTCGTAAGACTCAAACAATAGGTGTCTGATCAAACTAAGAGCATATCAAAGTTAGTTGGAGGATCAGAAAAGCTAAATTTGATATTGAGGTACACTAGATCACCTCACGATAAGTCTGGCCTAGGCTGTGACAATGAGAAAATAGAGACTGCTCATAAAGTATCAACACCACACACAACTCACAAGGTTTCAATATTTCCTAAATATCCAAAAGATACCACACCATATGCATCTCATGTATATTGCAATATCTGTGGTAAGAATGGTCATACAGCATCCAAAAGCATACATAGAAAGAAAAAGGTTAAGCATGGACGAAGACCTCATATTAACAAGAAAGGATCCAAGTTTATCTGGGTACTTAAGAAAATGATAATCCATGTTGCATATTTTCTTAGCAACACAAAGGAGACCCCAACCTTGGTACTTGGACAGCAGACGCTCACGTTATATGATGGGAGAAATGTCTATGTTCCAAAACCTGCGTTGTTAATCTAGAGGATAGGTTACCTTTGGAGGTAATCAGAAGGGAAGATAGTAGGGATAGGTAAGATTCGTAAGCATCCTTTTCCCTCTATTGATAATATCTTATTAGTTGAAGGACTAAAACACAACTTACCAAGCACAAGTCAATTGTGTGATAGTGGGTCTAATGTTTCTTTCAACAAAGGTGAATGTATGGTCAAGAACCATGATGAGTCCATCTTATTCACTGCCAAGAGGCAAAACAATATTTAGAAGATTGACTTGGTGGAAATCTCAAATCAGAGTGTAGGTTGCCTAGTGTTTGTTGAGGATGAGTGATGGATCTGGCACAAAAGACTTGGTCAAGCAAACTTGAGATAAATCTCAAGGCTAAACAAGCATAACCTTGTAAGAGGTTTACCAAAGATTGTGTATAGATCGGATGTCGCTCTCTGTGATGCTTGTCAAAAGGGAAAAGAAGTTAAGAACTCTTTTGAGTCCAAGAACATTGTTATTACCTCAAGACCCCTAGAGTTGCTACATCTTGATTTGTTTGGACCAACAAGGACTACATCTGTTAGTGGTAAGAAGTATGGGTTTGTCATTGTAGATGACTATACTAGATGGACATGAGATGTGTTTCTTACCACAAGGATGAGTCATTCAAGGTCTTTGTTGTATTCTGCAAACGTATACAAAATGAAAAGGCATATATATAAGTTCAATCCGAAGTGATCATGGAGGAGAATTTGAAAATGAGCAGTTCCAAAGGTTTTGTGAAGAAAGTGGTATCCTTCACAATTTCTCTTACCCTAGAACACCATAGCAAAATGGTGTGATTGAGAGAAAGAATCGATCTCTTCAAGAGATGACTAGATCTATGCTCAATGACAATTCTGTCTCTAGATACTTTTGGGATGAAGTTGTAAAAACTGGCTGCTACATTAAGAATAGAATATGCATAATGCTAACTTTGAATAAGACTCCTTATGAGCTGTGAAAAGGACGTAAACCCAACATTTCGTATTTTCGCCCATTTGGATGTCAGTGTTTCATTTTAAATACCAATGATATACTTTTGGTAAGTTTGATGATAAGGTAGATAATGGAATATTCTTAGGGATATTTTGAAACATCCAAAGCTTTTAGAGTTTGTAACTCAAGGACTTTAGTTGTAGAAGAGGCCATTCATGTGAAGTTTGATGACAAGAAGCCTGATAAGAGATTATCAGAGATGGACGAATCTTTTGAAGATATGAGTTTGAAAGACTTGGAAGAATGTCGAACAAAGTTGATGGATCATCAGAAGCAAACCAAACTTCATCAGACGCATCAACTTCCTAGCGAGTGGACAATACCCAACGTGCTTGATAGGTCAGGACTTATAATCCTAAAGAGCAAATCATTGGTAACCCCAGTGATAGAGTTTGAACATCGTCAACCTTTAGAGAACAAGCTGATTTAGCTTTTATCTTTGATTTGGAGCCAAAGTCTGTGGACGAAGCCTTACTGGATGAAGAATGGATCCTTGCCATGCATGAAGAGCTTAACCAGTTTTAACGTAGTGACATTTGGATACTGGTACCTCTTTCAGGAAAATCTATTATAGGTACAAAGTGGGTATACAAAAATACGCTAGATAAAGATGGCAAAGTCATAAGAAATAAAGCAAGGTAGGTTTTACAAGGCTACTCGCAAGAAGAATGTGTTGATTATACTAAAACTTTTGCTCCAGTAGCTAGTTCAGAAGCCATACTCATCTTACTTTCTTATGTTGCACATCATAACATCATGCATTATCAAATGGATGTAAAAAGTGCATTCCTTAATGGACTAATAAATGAAGAACTGTATGTCATGCAACCTTCTGGTTTTAAAGATCCAACTCATCCTGAGCATGTATGCAAGCTTAAGAAAGCTTTATACGGACTCAAACAAGCTCCTAGAGCTTGGTATGAGAGAATCAACACGTTCTTAGTGGTGAATGGTTTCTGTAGAGGAAAAGTTGATTCAACCCTATTTAGAAAAACAGTTCAAAAGAACTTTATTGTTTCTCAAATTTACGTTGATGATATAATATTCGGCACAACTGATGTATCTCTGTGCGAAGAGTTTTCTAAGCTTATGAGAAAGAGTTTGAAATGAGCATAATGGCAGCACTTAAGTTCTTCCTAGGATTGCAAGTTAAACAAACATCGGACGGTGTGTACATTCATTAGATGAAGTACACAAAGGAGCTTCTGAAATGCTTCAAAATGGATGATTACAAACCAATGAACACTGCTATGCATCCAATGTCCATACAGAACAAAGACGACAAAGATAAAAAGTTAGACCAAAAGGTATATAAAGGTATGATTGGTTCTCTCTTGTATCTTACTACGTCCAGACCTGATATAATGTTCAGTGTTTGTCTTTGTGCCCGAATTCAAATCTGATCCTAGAGAGTCTCGTCTCTTAGCAGTTTTGCGTATTTTTGGATACCTTAAAGGTTCTACTAATCTGTGTTTACTTTATAAGAAATATGATGAGTACAAATTGGTGGGATTATGTGATGCTGACTATGCTGGAGACCGCATAGAAAGGAAAAGCACCAGTAGAGGTTGTCACTTCATTGGAGCTAATATTGTCTCCTGGTCAAGCAAAAGGCAAAGCGCAATTTCCTTATCAACTACTGAAGCTGAGTATATTGTTTCTGCAAGCTGTTGCTCGCAACTTCTTTAGATCAAACATCAGTTGAAAGACTACCACATATTTGTAAGTAACACTCCAATCATGTGTGATAATACAGCTACCATAAATCTTTCAAAGAATCCTATATTGCATTCAAGAGCTAAGTATATAGAGATTAAACATCACTTCATACGAGATTTTGTGCAAAAGGTAATAATTGGTATACAATTTGTTGATACTGACCATCAATGCGTAGATATCTTCACCAAACCTCTAGCTGAAGCTAGGTTTCCATTCACTACTTACATTAGACATACTTTACATTATGTTAAATCCTGTAGCCGTCAGCTAGTACAAGACACATTCCTCCAATGGACGTTTGTTCGCATGGACTGAGTAGAGGTGCTACCCCTGACGTGGCACGGGTGATTCGGAGCACACTTCAAGCATTGTTTTGAAAGCACACTTCAAGAGGTAAACATAACAACTCTTATGTGAATCATGTTTATAATGCACGATCCATAGGGTATGATTTTCTTCCGCCTTGAAACATAATTTTAAAAGAGGATGGGCTCATGAAAACCCAACAATTAGTGGCATCAAGTTTAGAATCACAAAGAGAATGGGTAGTGTATTCCGAATGTTCATATCACATGTGACCAAGGAAGGAATACTTTGAGATTTTAGACCTCAAAGAAGGTGGAGTAGTACTTCTAGGCAACAACAAGCCATGCAAGATATAAGGTATGAGAACTATACGGCTCAAAATGTTTGATAATCATGAGATCCTATTACAAAATGTGAGGTATGTTCCTGAATTTAATGCATGCATTAGATTAATTTACTAAGATTGAACATGGCATAATTAATATTTCTAATGGTGCTTTAATAGTTTCTAAGGGAACTGAGAGAAATGGTTTGAATATTCTTGATGGTTCTACTATTATTGCTCATGCATCTATGGGTAGTCAAACACCACATGATAAAACCAAGTTATGGCATTTGAGACTAAGGCATGTTAGTGAAAGAGGTTTAGTTGTACTTGAAAAATAAAACTTGTTGAATGGTGATAAATTGGATAAACTATAATTTTGTGATCAGCATTCTAGGTAAATCACATAGAGTTAAATTTGGACGTGGTATCCATGTTTCTAGTCTACCTTTTGAGTATGTGCACTCGGATCTTTGGGGTGCTTCAGGAATGAAGACTTATGGAGGGGGTTCTTATTTTCTCACCATTGTTGATGATTTTTCTAGGAGAGTGTGGCTTTATATTTTGAAAGACAAAATAAACGTTTCAAAAATTTAAGGAAATGGCAAACTCTTATAGAAAATCAATTGGGAACTAAACTGAATGTTTTAAGGTCTGACAATGGCCTGGAGTTTGTTTCAAATAAGTTTAATGAGTATTGTAGGAAACAAGATATCAAAAGGCATAGAATAGTAGCACAAACGCCTCAGCAGAATGGCCTGGCCGAGACGATGAATAGGGCTATGTTGGAGCGTGTGAGGTGAATGCTTTTAGGAGCAGGGCTGCCTAAGAGCTTCTAGGGAGAAGCTGTTAGTACTGCAACATATTTGATTAACAGATGTTCATCTTCAGCTATAGACTTCAGGACACCTATGGAAGTGTGGAGTGGTAAACCAGTTGACTACTCAAATTTGAGGGTATTCGATTCACAGTTTTCTCATGTTAGACAAGATAAACTTGTCATCAACAGTCCACACATCATCATCGTTAGCATCAAGAAACTCAAGCTTTAGGGTCCCAAAGAGACAAAGAGGACCATTTAGGAAACATTTGTACACATGTCCAAAAACACAACAGGAGATCCAACATGTACATAGCAAGGGTGAGATACTCGTTCACATGTTTATCGTGATAGCCACATAAGTAAAACAAAATATTTTTAATACATCAACATACAACACGGTCATGCTACAGAATATCAAGATACAACATGATATCTCGACCAAATAAACTGACTCTATGGGATCACACTCATTCATCAAGATAAGTTAAACGAATGCATGAGACTTCAATCAACTTTCTGTTTCATATTCTCTGGAGATTCCTAACATCCCTTCATCGAGCGATAGGCCGTAATACTCCCATGACACAATTGTTGTAATGATTCGACCCCTCAATTTAGGTTTGAGGCTCAAACCTAAATTGAGAGGTCGACTCACAATTGTTTGAACTCGAATCTTTGAGCTCTAATTGTTTAAGGGTATCATGTCATAGCCGTATCATAAAATAGTCCAGTCTCTAATCGAGTTCATCCATGTTTGGCAGCCGATTTCCACGGCATGGGTTGCTAAGCCTACGCCTTTTGTGGAGTTCGAACATAGGATGTCCCTATAGACCTAGTGGTCTTAAGTGGCTCATATTCTCAACCTCATTGGGTTCTTGCTCGTTTCCATGGTACGTCTACTGATTCATGCATGTAGTCGATGGTTTTCTGTTTTCCCTTTTCGTTTGTTTGTTCTTGTCAAGGCACATAACTCATGACTCATTGTAAAGGACATTTGGCTCATTCATTGGTAACACTGGAAACATAGTCCGAGTGCTTAACTCACAGAACTCTAGCCCGACGTCTCAGTTACTAGGTTTACGTACTTCACAGCGTGAAGCGGTAATCACAGTTTCATAAAAGTTTCGATTTCGTAAATCTTTTGGGTATCAACCAAAAAGCAATTTTGCTTTAAAAGTTATGGGATCCGGGAGGAGTCTCTTATATGATGAGCATATCTTGGTTTTTCTTCCACAAGCAATGGGATCCGAGAGGAAGATCTTATGTTTTGAGCACACTTTGGCCTCTATACCACAAGCTATGGGATCCAGGTGGTTTCTAAACCTTTCTCTTTATTTGTTTCATGCTTTGAATAAGTGGGTTGCATGGTTTTTTTTTTTTTTTTTTTTTGTTCTTGTGTCATTGAGTTGATGTTGATATTTTGTGGGTTAATTGTGTTAAGCCCCATTTGAAAAATGCCATGCCACTTGAACCATCATGCTTGTATATTCCTTTTTGATGAACTTGAAACTATGGAGGATTGAATTTAGAGAAAGAAGGTTCATAACTTCAATGCATGATTCATGATAAGTTTGGGGTGTTGGAGTTCTTAGCATAATTACTTATATTGAAATGGGTCTCAAATGTTTGTCCCGGTGAGTTGTTAGGACCTTCAACATGATTTATTCTTATGAGAGTCACTATTGAGTTTCATGCTCTTAGATTTGCTTGAATCTCATCAATTTTCCATGGTTGCATGTTGCATGACTATGATTAAGGCATTTTGTTGGAATAACTAGTTTTGGCCAAAAAGCTTTCCAAATGTTAAATTTTCCATTGTTTGCCCCTTTGAGCTTTAAGTCTATTCTTTGTTTGCCCACTTGAAAGCCTAAACTTTGTTAAAACCATGTTTACCATCCCGAAAGGACTAAGTGAGCATTGGTTCATTATTGTGTTGCTTGGGGACAAGCAAAGTGTCAAGTTTGGGGTGGTATATTTGGAAATACAATTTTGTGGAGGTACGAAGAAGAAAGAATGAAAGAAAAAAAAAAGTTGAAAAAGTTGCAAAAAAAAAAAAAGGAAAAATAGATAAATAAAATATTCCCCCCCCCCCCCCCCCCCGTGAAAATAAATTCGTTTGGTGAATGGATCGCTCGAAAAGACGCTCTCTGGATCACCTTGCGAAGGGATTGTCGCCCTGCGAAAGAAAAAAAAGAGTTAAAAAAAATCCACTGCTTTCTCATTCCCTAGGGTATTTTGCTTTTATTCTCCTTTCTTACCTTCCTTACACCTTGACCTCATTACAACCTTGACAAGTCCTTTTGACTCTTGCATACATGCGATTGTGTGATTTTGTGATTGAGATGAAAATCAAACTCATGGAGTGTGTGCTTGATAAGTGACAATTGAGAGAAACACAAACCTAGACACTTGAGTGATTGAGTGACTTATTTGCCTTTGTGAGGTTTTGAGACCTAAGAATTACCATCAATGATGGTAAGCTCTATGATTTGGGACTTTGATTGATGAATGGATGGTTGTGTGATTCTTTCTTTAGGCCATCTTTGAATTCATCTTACAAGTTAATTGTTTTGATCTTAGAAATGCATAATTGAATTGAGTATTTGTGACTATGGTTTGACAAGAGTGGGGGCATACATGATTTTTGGTCTATTGAAAATTTTATTTCGACTCATTCATTTTTATGTTAGTAGTGTCTTTTGATTTTTATTTGCTTGAGGACAAGCAAAGTTTAAGTTTGGGGTATTTTGATAATCCGCTAATTTATCATGTTGTATCTATTGATTTAGAATGAATTTCAAATAATTAAGTTGAGTTGAATGCTTGATTTATCCCAAATTAAACTTTGTTTCTTTATTTTAGTGTTTAGAGTTAATTTTATTATTTTATCAATTTTAATTAGATTTTAATTAAATTTTCTTATATTTTGGATCTTGTGATTCTTAGGAAGAAGAAAGAATAAGTGAAATGGGAAGCTACCGATTTAATGACAAATAAAAATAGAAGTGAATAAAAGAAAAGCTCCGGGAAGGCAATTGATTAATTGGCAATGCTTCACCATATTTTTTATTTAGACGTGGGGCTCACATTCAAAGTAATAGTTGAATTAGATAGCAAGTGTTGGAGGAGTTACGTGAAGCTACAGGCCACTTGATATGCATTTGAATCCAATTGAAATTTGGATGTGGCAAGTAACGTACAACACAGAGGCAAATAGCTTTGGTTTTCAAGTGAAATAGAAAGTATGCTGGAGGCCCGCGTCCAAATAGAAAAGCATCAGCAAGAGATATCAAGGATAATGGAATTGAAAAATAAAAGATAGATTAATAACGCTATAAAGAAAGGAAGCAGCAACGTAAAATTTGGAAGGGATCAAGTAGATAATAAAAAGTAACAGACCCTGAAAGAAAAAATACACAGCAGCAGGGATTATGCGCAAATATAAAAGAGCTGCACCATGCAACTGTTGGAGTCCAACCAATATGAAAGGTTGAAAAATTTTCAACCCCAACCAACTATTACGGTGCATTTAAAAAGTTGAATTTGTTTAACCTCCAACCAATTGCACTTAGTGCAATGGCTCTATAAATAGAGGCCTTCAGCACAAGCAAAATGCATTGAGAAGGAGATCCTCACTGAGAGAAAAATAGTGAGAGAAAAATAGAGAGACTTTTTCTCAGAGAGAAAAATAGTGAGGTAATTTGTGAATGTTATCCATAAATTGTAGATACAACATTATTGTATTTTTGTATTCCCATTATTTTATAGTGGAGGTTTAAGTGGCCTACGGGTCCCGTGGTTTTTTCCTTGCTCACATTGAGGAGGTTTTCCACGCTAAAATTTCTGGTGTTATTACTAAAGTTATTTTACGCTTCCGCATAGTGCCTATTTTTGAGTTCACGGAGGAGGGAAATTATGATGGCATTTCCCAACAGTGGTATCAGAGCTCTCAGAGCTCTCAGATACTAGGCGCCAGAGATTCATAAGAAAATTCTTAGTATGCTCTGTGGTTGCAGCATTGTCTAATCTTCCACATCAGAAAAGAATTATTCTTGTTGCTGGAAATAAAGTGTGGTAGTGTGAACGTGCATTCTAGGAAAGTTCTGGCTAGGTAAGACTTGGTATTTATGTGTGTCCATTAGGGACCCACCACTCTTTCCTGGGAACTTACTTGGTGCACTGTTTGCATACTGCATTTATTGTTCCAGTATACGGCACTGTTCACGTATACGATATTGGCCTGTGTAACTCAAGATAGACGGAGCTATCACTCATGATGGAGATATGTTCAAGCTAACTGCAGATAACTACTCCTATTAGAAGCCGATGATGGAAGACCATTTATACTGCAAAGATTTGCATGAGCCAATCACTCAGAAAGATAAACCAGAAGGGAAGTCTGACAAAGATTGGGAGCTTCAGAATCGGAAAGCAGTAGCTATGATCCGAAAATATATTGACAAAAGTTTGTTCGAGCATGTGTCAACTTATACTAATGCGTATGAGTTGTGGACGAAACTTGAATCCTTGATTCAAAAGAAGACGCCCAGAAATAAAGCTCACCTTGTCAGACGACTGGTGAAGTTGGAGTACTCGGACGGTCACAACATGATCGAACATTTGAATACCTTCAAAGGTATTGTGAATCAATTGATGAAGACCGAGATGAAGATAGATGATGAGTTGCAAACTCTTCTACTCCTGAGTTCTCTGCCTGAGAGTTGGGACACTCTAGTTGTCACTCTCAGCAATTCTGCTCCAAACGGAAAGCTTAGCATGGATTCTGTTACAGATTGTTTGCTAAATGAAGAGTCAAGACGGAAAGAAAGGGGCCTGAATAACCATTTCGAAGCCAATGTTGCTGAAAACAGAGGAAGGAGTAAGAATCGTGAAAAAGGAAGTCGTGGAAAATCACAAGGTAGATCCAAATCTCGCACTAGATTAAACTGTTATTATTGTGGCAAACCGGGCCACAGAAAACTTGAGTGCAGATTCTTGAAGAGAGACCAACAGGCTGGAACGGTCCACCCTGACCAGATTAATCCAAAGAAGAAGGAAGATGGAACAACTACTGCAGTGGCCTCGAATGATGAGAATACTGAATATTGCATCTGATGATTGCATATGGATAATTGACTCGGGAGCATCCTTCCACGTCACACCTCATGAAGAATTTTTCTCATCATACCAAAAATGAGATTTGGGTACGGTGAAGATGGGCAACCATGTCACGAGTAAAATCGTTGGTATTGGTGAAGTAACTCTGATGACTGAGAATGGAAACAAGCTTGTGTTGAAGGAGGTAAGACACGTACCAGAGATGCGTCTAAACCTTATCTCAACAGGCAAGCTAGACGAAGCTGGGATGATAAACCAATTTGGTGCCGGCAGATGGAAACTCGGCAGAGGAAGCATGATTGTTGCTCGTGGAAAGAAGGAAGGCTCCTTGTACATTATGCAAGGAAAGATATGCAAGGGAGAAATGAATGTTGCTCAAGACGCAACCAAAGAACTGTGGCATAGACGATTGGGCCACATGAGCGAGAAGGGTTTGGAGATTCTTGCAAAAGATCATCTCCTAAATATAAAAGGGCAGCCACTTGAATCCTGTGAAGACTGCCTAGCAGGCAAACAACACAGAGTATCTTTAAAAAGATCAGATGATGCAAGAAGAAGAAAGCAGATTCTGGATCTTGTTCACTCAGATGTTTGCTCAACATCTGAAAGGTCCCTTGGTGGTGCCCAATACTTTGGTACCTTCATTGATGATCACTCCAGGAAAGTGTGGGTGTATCCATTGAAAATGAAAGATCAGGTTCTTCAAGCTTTCAATGAATTCCATGCTTCTATAGAACGAGCATCTGCAAGAAAACTGAAATGCTTAAGAACTGATAATGGTAGAGAGTACATAGGTCCATTTGAAGCATACAACAAAACTCATGGGATAAGACACGAGAAAGTACCTCCCAAGACACCTCAGATGAATGGATTAGCAGAAAGAATGAATAGAACGATTGCAGAAAAAGTCAGAAGCATGATTTCTCAAGCAAAACTTCCTAAATCATTTTGGGGCGAAGCGGTGAAAACTGCAGTGGATCTGATAAATCTGTCTCCTTCAAGACTTTTAAATGGAGAGATTCCAGATGAAGTATGGTTTGGAAAGAAAGCCTCTTATGGTCACGTGAGAGTCTTTGGGTGCAGGGCATTTGTCCACATTCCTAAAGATGAAAGAGCTAAGCTTGATGCAAAGACGAAGGAATGCATATACCTTGCTTCACCAAGAGATGAACTTGGCTTCAGATTATGGGATCTGGCAAACAAAAAGATTGTTCGAAATAAGATGTGGTATTCTTTGAAGACCAGACGATCCAGGACATTCAGCAATCTAAGAAGCCAAAGACCATTGTGATACACAATTCAGGGGGAGAGATTCTTCAAAGAAATGATGTACCTGATCAGACAATACAACCCAATCAGACGGAGCAACCTGATCAGACGGAACAACCTGACCGGACAGAACAAAGTCAAACAATACAGGGACAACAAATGGAGACTGATCAGACAGAAGAAGAATCTCAAGTAAGACGATCGACGAGACTCAGACAACCTTCAAGAAGGTATTATTCAGATGAGTATGTTAATCTCACTGATAAAGGGCAACCTCAAAGCTTCATGGAGCCCATTGAGACGAATGATAAGGAGAAATGGATGCAAGCCATGAAAGAAGAATTATAGTCCTTGAAAGAAAATCAGACATATGACCTGGTGAGATTACCAGAAGGCCGAAAGGCACTGAAAAACAAATGGGTGTTCAAGCTCAAGACTGAAGAGAACAACCCAAACCCCAGGTACAAAGCAAGAATTGTTGTGAAGGGGTGCAACCAGAAGAAAGGCATAGATTTCAAAGAAATCTTCTCACCAGTGGTGAAGATGACATCCATTAGAACAATCCTTGGTCTAGCTGCAAAACTAGACTTGAAGATAGAGCAACTTGATGTTAAAACAACATTCCTACATGGAGACCTAGAGGAAGAAATCTATATGGAGCAACCAGAAGGTTTTACAGAACCAGGCAAAGAACACCTAGTGTGTCATTTAAAGAAAAGCCTCTATGGTCTGAAACAAGCTCCAAGACAATGGTACAAGAATTTTGATCTCTTCATGGCCCAACATAACTTCAAAAAGACGTCCGCAGACCACTGTATGTTTGTGAAGAATTATGAGAATGGTGAATCCATCGTACTTCTATTGTATGTTGATGATATGCTGATTGTTGGAAAAGATAAGACAAAAATAGCTGCTCTCAAGAAGGCATTGAGCAAGTCTTTTGCAATGAAAGATCTGGGTGCAGTGAAGAAGATTCTTGGAATGAAGATTACTAGAGATCGTTCTAGAAGAATGCTGCAGATGTCACAAGAAGGCTACATCAAGAAAGTTCTTGAAAGATTCAACATGCATCATGCCAAACCTGTGCATGTTCCATTACCTGGTCATCTTAAATTGAGTAAGACGCAATGTCCAGGGAATGAAGAAGAAAAAGAAGAAATGAACAAAGTGCCCTACTCTTCTACAGTGGGTAGTCTTATGTATGCAATGGTCTGTACAAGACCAGACATTGCTTATGCTGTAGGAGTTGTGAGCAGATTCCTATCAAATCCAGGAAAGGAGCATTGGAATGCTGTGAAATGGATACTAAGGTATCTGAGAGGAACTGCTAAAAGGTGCTTATGCTTTGGCAATGGAAATCTAAAGCTTCTTGGATATGCAGATGCAGATATGGCAGGAGATGTAGATTCAAGAAAGTCTACGTCTGGATATTTGATTACTTTTGCAGGGGGAGCTATCTCATGGCAATCACGACAACAAAAGTGCATTGCTTTGAGTACCACAGAAGCTGAATATAACGCAATCACTGAAGGTTGCAAGGAAATCTTGTGGATGAAGAAGTTCCTACAAGAGTTAGGCCAGAATCAAGAGAGCTATGTTCTCTATTGCGACAGTCAGAGCGCAATTCATCTTAGCAAGAACTCGACCTTTCATTCAAGGTCGAAACACATCGACGTAAGGTATCACTGGATCCGTGATGTGTTGGAAAGTAAACTGCTGCAGATTGAGAAAATAAATACCAAAGACAATGGGGCAGATATGATGACAAAAGCTCTACCAAAAGAGAAGTTAGAAGTCTGTAAAGAAGTTGCAGGCTTAGTATCAACCCCAAACTAATCCAAGGATATTTCCCTTTGGCTGGAGGGGGAGAAATGTTGGAGTCCAGCCAATGTGAAAGGTTGAAAACTTTTCAACCCCAACCAACTATTACGGTGCATTTAAAAAGTTGAATTTGTTTAACCTCCAACCAATTGCACTTAGTGCAATGGCTCTATAAATAGAGGCCTTCAGCACAAGCAAAATGCATTGAGAAGGAGATCCTCACAGAGAGAAAAATAGTGAGAGAAAAATAGAGAGACTTTTTCTCAGAGAGAAAAATAGTGAGCCAATTTGTGAGTGTTATCCATAAATTTAAGATACAACATTATTGTATTTTTGTATTCCCATTATTTTATAATGGAGGTTTAAGTGGCCTACGGGTCCCGTGGTTTTTTCCTTGCTCACATTGAGGAGTTTTTCCACGCTAAAATTTCTGGTGTTATTACTAAAGTTATTTTACGCTTCCGCATAGTGCCTATTTTTGAGTTCACGGAGGAGGGAAATTATAATGGCATTTCCCAACAGCAACAAGGGAGAACATTCACCATTCGGAGCAGACTTCAATTTTATTTTTATTTTACTTTCTTTTCTTTTAGTTATGAATTAAATCCCTTTTTTTAGGATGATGATGTAACCGCGCCATAACAGTTTGGTGATTTATTACAGTTTTTCTTAACTTATTCTTCTCTTCTATTTGTGTTTTATTTCCGTTCTTAATGCTTCTAATTGCTTGATCAACAATTAGATAATAGACTAATCATAAATAGACCGGGAGGAGATTTATGTGTCAAGGGTATTGAAATAAAACCATAGGGTTAATGCGGATAGGAATATACCGTAGGAATCTTATGCGACCTCCATAGAGAGTCATAGAACTTAATGAATTGTCTAATAATTGACCATCATAGGAATATAGTTGGTTAGTAATTAGGTGGTATTTCTTAGGATACATGAAAGGGTCACTAGGATATTAAAGGGCTCTTGGTTGACATTAGAAATTGATTAAGAGATTAGGAAGAATTAATATAATTGAACCAAACTAAGTGGGATTAGGATTCCTTATCTATGATGAATCTATATTCATAGCGTTGGTGAAATCGGATCCCCAGAGTTTTCTTTATTTGATTGTTCATGATTTTATTTTATTTTTCTAATTAATTAATTCAAAAACTCAAAAATATTTATTTTCTTTTAGTGTTTCTTTATTTTCCTTTCAAACTAATTTATTGAAGTCTAAATAGTTGTTGATTTTGCGAAGTGGTACTTGGTTTCCCAATCCTCGTGTTCGATTTCGGAACTTCTAAGTTCTATACTACTTAATCGATTTAGTGCACTTGCTAAATTTACATCAAAAAGCCTTTTCTAAATGTTCCATCATTTGAAAACATTTTGCTAAAGATTTTCATTTGAGTAAACTTTAATGAAAAAGACTTTTTCTCCTTGAAAATGTCAAACACTTTGATAAGGTTCTTTCTTTGACAAAACTAACTTATTTTCAAGACTCTCTCTTTAAAACATGTTAAGAAAATAATGATAAAGCAATTTCTCACTATTATCCTCACCAACTCTCAACTTTTTATGTCTTGTTCGAAAATCCTCAAGTTCTTAACTTAGTGACCTGTAGCAAAATTTGTCATTATACCATTTAACTTAAAAAAAATCATCTTTAAAACCAAAACATCTTTAAATCCTCAATTAAGGTTTTCAAGTGGCTTAATCTTCATTATCAAGCTATAGCCGATGCTATGCTCTCAACCAATCTAGTCAAAGAAATCACAAGTCAAGTTATACATATATAGCCATTTAATCTTAAAACAAACATCATACATATATTCAATCCAAGGCAACAACACCACAATTCATATTTAAATATCCAATCACATATTCATCAAATAAATCAAGCATATACACAACACATAATACATTCACAAGAGAATCGTCAACCTCACTCCAAATAACACAATCATTATCATCCAACAAACAATTTTATGAGACCATCAAACTCATTGGAAGTAGTTTCGTGTTACCTCTTGTAGTCCAGAAAGGTTCTCCTCTTGGATCCTTCAACACTTTTTCTACTCCACAACAAAACAACATCAACCCACAACCTTCATCAACAAGGATTTATTCAAATTAACAGTAAGCAAAACCAAGGATAAAAACCCTATGTAGGTCACAACTCTAAGGGTTCAGGAAGAAAGAAAATTTGCTCACTTTGAGTTTTTGTACGGTTAAAGAGAATGATCATAAAAGCCTAAATACCAAATTTGAGAGCTTGAATCAACTTATGCAAGAAGTTAATTTTTTTTTTAAATCCACAAGGTAAAGCTCTAGCTCCTATTCGACCATGAGAGGGAAATAGAGGTAGAAATATTTGGTTTTCAAACCCTTTGGTACGCTCACAGAGAATAATCATGAAAGAGTTATGAATTTTTCTACTCAAAAAAAAGTTTACGCCTTTTTGATTTTTTCTTGGATGAACATGAAGATAATCCACCTAACATCAACTTTAATGAAGCAAGATTGAGTAAAGATTACCTTAAGATGACGATCTTTCGTGGAAAGCTCAAGAACACATTTAAGGAGATTAGAGAAAATGAAAAAAAAAATGTGTTTTGGATGAAAAATGAAGTAAGAATGAGAGGGGGGCTCGTCGAGTAACATAAAAGGGGGAGGGAAAAGAGTGAGATATTTTTCAATTTTGTTCATTGGGAAAAGGAGGGGAAAAGTGATTTGATCACTTGACACTTGAAAGCTTGTCACACGAGTCACATCGGTTACTTTACTTGACTTTTGTATCACACACACTTTCCTGTGTTCTACTTCCTCTGCTGCTCCGAACTTGGTTCCGGATCTCTCTGAACGTCTCGGGGTGGACGTTTTCCCGTAAAGTCGGTATCGAATAAAATATTAATATTTTATTCCAACGCCGTAAAATTTCAAAGACATACCAAGCAAACATAAAACACTCTAGGCATTCACAAAACTAATATTTTTATTTTTCGGTTCAAGTTAGGGCTTTTCTAACCGATGTAAAAATAGCCTATCAGCCAGAACGCATACTAGGTTCCGTTTGAGTTTCAAACTCAAATTTGAACCATTGTTTATCGTAAGTTATAACTATTATTTTTTTTCATCAAAAACATTTTCTTAAGCATAGGTAAAAATATAAAAACATGTATATAAATATACCGATAACGCAATGCAGGCAAAACATAGATAAAAGTAGGATGTTACAACACTACCCCACTAAAACACATCCTTCCTCAAATTTATGTACCTCGAAACAAGTCAAGATATTGTTACCTCATCTTGTCCTCAAGTGCCCACGTTGTGTCTCTAGTCGCTTCATTCAAAATAACCTTGATTAAGCAAATTCGTTTATCCCTGAGTTGCTTGATTCTTTTATCATCGATTGGAACAGACGATGTCTTATAAGACAAGTTTTCTCGTAATTGTACTACATCAGGTTCAATTATATGAGAAGGATCAGGAATGTTCTTCCTCAGTTGTGACACATGTAAAACATTATGAATATTGGAGAGAAAAGGTGGTTAAGCAATCTGGTAAGCTACTGGACCAATACGACGAAGAATTTATACGGTCCAATGAATTTGGAAGCGAGTTTTATGGACTTTAAAGCTCTACCTACCTCAGTCATGGGTGTGACTCTCAGGAACACATGTTCAACTTCTTGAAACTCAAAAGGTCGCCTCCGTCTATCAGAGTAGCCCTTCTGTCTGCTTTGTGCCATTTAAATCTTTTCACGAATTTGTTTAACCTTCTTTGTCATCTGTTCCACAAGTTCGGGAACCAAAATCACACTTTCTCCATCTTGGTGCCAACACAACGGTGTTTGACACTTTCATCCTTACAAAGCCTCATGGGGTGTCATCCCTATACTAGAATGAAAGATGTTGTATGTAAACCCGATAAGGGGCAGAAGATCATCCCAGCTTCCACTATGGTGTAGAACACAAGCTCTTAGCAAATCTTCAAAGATTGTATCGTTCTCTCTATTTATCCATCAGTTTGAGTGTGATAAGTTGAACTCAGTCTCAACTTGGTTCCTAACGCTTGATGCAGACTTTGCCAAAAATGTGAAATAAACTTTGGGTCTTTATCTGAAACAATACTCGAAGGTATTCCATGTAGTCCGATCATTTCCTTGATATACAGTTTAGTTAACTTTTCCACTATGTAGTTGATCTTAAAAAGTAAGAATTGTGCCAACTTCATTAACTTATCAACGATCACCCAAAATGAATCAAAACTCTTGAAAGTCCTCGGTAAACCTACCACGAAATCTATTGAGATTCTCTCCCATTTCCATTCGGGTACTTCCAAGGATTGAAGCATTCCACACAAGATCTTGCTTCTTCATTCCTGGCCACCAAAACCTCTGTTTCAAATCTTGTGACATTTTCATTGCTCAATGTGAATACTCAACTTGCTCTTATGTGCTTCCTCCAGAATCATCTTCCTTATCTCTGGGTTGCTCGGCACACAAACTCGTCCATTATATCTCAAGATGGCATTCGTCCCCAAACTGAACTCTACAGCCTTCTCTTGTCCAAGTAACTCTTTTTTCTCTTTAAGGTACTCATCAGTTGCTTGTTGTTCGCTTATTGTTTTCATCAGTCCACTAGATACCTTGATCATCCCTAAACTAATCATCTCACTGTTCACTTCCCAAACTAGATTTAGACTGTTCAATCAATTCTAACTCTTTAACCATCACTGTAGAGATATGCAAGGTTTTCCAACTCAAAGTGTCTACCACGACATTTGCTTTTTCAGGGTGGTACAGCAAAGTGAAATTGTAGTCATTGAGAAAATCCATCCACCGTCTCTATCTCATATTAAGCTCTTTTTTATTAAACATATATTTCAAACTCTTGTGGTCACTGAAAACATCAAACTTTGATCTGTACAAGTAGTACCTCCCGATCCTTAGTGCAAAAGCCACATCAGCTAACTCTTCATCATACATTGGGTAATTCCTCTCATGAGTCTTTGACTGACGCGAAGCATAGGCTATAACCTTCCGATGTTGCTTAAGTACACAGCCTAAATCCTGATGCGAAGCATCACAGTATATGGGTCGTCCGGCTTAAGTAACACTAACATTGGTGTGGTTGTCAAACGTTCCTTCATCTTCTAAAAACTTTCCTCACACTTCTCAGTCGAAGCAACACAGCCTAAATCCTGATGCGAAGCATCATAATATACCTCATGTGGGTCGTCCAGCTTAGGTAACACTAACACTGGTGAGGTTGTCAAACGTTCCTTCATCTTCTGAAAAATTTCCTCACACTTCTCATCCTAAATCCTGATGCGAAGTATCACAGTACACCTCATACGGGTAGTCAAGCTAAGGTAACACTAACACTGGTGAGGTTGTCAAACGTTTCTTCATCTTCTGAAAACTTTCCTCACACTTCTCAGTCGAAGCAAAGGGTTGATCTTTCCTCGTAAGTTGAGTCAAAAACGCAACAATCTTTGAGAATCCTTCAATTAACCTTCAATAATAACCAGCCAAGCCAATGAAAGTATGGATTTCCGTCACAGTCGTTGGTATTTCCCAAAAATGTACAGCTTCTACTTTCGTCGGGTCAACAACAATTCCTTCCTTTGTAATCACGTGCCCTAAGAACTTTACTTCATCAAGCCAAAATTCACACTTACACAGTTTTGCGTACAACTTCTTCCCGTGTAGAATCTATAGAACTTTTCGTAGGTGTTCCTTATGTTCCTCGTGACTTGTAGATTAGATGAGAACATCGTCGATAAACACGATGACGAACTTATCCAAAAACGGGCGAAAAATCCGATTATTGTAGTCCATAAAGATAGCAGGTGCATTAGTCACTCCAAAAGGAATTACAACTCATAGTGTCCATATCGAGTCTTGAATGCAGTCTTAGGTATATCCTCAGTTTTCACTCTAATCTAGTGTTAACCAGATCTCAGGTAGATCTTTGAAAAGACAGCAAATCCTCGGAATTGATCCATCAGATCATCTATGTGTGACAAAAAATACTTGTTCTTGATCGTTATTTTCTTGAGTTGATGGTAGTCCGCACAGAGTCTACAACAAGACAGCTCAAGAGGAAGATGTTATTATGGGGTAGGTTGATGCGGGTTATGCGAGCAATGTGGATACTAGGAAGTCATTATCCGGGTATGTGTTTACATTGATTGAGACTCCGATTAGTTGGAGGTCAACTCTAAAACCGATGTTAGTATTATCAACAACTCAAGCCATGTATATTGCACTTGCAAATGGAGTGAGAGAAGGTCTATGGCTAAAGGGATGATTGGTGAATTGGAGATTATGCAAAAATGTGTTACGATCCATTGTGATAGCCAAAGTGCTATACATTTGGTAAATCATCAAGTATACCACGAAAGGAGCAAGCACATTGATATCCTTCTACACTTCATTAGAGATGTTGCAGAATCTAAAGAGGTTAAGATTGAGAACATTGCTTCGGAAGACAATCCGGCTGATATGTTCACTAAATCCCTTCCTACATCAAGGTTCAAGAATTGCTTGGACTTGATCAATTTCGATGAAACATAATTCCATAAAAGGGAAAGCAACATATTGGTGATTGTTAAGGTCATCATCTCTGATTTGGAGTCAGGGAGAAGAATTGTGAAGAATGACTCAAAACCTGTCAAGTTTCAGTTCTGACACAATTCACTGGGCGAATTAGAGGTCGCGACGCGAGAAAGAGAACCAATTCTACGAGCATCAGGTCTGATGGGATCCACGTGGTGAGTGGTTAATCGCGAAGCGAATCAGAGGACCTATTCTGGGTGCTCTATGGCACGCGACATGAATCAAGATCCTCGAAGCAAATCAGAGCATCAGCATTATGAGCTCTCTAGCTCACCTAGCGAACTAGAGTCTGCGAGGCAGATGTCTATTTTAAAGAATCAGAAACAGTTTCACCAAAAACAGAATGCAACTTCAAGTTTTTCAAAGAACAGAGGTTCTGTGTAATTTTCTAGTGCGATTTTCAGAGACTTGAGAGAAACACTTTGATTGCAGTTTGAGAGAAGATTCAAGTGAGTTGGGATCTAGGGTTTGTGTGAAAATAGAGACATAAGCTTGGGGTTTTGCCGATGTTCATCCTGGACATTGTTTGAGGCAAGAACACAAGGAGTATCTATTGTAACCTTGATTGAACTCATTGATTCATAGTGGAGCTGCTCTCTCCCGTGGATATAGATCACATTGATCGAACCATGTAAATCTTGTGTATCCTTTTCTGCATTTTTCTTTGATTTCTTGCTTGTTAATTTTGTGCCTACCATGTGTTTGTTGTATTTCCTATGTGGCTGTTCTTCTCTTGTGTGTTTGTGATTGTGTTCAAGGACTTTGTGATCCCAACTGAGTCTTGGAACAAACAGAGTTAGTTATCAAGGTTTTGGAAACTGTTGTTATTCAATCTCTCATTCGGTCACAAACTCATTTAAAGATTAATTATCTACATTTAGTGACCATTTTTGGGTCAATAAAATATATTTTTTGTAGTCTTAAATGTAGCAAATTATGATGCTATTTATTAATGTATATAATATAGAAGTATCAAGTCACAAATTGCAATAATTAAATCATTAGATCTTTAACAATTGTTAAAATAGTGCAACAAATCTGAGCAATTAAAAAAAACTTAAAACTTGTTTGAGGTGACCTCAAGAAATTAGTTAAATGATACATAGTTAGGTGGCGTCTAGCATGTAGACTTGAAACAAGTGCAACACCGGTGTAGCACAAAATTAACTTGGGATAGTAAGCTTCCCGGTTTTTCATTTTTTTATTTTTTAAATTCTTTTATGTTGGAAGTTCCATTTTTACCCTTCACCACCATCCCTTCCAAATGTTCACCATCACCATGGCCGTCGGCATCTCGAGGCGATCGGAGGAAGGAGGCAAGAGGCAAAAAAACCCAAATATGTAAATCCTACAAAAAGCTTCCTCTTTTATGGATTTACAAACACGGTCGGCCTCTTCAAATCCAAGTTTTTTGTGTTGAGACAATCCAGATATGTAAATCCTACAAGAAACCTAGATTTCTGTTGAGCAGTATAAAACCCAACTCCATTTTTCGGTGTTAGATTTGTAGTTGGAGCATGTGCTGGAATAATCACCATGTTTGCAACTTATCCAATGGAGACAAAGGGTTAGTTAGCAAGCAGTCTACAATTGGCCACAAAGCAGAAGGATACCTGATATCAGGCCAAAACAATAGCCACCATAAATTGGATGCAACACAAGTTGTCTGCAGCCTACAAAGCGTGGTGGTAACTAATGAGCAATACTTGAATTATTTAACTTAATGAATTCAATTATTCTAATAAGATGTAAGAACTAAGTCCATGGACCATGAAGAAATCCTAAAAAAAGTGAACATCATCCTATCTCCATGAAACATCATAAATAGAGAAAAAAGATCAAATACAAAAAATATAAATATAATAAGTCCATCATCACTAAAAAAAGAGCCGTTTAGAGACCAATTTTAGTGATCGATTTTGGCCAGATCGGTCAGTCGCATGGTCGTTTTAGGGACCAATCGGGCCAAAATCGGTTTCTAAAATCGATCTCTCAATGGCTTATTTTTGTGGTGCATGAGAAGTGAAATAAGGGATTTCATACCACTCAACGAATCAAGGGCTCTAGAATTGGCTCCAGCATCTTTCCTTGTATTTGCAAACAGCAGTTGATGACAGTGAGGAAAGGAGAGAGAAGGCACAGTGAATGAGAGAAGAGAAGGGAAGGAAGAAAAAGGGCAAACTTGTCTTTTCACTTTTTTGGCTATCGGATTATCAAGTCTCATGTCCACTTTTTTTTTTTTTAACAAAATAGTCTCATGCCATTGATTACTATATTAATAAATCCAAAGGCTATTTAAGGTGCTTCATCCCATGTAGCACTTTTTATGTGCTTCATGGTAGAATTCACCACATAGTTAGTTGCGATTCCAGATCTGAAGACAAGTTGGCTTTGGGCCCTAAAGTTGCCATCTATACTTGCAATTTGTCATAACAAAACAACGACAGACAATTTTTTTTGGGAGTTGCTTTCTGCAACCCCTGATTTTTCTAATACAACCCATTCCTTTTTTTTTTAACTTTTTCTACCCAATATCTTTTTTTTTTTATAATAGAAGGTCATCAATGGCGGCCAATGAGGATGATGGGCATTCGTAAGCCCCTCCTATCCATCAAATAATACGAACTCAACATCCTAATTCCTAACTGAAACGATAAAATAATTATAGAAGATCAAATTAGTTGCATCCTTCAACAAAGGACGAACACTGAATGCCCAGAGTAAAATAATTTACTCCTATGAAAGAACAAAGGACGAGCACTATATAGAAAATCAAATTAGTTTCATTATTCTTGGGTACAAAATTTACATAAACAGAAATAAGCCCCAAATATTTTGGCTGAATTGAATAACATTCCATCAGATATAGTAGGTGGAAATTTTTGAATTTTCAGTTTGAATGACTTCAAGTTACCCAAGGAAGAGAGTTTGATCTTCAATAAATTAGGAATTAAAAAAAGAAGGTTGATTGGCTTTGAGTAATAAGGTGGAGAGTGTGAGAGAGGGGTGGAAGGTGGAGGAATGGTTGAAGAAGAAGAAGGGGCTGTATTAGAAAGGGGTTTAAGAATAAGAGATATTTTGGGTAAAAAAATTAAAAAAAAGAGGAGGGGCTGTAAAAAGTAACTCCAATTGCGTATCTCTAGCTTATGAGCATATGCATTCAGAGGACAATTTATATAAGCTGAGCAACTACAAGGACACATTTTTTTTTTTAACACGGCAAAGACATACTCTTGTTTTAACTTAATGTACCTAATTTAGGTGCTTATATTGATACATTAATATTAACTTTTTAGATTTAACTATGTTACATTAACAATATAAACTTTTTCAACACTGATACGACTCATATCCCACAAGGACGTAAGTTAGAATCCCGCTACCAATGTGAGGACCTCGTTGGTGGGTAATCTGTATTCTATAAGTACCTCTGTAAGCGTTTTTTGAGCCGTGGGGCATGCCCTAATCCTGATAAGCCTCCGGAATCCAACTCACCTAATCTTTTTGTATCAAAAAAAAAAATTCAACACTATCAATTATAATAATGTATTGTACATCATTAAAAATATTTGAATTTTATAATAACTTTAAAATTACACATAAGTGATATATGACTAGTTCATGGTGTAAATATTTGAGTAAAACTCTAATTACTGTTAGATATAAATAATATGTTTATTAGTATACTAATGATATGTCAGTACTTTTTCACGTAGTCACCTAAATTAGTTATACTAGCATATCATTCTTGCGATTATTTAAATATAAATAATTTCAAATAATGAATTATCTTTTAGAAAATATGAGAGAAATTAAAATTGAGAAATTTCAAATCACATTTGCATGATATGCATTTTTTTTTTTTTTTTTGATAATTGGATTTTATTAAAGGTTTTAACCTTAGCATCATAGCGCCAAAAACTTCCCCCACCTTCTAGGAAGGGTTGAGGATACGACACTCAATCATGTGCACCTAGTTAAAACAGCTCTAGAATAGAGCAAAATTACAGCATCTAGTCCACTCATGATAGTACATACCAACAAACAACCCAAAGCAAAGATCCCCCTTTTACAAGCCAACACACCCTCGATGCTTAGTAATAACCTCTCCCACCCCGTCCATAATACTAAATACATCAAAGGACTCTATATTCATAATCCTTTATTACAAAGGACTCAATATTATCCAATAATCGCCTCTAAAGCAAGGTCCTTTTCCTTCACAGTTTTTGTTCAACAGACTTTCAAAAGTATTGACTTCCTTTAGCTTTTATCCGGCCTAGTTTCTTCTTGCGTTGTAATGTCTCCTTAGTGTACCAGTCCCTCCTTCATAGCCTTTTCCTTTTGGGTACCTGTGAAAATGTATCTGCAAAACTAAATAATACCATAAAGCATAATTTTCAAAATAGAAAATTCAACATTCCTTTTTCTGGTGTGCTAGCATCTTTTATTTATCGTTTTTTTCATGTCCATGTTATTCAAATTCCTTCTCTTTGAGTGCCTTCCTTTGCTAAAGAGCCTGCTACACTGTTTGCTTCCCTGCATCTATACAAGAAAGTTATCTCTTTTAAAAGTACAAGTATATTTTTCAATTTGTAAGCAAAAAATCTCAAGTTCCATGGATATGTTTCACAGTTTTTAACTCATGATAGTGCATTTCTAGAATCTGATTCCACTATTAATCCCTTTTCCATAATCCAAGCTTTTTGTACAAATATTTCTAATGCAAAAACTATTGTCATAAATTCTGCTTTATTCGAGTCTCTGATGCCAATCGCGGCCGAGAATAATCCTAAAATATTGTCACCCTCATCCCTTAGGACACCCCCAATGCCTGCTTCCCCTGGATTTCCTTTAGCCGGCCCATCTACATTCCACTTCAGTTTTCCAGGTGTTTGGCGGGCGGGGGGGGGGGGGGGGGGTTGCCACTGGATTTGGGGTCTTTCATTTCTTTCCTTTCTCCATTGTCGCATCCTCTAAGCTATTAACTACCTCTCCCAGAGATGGAAAGAGATATTTTGAATTCATCCTTTAAGCCAGTCTCATTTAGCCAATCTATATTATCTATCAATGGAGTTAAATATTAAAAATGCATATGGTAAAAATGAATTACACGTCAGAGGTTTGGATAAACAATTCGTTTTATATATAATATAGAAGACTAGACTTACGCAAGAATATCTTGTACATTGCATTAAATAACATTCGTACTACTATTTACAATCATGCTTGTGGGCTTAAACTTTGAGGACACCTTTAATAAATCATGGAAGCAAAGGATATGTGTACTCCAAAAGAATCATCAGCCATAGTTAAGTTACTCTGTGTATATATAAAAATTTAGTCAACGTAACTTGTAAACAAGCCAAAGAGGCACAATCATATTCTAAAATAAAACTTTTCGGAGCAGCTAAAGTGTAAACACTTTCTGCCCTTCGGAAAATATACTACCTAGCTAGCAGCTACCATCAACATCGCAAACAATCCCAACATGCACACACCAACCCATTGTAAAACAGTGGCACAACGGGAACCACACTAGCTGGGTAGCTATATGTCCTAACCAAGTCACTTTCAGTGTTAATTAAATTCATGCACCACCTCAATGTGTATGTTGCTTCTCAAAATTGATGATTCAGTCGCTACTCAAAATTTTCTGCTCCCAAAACCACAAACCCCAGTTTCTCCATCGCCATTTTCACGTGGTGGGAAATCGTTGGTGGTATTGATTGCTAAGTGAACAATACATTCAAGAAAAGGTTAAGCTAAACTGTAAATTAATTGAACACGTAGAGGGAAAAGTACGTGGCATCATGTTGTTTGACACCATATGAAAGGTGAAATGTGTATGTATAGGCAGTGATATATGAGAGACTCCGCATCTACTCTATGGTTACAGTTTAGAAAGACATTTCAAGCTACACTCATTAATTAATTAGTTGCAATACTCTATGGTTACAGTTTAGAAAGATATTTCAAGCTACACTTATTAATTAATTAGTTGCAACTAGAATATATCCTCCATGCACATGCATTGTTGAGCGCTTGATCTTGAGGCTGAGGCGCTAGCTAGGGACCTATCTAGGTGTTTCTCTGCCTAATAGCTAACTAAATCTTGCTAGTAAATTAGTGACATGATTTTAACGTATGATGACGGTACAACCTCCCACATTAGTAAGGGATTTGGACCCACTGAACTCGTATGATAGGATCATATATAAAGTGTATATGATGGCTACAGATTCTGGACTACTTACCTCTCTTGCATGCTACTGCTTTTGTAATACATTTTGTGGATTCTTATACATGGGTTAGAATATTCTTTTTAATATATTATTTTATGATCAAAAAAATTAAAAAAAGAAACAGGCCAGTAACCATTTAAAGGAAAAAAGAAAAAGGTATCAAAAATGTATGCTGATTATTTAACAAGAAAATAGGTACGAATGCGAATTTCCTACCGTCACAATTTATTCTTCTCTCCTCAGTTTTGATTGTTTTTTTTTTCTCTTCCATTGTTAACTAATAGGTGAAATTACTCTTTTGGTTTCTTATCTTAATTGTTTTTTTTTTCATTTTGATCCCTTAACTTTTTTGTGTGACAAATAAGTCCCTTATGTTTACAAACATTAACAATGTTGGCCTAAACATTAGTAAATACCGTCCCAAACGGTCCTACGTGTCCGTTAAATACCCAATATGGCACCGGCATGGTGGTGGCTTGGCCAAAACGACGTCGTTTTGGCGACTTCAAATCGGTGTTTGAGTAAGGTAGATGTAAACCAAGTTTTGTAGCCATGATTATAGGGAAGAAGATTGAGAACCATGAATTCTAGGTCACCATTTAAGGGAGGAGGAAGATAATCCATACACCCCCAATGATAATAACTAGGTCACCAACCACTTAATACGTCCAGATGTGGAGTTAACGGACACCGTTAACAAAGTTGAATAGAGAGTAACACTTAGAGCAATATTGTTAACGTTGGTAAACATAAGGAACTAGTTTGTTACAAAAACAAAAAATTGAGGGGTCAAATTGAAAAAAATAATTAACTTAATAAACCAAAAATATAATTGTGCCTTAACCAATAACATCCATCTTGATTGGTTGAACTAATTTTCATTATTATTCGTACCATGGATTGTCGTACCAAATTGCAAGACTCATTTAACAAAGCTAACTCACTCTCACGAGTTCTAGAATTCCACGACTGAGCATGTTTTTATCCCAAGGTGCCTCGACCTCTTTTCATGGGTGGCTAAACTGGATTTTTGTGGAACATCGGTTTGGAGCTTATACGGGATATCTTGTTGGTTTTTACTTGATTTTTGACACACTATTGTAGGTGCTTTTTGGATTTTAAAACAGATTCTGTTTTAGGCTTTTTGGCACTATTGTGCATTATAGGCTCAGGACATTGTAATATATATATATATATATATATATATATATGTTATACTGTTTTGTAAGGGTGTAATGAATCGATTTGATTCGATTTAAGATGAGAAAAAAGTCCAATCAATAAAAAATGGTTTGTTCGGTTTTAAATATTTTTCCTACAAAACCCGAACCAAACCAAACCATTCAGTTTGGTTTGATTCGGATCCAAAAATTATTAAATATTGAAGTATATATAAATATTAAATGTCTAAAATATTAAAATATATATTTAAAAGTAAAATATGATAAATATTAAACTATTAAAATATATATAAATATTAAATATAATAAGTATTAAATATTAAGAATATATATAAATATTAAAATATACTAATTGGTTCGGTTCCAGAATCCTTAAACCCGAGAACCAAACCAATCACTATCCGATTTGATTTAGTTTGGTTCGGTTCGGACACGAACACCAAAAAAATTCGAACCAATTTAATTCCTTCTGTTTGGATTTTCGAATTTATCGGATTATTGGTTCGGGTCTTATATCTCTACAATTTTGTTAGATGCAGTATTCCCTTTACAGCTGATCTAACATGTTACATGTAAAATAGGTTGACGCACCTTTTTGTGCGTGATATATATATATATATATATATATATATATATATATATATATATATATATATATATATATATTCTTTTGTTTATAAAAAAAACAAACGCTCATAAAATTTAGGGATCTGACACAAATGGAAGCTTTAAACGAATTATCCCATTACCAACTAATTACAGATGCAGTTTCCTTCTTCCTCTTGGCCTTAGTTAGCGTGCTGCTGTAATATCACCTCTATGAAAAGTACGTCTATTACTTGCTCATTTTATATTTAAATTTACTTTAATGAAACTCTATTCCACATATATTTATGGGAAAAGAATAAAAAATGAAAAGAAAAGTATTAAAAATTGTTGCGGCAAAATTAGGTACTACGTGTAACAACAATAATCAGCAAATTTGTGAACAAATTAAGTCAATGATGAACACATGCAGACTTTTTCTAGGAAGGCTACGTAGTTAATGTGATGCACACCATACAGTCTTAAAGAAAACGTGGGCTTGCAAAGATGTACCTCACTAGATATCTGACAAATCATACAAATATTTTGTATGCCTCTTTTTAATAATCATATAAATATAATCATTCTAAGCCACTAACTATATCAATTAATCACATTATTGATGTGTGCATGATGCTGATATATTTTATCGCTATCATTTACAACATCCCCCCCACTCTATCTAAAAATTCCACATTTCAATTAAAATATATTTGCCTTTATATTAGTAATTTTCAATAGGAATATTATTGGAGTTGGAAGCATGCTATAAACAAAGCAATCAAGCTGGTGCTGTGAAATCGAAAGACAGCGCCATGAGAATGTGCTTGAAATTGAGCAAACATCAGCTTTTGGTCCCAAATCTTAGTAGATGAATATTTAAATAAGATAATAATAAAGGTAATGGTACCGGCGCTGTATGCATTGCATGATAGGTATCTGCATGTCCATTGATTGATGCTGGCTTATGTCCATAAAAAACCAATTTAGGTGTTTGATGTTATGCTTCAATATTTACTTTAGGGGTGAGATGCATAAAAGGTCTAAATATGGTGAGATTTTCTTGTTTGAAACAAAATCACATAGTGCTGCCAAAAAGGCAAAGGGTAGAGCCAATGCAACGCGGCCTTTAGACTTTAAAAAGTTTAACCACCAAAAACAAAGGGGTGGCTCCTGTTCCTTCTAACTTTCCCAAAGCAGTGCGGCACTTGCAACTAGAACGTGAACTTTAAAAATACTGATTACTTATACGAGTACTGTTGCAAATTTTAAAATGAGATTTGCAACTGTAATTGTAATCGCGATGTTATAGTTTTAAAAGTCTCTAAAATTATATTGTGACTGCAATTACAACTGCATTGATAACATTTTTCACAATTATTTGCATAATGGTACACACAACACAACTGTAACTATAATATAAAACCTTGAAGGTTAATATTATTGCCGATGAATATATATGTCGAAGTATATTTATTATTTAAAATAAGTGTAAATATATTTACATTATAAAACTCGATAATAGATATAATATGACATATTAAATTCACCGTAAACCCAAATATTATAAATATTAATTAATTTATTTATTTATAAATGAAATCAAACTAAAATCAAGGGGAAGACAACAAATGTTTAACTGATAATAACATACATCAATTAAAGACACGTGCATAGCCGACTTTGGCACGTGAGTAAAAAGGATGCTATAGGGATAATTAGGTTTAGGCAATGATGAAGTGGGACCCTGTGCACGTGTGAGGGGGGAGAGGGTGGGATTCACGTGACATCACCAGAAATATGACAGATGGGAGAAGTGCAGAGCAGAGCAGAGCAGTGCAGAGGGAAGAAGGTTGGGCTGTCAATTTGTCCATCAGGTTTGCAGTTGGAAAAAGAAAAGCTGAGTGTTTCGTTTCTCACTCTCAATTGAGTGTTTGAGTAATGAGTAGCAAATTGGAGTCTTATGATAATAGAGCTGCTAGCTGGTATAGCTAGTTGCATATGAAAGAAGACAATTCCTACTTTCTCCCATTTCCGTATTTAATAATCCTACTTGCATTCCAAGGAAACAAACTACTTTAATTTTTATTGGTATTTATTTATAATTGAACCTTTTAAATGGATCCCTTCTATTAATGAATTGTTTTTCTAGTTATAAAACTAAGTTTTGAGTAATTCTAACCGTACACCGAAGGGCCTGGAATCGAAGATTCTTATATACTATCAATGTTATAAGTAAGCTGAGGCAGTTACGCATTATTGTGGAAGTCTACACGTATGTTGAAGTTTTTTTTTTTTTTTATTGAAAAAAATACTAGAAATACTCTAATCCATATATAAAAAATGACAAGACAAAAACACAAAGATAGCATACAAAAATATTACAATGAAAAAAGTCATCCCAATTATATTAATATCACTAAACCCACCAATCATATCTATCATACTACCAGAATAAAAATAAGCAAACGCACACGTATGTTCAAGGTTGTTTGTAAACGTCGATGACTTTAATTAATTGATATAAACATCTATGTTGGATGAATATTCAAATCATACAATTTTCTTCGTCCTTAGTATCATAAATATTTATTGCTGCCTCGACTCCTATGAATTTTCCAACATATTATTTTAATTAGGTCTAAAAACTTCTTGTAAGCAACAAGTTTGTATTGGTGACGTGTAAAAAATTTAGAATATATAATTTTAATCAACTGTAATTGCATAGGTTTTTAATATATTATATGATTTGATGATATAATAGAGGAAACAGACAAACAACATATATATTACACCTAAGCCAATCGACCAATATAAGTCCTAGGATTAATACACTATTTAGAGAAAAGAAAAGAAAAGGCAAAAACTACAATCTGATTTCTCTAAAAACCACCTCCAAGATAACCTTAATCTGATTGTTATGTTTGTGACTCACCTGCAAACATCACAAACATCCACAGTCCCAATATACAAGATTCACGAAAAACTAAATAGAACCAATATGATAAAACAAGAATGGAATGTATCAAAATAGAAAGCAAGAAAAAAGAACAAACACACCAAAGTTGTTTATGGAGTTCGGCCAAACACAGCCCATGTCTCCAAGACTAAGCTCACGCTTCAGTCCAGCTCCATTAAGATCAAGTTCAAGAACATTTACAGAATACACAGTATCACAATGTATCACTCAGTGTTTCCCATTTGTTTCTCCCATTTACACCCAAAGACACCCAAGAATCGGGTTGATTCTTTTTCTCTCTGTGATAAGTGTTTACAAGAGTATTTGCTTTTTTTTGAGTTCTCAACAAAATGTGAGTACAATACAATACTAACAACAGTGAATTACTTCTACTTATATCAGCACTAAAGCATAAACGAAATTAGTTACTCTAACAGTCAACAAGCCAAAACCAGTGCCACACAAGTAGTAAGCTATAGTTGTATAACTGAATATATGACACATAAGCAACACTGATCCATCAGAAAAAGAAAATCAAAAGAGCTATTTGAAAAGATGACCCGATTTTGAAGCTTCCAAATAGACCACTACACAACAGCATTCCAAATCATTGCCCGCGCCCTTTCTCCATACACCCATGAACTAATGAGCAAAACTGAAAGTAGAAATGAAATAAACAATGTGTAATTGGCATAACCACACCCAACCAGTTCGGAACACCATACTAAATCTAAATTCTGGAAGAGAAAAAACAATGACTATGAAGAAGCAACGACGATAATGCATATTGTCCACAAAAGGCACAATTAATGTCATTTAAATTAGATAGAACCTTTATGTGAACCTTAATTCGATTCATGGTAGAAAGGAAATCAAAAGAGCTATTAGAAAAGATGACCCGATTTTGAAGCGCCTAAGTGACCACATACACTACAAAAAAGGTATTTTAGCGACCGAATTTAGCGACCCCACTTAATCGATCGTTAAATATGAAAACTCGTCACTAAATATGAAAATATGGTCGCTAGATCAGTCGCTAAATGGTTTAGCGACCACCAAACTGTTTAGCAACTAGGCAATCTGCTATCACGTTTGGTGATCTCTAAATCAGTCGCTAAATGGTTTAGCGACCGAATTTTCATTATTAGGAATCGAATTTGGTGGTCGCTAAATATCGCTTTTTTGCAGAGATAACAACATTCCAAGTCATTGCTCATGCTTTTTCTGACAATAAACTATAATTAAACTCTTAAATAGTTAAGAGCTCAGAACTTTTAATAATATAATAGCACAAAGTTAAATAATAATGTAAAAAATCTGACATATTCATAAAAAATTATATTGTAACTATATTTTCAATTGAGACAATCATAAGTGTCTTTCACGGGGAAAAAAAAATTACTCTACCTCTCAAAGATGAAAAGGAGGCTAAAGAATTGTGGAGAATTGGAAAACAGGGGATAATGGATAGAGGAAATGAAGAAGACATAATTTCTAACATCATATAGATGGGAAAGAGGGACTAGGTTGCTTGTAAAAAATTAGGAAAATATGTTCAGAGTATAAGGAGTCTAGACGATACAAAATGAAGATACCAAGCTTTAAGCTTTAATGTAAGGATTGTGAGGGAGGATTAAGAAGAAAAAAAAACAGTAAGAAAAATGGTGGGAACAGATATCTAGATTTCCTTTGTGTATAAAAAACAAAGTTGGATGAGATAAAAAAGAACGTATGTGAAAATACTTGGGGAAATGAAGACTGTGGGTGGGTAGGTAAGCCATCTATTGGACGGGCAGTTTGTTTGTTATGCATTTAGAGAAAAGGAACTTTAACTCTTTTGAACACGTTCTCCGGTGCAATATTTTTTGGGGTGCAAGGATTACGGGATAGTGCAGGTACACAATGATTTGTTGAAAAATGTATACTCACCATGTGACATGGCTGGGAAAAGGGAGTTTTGGGAAGAGCCTTAGAGCTATCAAACAGATATATGGCTCGGGATTATGGTTTGAATTGAATTGATGGAATTTAATAGTTTCATTGATAACTTAGAATTTCATGATATATTGCTAATAAGAAGGAGATACACTTGGTATATATTGAATGGGTCGACTATGAGTAGTATAGATCGTTGTCTATTGTCAAGGGAATGGATGCAACGATGGCTAGGTATATCACAAGTTGCTTTGAATTGGGACATGTCCGATCATTGCTCTATTTTGTTAAAGGAAAATGTGTGTGATTGGGTACCTAAGCCTTAGAATTTTGAATTGTTGGTTTGTGGAACCATATTTTGGCAAGTTTGTTGAAGCGGTACTTGAAGCAGTGGAACAAAGATAGCTTTGGCTACCTAGATCAACACGTCGCCCAAGTAGTAGATCAAGCTAACAGAATGGACGAAAAGTGCGAACTCAACAGGCTAACGAAAAGGAAGTGAATCAAAGAAGGGAGTTAGCTTAATTTTTTTGGAAGTTGTCCAAAATGAAAGAAAGTATCATTTACCAGAAGTCAAAAGTTAAGTGGATTAGATAAGGTGATACAAACTTAGTTTTTGCATGCATGTATCAACAAGCGCATGCATGTATCAACAAGCGCATGAGACACAATCAGATCCGCAATGTAAAGATCAATGGTGTGTGGGTAGACGAACCGAAAGAAGTAAAAATGGTTGTGAAGAAGTTCTTTCAAGCGAGGTTTGAGAAGAGCCATTGAAACAGGTCAAGGCTTGATGGCATTAGCTTTAAAAAGATTAAGGGGGAGGACAATTTAATGCTTACATCAACATTCGAAGAAGAGGAAATCTGATTGGCAATCTGGAAATGCGACGGGAACAAAAGTTCTGGTCGAGATGGCTTTAACTTTATCTTTACCAAACTATTTTGGAAGATTTTGAAGGGGATGTTAATATAGTTATAAGTGAATTCCAAGAGAATGGAAGATTACCAAAGGGTTGCAAATCATCTTTCATTGCACTTATCCTAAAGAATGGAAGCTCCCAAGGGCTAGATGAGTCTAGGGCTATATCTCTAACAGGGTGTATATATAAAATTCTGGTGAAAATCCTGGCAGCAAGATTGAGAAAAGTGGTTGATTCTCATCTCCGAGAACCAATTAACTTTTGTTGGAAACTGGGACATTTTGGTTGGTGTAATCATTACAAACAAAGTGGTGGATTATGCAAAGCATGAGGGAGAGACATGCTTTATTCTAAGAGTAGATTTGAAAAACCATACGACTATGTATGTTTGGATTTTCTGAACTACAAGATGGATAGGATAGGGTTTTTTACAAAGTGGAGAGCTTGGATTAGATGTCGTCTTGAATCAGCCATAATGTCAGTATTGGTAAATGGAAGCCCTACAGATGAGTTCAAAGTGAGTAAAGGATTGAAACAAGGAGATCCTATGGCGTTGTTCTTATTCTTGATAGTAGTAGAAGCGCTAAGGTCCTTGTGAGAAGCGTTGTTCATAAAAATCTCTTCAAGGGGTATCAGGTTGATGGTGAGAACGTGGAGATTTCGCATTTGCAGTATGCTGATGACACATATTGATAGGGGAGGTTTCAGAAAATAATGCTCAGACACTAAAGAGTATTATAATGTGTTTTGAGCTTGCCTCCGGACTCAAGGTAAATTATCATAAAATAAGGTTGTTAGGGATTAAGGTGGATGAAGGAATTACTCATAGTTGTCATGTTCTTTGAACTACAAAGTTGCCTCTTTCCCTTTCAAATATCTTGGTATATAATAATTGGTGCTAATCCTAGGAAAACTTGTCCATGGAATCCTATTATTGATATGATACTTGGAAGACTATCCCATTCGAAAAGGAAACATCTCTCCTTTGGTGGTTGGATCACACTTATAAATTCTTTTCTTTATTCCTTACCTATGTACTTTCTTTCCTTCTTTATAAATTACCATAAATTGTTTTATATCAAGTATTCAACAATTTGTTTGTGGGGAGGAAACAATGAGCGTAAGAAAATAGCTTGCGTGAAGTGGATTGATGTATGAAAACCAAAAAGAGTGGAGGTTTGGGGAGAAAAACCATTCAACTCTCTAATTTGTCTCTAATGGATAAATGGTTGTGGAGTAAAAAAATGAAAATGATTTATTATTTGATGTGCTAAACATTATATATGGAATTGGTAATTCTGGTTTTTTAAACGTTTTTCAAAGCTTTTTAGCAAATGTTTCTCCGGTTTTTGGTGGAGATATTTAGGTAGTATTAAATTGGAAAGAATGTTCTCTTCGGTGGTTTAAATCTGGTTCGAAAAAGCAAATTAGAGAGGGTCGAAATGTTTCTTTTTGGCATGATATTTGGATTGAAAACGATATTCTCAGGCGTCTTTTTGGTAGACTTTTCTCAATTTCAGAAAATCAGAATGTAAAGGTTGTTAGGTGGGTAAGTGAGAGGAGAATGTCTGAAGTGAAATCTTCAGTAGAGAAGACAATTTTTTGTATGGGAGGAAAATATGGTTGATGATTTTATGAATCTTTTAAGTAATATAAATCTGTCATGTGATAGAAAAGATGCTTAGAAGTGGAGCTTTGATAATTTAAGTATGCACCCAAGCAAATCTGTTTATTTTTCTTTGCTTTGATGTTATATTCTTTACATAAGCCAAATAGGCCTTCTGAAGATGCTCTTTTCAAATAGTTCTAGAACCCATTAATTCTGATAGATATGGGCCATTAGGATAGTAAGAATAGGCCTATGGGTGTTAAGCCTTGTAATAAAGTAGTTAGAGTTAGTTAGGGGATAACCTTCTATAAATAGAGGTAGAATAGGAGAAGGAAAGCATGCATTTGTGAGTTAGTTTTGGGACTATGGAGAGATCGGGTTCTCTCAAATAACCTGAAAGTGTATTCATATATTTCTCTTGCAATCTGAACTAGTTTCTATCAACTGGTATCAGAGTTGTTACAATTTGAGGACGAGATTCATGGTGTGGAGGTAGATGCATGCAAGAATCGAGAACGTCGAAAGGAGTTTACTCGAGATGCAGGGCAGAGCCGAGCAGGAGGACGAATGGCGCAGTGATATAGCGCAGACTATGCGCGAAATCCTCGACCAATTGAAGAAGATGCGGCCTGGAAGTAAGACGACATGGGGATAATTGCCGGAGAACGACGATCCTGCAGGGTCGCAAGGTTCTTGGAACCGAACAGAGAAGAGAGAGTGGAAGTGCTGGAATCTTGAACTTCCAATGTTCAACGGAGAAGACGCTGCGGGTTGTATCGGACGAATGGAGAGATATTTCCAATTGAAAGAAGTGACGGAAGAGGAGAAATTAGAGGTTGTAATTGAGGCTTTGGAAGGCAAGGCATTAACGTGGTTCCAATGGTGGGAAATACGGATGAAGGAGCATGAGTGGCAAGGATTCAAGAACGGCCTGTCGCGGAGGTATCAACCAACTCTCACCCACAACCCGTTCGAAACGTTGCTAGAGTTAAATCAAGAAGGGAAGATAGCATATTTTCTTGAGAAGTTTGAAAAAACTTTAGGTTCTCTCAAGATTGGAGATTCTAGTTACCTCAAAGGAATTTTAACGAATGGGTTAAAAGAGGAAACGTCGGTGAAGACAAAGTTGTGGTCGACAATGACGTTAACTGACGCTATGTCGTCGATGGCCGAACCCGAGGAAAAGGATAGTCAGACTAGGAGGAGAGTAGATAAGCGCAGAGGGATAAAGTCACCAATCACGGTAAAGGTGTGGGTCTTGTACAGGCCGAACGATCCACCATCGTGACCTAAATCACTGGATTCAAGATCGGCCACAGAGAGGAGAACGATGATGGAGGAGATATTTCTGGTCAGACCACCGCCAGAACCGCCAGATCGAGATCCCCGTGCGATAGCGGATAAGCCATTCCTCACTGAGTTGCCATGGACAAACATATGGGAGATATACGGTTTTTGAGAAGCTAGAAGAGAAGAAGGTCACAAGTGGCTTTTGGTCACTATCGTGAAGGAGGAGAATGCAGAAACAGGGGCAACATTGGAATTTCATAAAGTGGGCCATGATTTGACTTAATGGGTCAGGCTCAAATTGGTAAAGGAAGGAAATTGGGTTTTCAAATACAACAATTTAGAAACACTGCTTATGATGGGTCATTGATCCAGGAAGAACATAGTCCCCTAAAATGGTCGGTAGTCTTTTTGAAATACCCAAGAAGAAAAAATGGTTGTGGTTCTTGTTAGCTGCCAACACCAAAAGTAGTGTTGATGGGTGCAAGGAAGAGGGCCCAACGGATGCAACGGTGGAAAAGGGAAATTGTGTACTAATGGTGTTTGACAAAAGTACCATGAGGGAGGGTGTTACAGTAGAAAACCGGAAAAGAGAGATGCTAAAAGAGATGCTATCTGGGACCGCTACAATAACAACGGAAAAATGGTATACGTCTACAACAAATGGGTTGTCGTGCCACAAACAGTGGGACCCGAGAAAGTTGCTCTTCACCTTGAGGACAAGGTGAATGTTTAGGGGGGAGTATTGATAGATATGGGCCCTAATTAGGATAGTAAGAATAGGCCTATGGGTGTTAAGTCTTGTAATAAAGTAGTTAGAGTTAGTTAGGGGTTAGCCTTCTATAAATAGAGGTAGAATAGGAGAAGGAAAGCAGACATTTTGTGAGTTAGTCTTAGCACTAGGGAGAGATCAGGTTAACCTGAAAGTTTATTCGTACATTTCTCTTGTAATTTGAACCAGTTTCTATCAAATTCCTTCGAAGGTGGTAGCTTTTGCTTGGCAGGTGCTATTGGATAGAATCACAACTAAATTAAATCTGCTGAAGAGAAATGTCATTTTAGCTTCAGGCCAAACACATGCAATGTGTTTTCTCCATTGTCATCAAGAATGTACGACTCATGTTTTGCATGTAGATTTTCTTTTCAAATTTGGATGGTAGGCTATGATTATGGCGGGTTGATGAGTGAGTTTTGCCATCAGATTGCAAATCTCAGTTCCACTAACATATAAAGGTATGGTGAAAGTTAAAATTTTAAATCAGGTTTGGATGATGCTCTAGCTTTATGTAATTTGGTCCATTTGGTTAATGCATAGTGATATTATCTTCAAGCAGGAGATTTTTAATATATTGTGTATCATGGACCTTTTTGAGGTGAGATTTTGGTTGGTAGCGGGTGGTAAATGCATGTTTTCAGATTGGTTCTGTGATCATTTGAGTGTATGAAGTCATTATCTTAGTCTTGTGTAAATTAAACACATGATGTATATATGAGTTATCCTTATACTTTCTTATTAATAACATTATTTTTACTTATAAAAAGAATAGTCAGATTTTTTTTTATAAGTGAAAAATATATTGATTGAGAGTACAAGAGATACATTAACCCATATACAAGAACAAGAAAAGGGAGCAAGGTCTAAGTAAAATTAACATTGCTTCTAACCAAGATAACAGTATATGATTTACTATCGTCCTGACCCAAAAAGAACAATATCCATTAATAATAAACAAAAAAAGTTTGTCTCAAGTCTACCACCAAATCCCCTCGTCAAAACTCAAACCTTTGATACCACTATTTTTTTTTTTTTTGATAAGCTAAAAGATTGTATTAATGAGTGTTATAAGGGGTACTCTAATCCAAATACATATAATCCAGAATAAACAAATAAAGTAGTAGCATGTACAAGCATCATTATGAGGATAATCATCCCAACTATGTTATTACTCCCTCCGTCTCAATATATATGTTATATTTGGCTAAATCACACAGTTTAAGAAAAAATAATAAATGAAAGAAAGAGAGTGGTAATTTTACCAAATTAACCTTATTAATCATTAGTGTATTAACTATTATCATAAATACAAAATAGAATATTTAAGGATACAACTAATAAAAAATATTTAATATTATATTGAAAATAAAAATAACATAGATTTTGAGATAATTTTTTTTTTATAAATATAACATATATAATAAAACGAATGGACTACTATCTAAGGACCAAAAACATAACCTGCATAATAAAGCAACACCTGATTAGCATATCCGAAATGGAGATCTGATTAGCAACCAATGAGCGAACCTAGATGTGAGTTTATACGAATTTTGGGATCGATGGCAACATCAATTAAACGAACACAATATTTCACATGGGGAAATAGCACAATGCATTTGCAACCCAAACTGGTTATTATTAGGAGTGTGTTTGGTAAAATTAGCTGTTAGGGGATAAGCTTATTGATAGCGGATAGCTTATAGCGGATAGCGTATGAGGTAGCTGATAGCGGATAGCGGATAAGGTAGCTTATTTTCTGTGAAAGTGTTTGATAAAACTAGTGGTTGAATTAGCTGAAAAATATAAAATGATATAAAAGAATATCTTCATTAAAGATTTTACATAAAAAAGAGAGAAGAGAATAAAGGTAAAATTAAATGAAGATAATAAGGATAAAAGTGGAAAGAAAAATGAAACGCTATAAGCTATAAGCTCAAACGTTACTTCAAGTAGCGTTTGGAAAAAACGCTATAAGCTCGTGACAGACGCGCTTACCAAACGGGGCTACTTTTTCATCCGTTATAAACTATCCGCTATAAACTCGTTGAAGTGCCTTGCCAAACAGGCTCTAAATGAAAGGAAAATGCAAACTAGTGCTTAAGAGTATTAGTTAAGGAATAAAAAATAGCAAATTTTTATGGAAAAGTAATGTATTTATTATTCTAAAAAGTTATGTATTTATTTTTCCCATTAAAACTTACTCCCTCTGGACCTATATATAAGCAAAAAACATCTTAATTTTTTGGACTCAAATATAAGCAAAAGTCAATCAAATCAACCTTATTTAATGCTAGTATTTCAAAAATACCATTTGGTTAATTACTTTTTTATATTTTCAAGAGCACTATACACTCTCAAGACACAACTTCCAAGAGTATTATACATTCCCAAGGAAGGGTAATTTAGTAACTATAATTATTTTTAACACAAATCAAGACAATCAAACTAATATAACTAACTTTCTTAATACATGTGAAGTTAGTTTGTTTTATTTATATATAGATCCGAAGAAAATACTTTATAAAGATTTCTTAATTAGTACCTTTAGGATACTCGAAAATAAACGCTCGGAATGAAAATGGATAAGTCCTTTCCTTTGGCACCAATATGGAAACACGTGTTCAATAAAGTATTAAAATAATTATATATAATGCATCACCTTGGAAATTCAGCAACATTGAGTGAAGACTTAAATTAATCCCTAAAAATTTTTGGATCTATTTTTAATTTCTGAAAAAAATAAATTAACTATTTAGTCTCTCAAATTTATAAACGCGGGACACATTAGTCCTTAGTTTTAGTTCTGACGTCCATTTTCTTGTCTATGTGTCCTGTTAACCATCTTACTTGATCTGTTAGTGGTCATGCGTGACCTATAACGAATTTTCATCATGAAAAGTGAAAAAAGTGCATAATTTTTTGATATTTTGGATTTTAAAATTGTTTATGTTTATCCACTTTTTATTCTTTTTCTACTAAGAAAATTCATCATAAGTCACGTAGGATCACTAACGAGTTAGGTATGATGGTTAAAAGAATACGTAGACAAGTAAATGGACATTGGAATTAAACCTAAGAAATAATATGTCCCGCATTTATAAATTTGAGGGACTAAATGGTTAATTTATTTTTTTCAAGGACTAAAAAGTGGGTCCCCGAAAATTTTTAAGAATCAATTTGGACCTTCCCTCTTAAAGATATTTTTCAAATCGTTACTTCTTAAATTATTTGCTAGGAACAGATTAACACATCAACTTCTTAGACAGAAAGAGGGGAATTAATCTATTCAATTAAATGAAAAGTTAATTGAATACAAATTGAGTGCTCTTGTTTGATTTGATTAGCCAAAATTAGTCTTTGTTTTTGGTACAAAGCCAAAATTAGTCTATATATTAGGTTGATAAACTAGGTAACTTTTACTTCTTTATTTTTTAGGAGAATGATGATGATTATGACATTGATTAAGGAATCAAGAAATTTTTTTTTATTGAAAATTGATGTTTAATATTTAAAAAAGTGATATACTCAATTTTCTAATAAAATTTTACTTTTTCTGTTTTCTTAACAAAATGCCGTTAACATAACCCTATTTTTTAAAATAGTAGGACACGAGATCTTTTATGAAATTTTGAACTGGTTAGCAAATCTTTTTTTTTTTTTTGCGAAGGTACTGCTAAAGGAGTCTATATTACATAGTGTATGCAAAGTCAAACTTGAGCTTTTACACAAGTACAAACATGGAACATATATGTATACGGTTTTTTTAATGTGAGTCTATTTAAAAACAAGTTTATATTAAAAATAAATTTATTTATTATCTTAAAAATGATATAATTAATTTTTCAATGAAATTTTACTTTTTTAAATTCTTAAACCACTACCATGAGACATTGGCACGGAGTAGAAACCGATATACTAGTATAAAAGAAGAAGGAAGCTAGCTAGGTTGTCCATATATATAAAGAAAAGAAAGCTAGCTAGGTTGCAATAAATTGGAAAAAGGCAGCTCTATAGGTATATGTATTATGTATTATGAATACAGCTACTAGTGCAAATTTTTAGGCCTTATTTATTGATTGGTACAATTTATTACAATTTATGATTTCATAGAAAATTAAACCACCACAAATGCTATTTACATATTATGTTATAGATAGGCTAGCTTTACTCTTCCTAAGGAAATATTTTGAAACAAAATTGTTCTCCTAGCTACCGGAGGCAATTGATAATATCATATAGATCAAAATTCCTTTTGATGAACATATAGAGACAAAAATCCATCCATCTTAGAGATATAATAAAAAAAAATTAACATGCCGTTGCCCAACAATTTTTGGAAATGCTTGTTCATGATATGATACCAGAACTTTGTGATCAAGTAGTCATTAGTCCAATCATTGTTATTATCATTCTTTTAAATAAAAAGTTGAATATAAACACATAATAAAAATAGACCTTGCGTGTGTAAGCTAAAAAAATACCTTGTGTGAGATAACATGTTAGAGACATTATAAAAAATATTCATATACCTAATAATTTAAATTTGAGTGGCGGTTATAATTGTCAATTAGGGCAGCCTAGCCTATTCAGGCCTGTCCATGACGGGACAATATATTTATGGGCCGATTGGATTGGGTCAGATTAAATTATTTGTGGGCTAATAATTTTTTATAATTCAGTCTATCCTTTTACGGGCTACGGTCTAAATGAATTGACTCATGGACCCATATTTTTTAAAAATTTATTTCTTAACAATATAAACAATATAATGAAACACTAGAATAAATTATGCTTGATTTTTCATTTCTTAGCAATATAAACAAAATGTTTGATTTAACTACGTGGAAGAATAAAATAAGAGAAAATGCTAACGAGTGCCCGAGTTCCCTAAGGGCACTCCTTAACGAAGCAAGAAAATAAATTTTTCATTGAAAATTGATGAAATTAATATTTGAAGATGTGATATATTTAGTTTTTCAATGCAAAATTTTTTTTTTGTTTCCTTAAAGACCGTCCTTAGGGCATTCGTTAGCATGACCCTAAAATAAATTAAATTTTCCTCATCATTCAAATTTAAAAATGCGTGACGAACCATCCACCTTCGATACAAATCATTTATTCATCTTTCCAAGCATTCAATATAAATCCTCTTTTAATTACTTTTCTAACACATTCTATTATTTTAATAATAACATTGTTTATGCAACATAAATAAATTTATTTTTATTATATTTTTAAAATATTATTTAGGCCAACCCATGTTAGGTCAATGAATCTTTGTACCGGGCTGAGCTAGACTAAAAATATTTCGGATTTAAATTTTGTTAGTCCAATCCACGCTTTATATCGGGTTAATTAGGCCAATCCATGGGGCTTCAACCCATTTTTACAACCCTAGAGATGGTTCATGATAAAAATATACTAGTATATGCATAATTGCAATTGCAAATATATAATTTAAACCCAGTAAAAATAATGTGTGCTTTCCTTCATTTAATCCGTAACTGGCATATCATGGCATATCATTCATTATCCATGGTGATATGAATGATTTAAGGTTAACACTTAACATGGTTCCAAGATAATTAAATGCAAGTAAAAGAAGGGTAAGCAAAAAAAGCTCCTGTAAAATTCAAAGGCTACACCAAAAGGGAAAATGAAACATGGGCATCAGTGACAACGGCAAACCTTAAAGCGGTTATGGGTGCTTTTCAGAGCCTATGTCTCCCACACAATTAAACCTAACTTGTCTGTTTTGCCCATCTAATGGCACGTGCCATCCGTCTTCTTCCTCTACCCTTCCTTATTCATCAAAATCTCTATCTTCCCCTCTTCTACAGCGCTACTTCTCTTCTAGAGAAAGGTTTTTTGAACATCTACAAAAGATATTATACGATGTTCCTTTTGTATTTTGATGTATTTTTAAAAAAAATATATATTAAAAAGATAAAAAATAAATAAGAGATAGAAATAAATATATACGATATCTCATACAATATCCAAAATTTGATGTTTAAATAACATAACTCATCTTCAATTACCTTACTTCACTTGAGCTATTATTATTAATTAATGAACTTGTAGCAAGTGAAATCACCCCAATAACCTTCTCTGTTGTGGGAGCTCATGAGACCATCTGCAATGATTATCAAGGGCATCATGGACATTCCAACGTATCAAAAAGATGCTGGTGGTTTGGAACTTTGGATAATTGAGATGACTTTGTACTGACCTTATCTTTATTTTATTCCGTAGTTTGCGTTGGTTTCCAAAGGACGTATGCAAATGCCAATAAAATCCAATACTTGATGATGGCATTATGGTCATAGCAGAGTGCCAAAACACTTTATTTTACATTCTCCACCATACAATCACGTCTCAAAATCAAGTTGATCTGAAACTTCTCTCACATAGTTTGTTAAAAATAGTGTCTCGGAACTCATTTTTTTTACTTTTATGGTGAGAATAATATCAACTAAACAAACTCCAAATCAAAGCCTACTAATATCTTCAAAAAATATTTCCACAGTTCTAAATCGTGTTACTTTAAGTTAAAAAATATATACGTATCTGTATTCTACTTTTCTTTTTGATTTCCTTTGTTAAGAGTGTCATTAAAGTTTAAAAAATAAGATAAGAATTTTTTTGGCCTTTGACCGAATATCCCGACAGATATAGTGGTGAGACTAATTCTCAAGTCGGGAGTGGTATTTGGGTAAAGTTCTTCCCAGAGAAATGACTTCAGAATTCGAACGTCTATTATTGCAGGTGTGTAGATGAAGTTCGTCTGAGGTCGCAACCTACTTCCACTATGACCCACCATTGTTGGGTAATTTTTTTTTTAGAATAAAAGTTTAGATTAAGGGAATATACGTCCCTTACAAGATTAGAAAAGATTACCAACTTCAACGAGGATTTAAATTAATATAGAAATATGTATATCACCTACCAGGAGTGAAAAAACTGAAAATCAAACTCAAGTCATAATGAATGTGAGTGGAAGATTCAACCAGATGTGCCAAACCCTTATTGGCTCCACTATTGGGTAAATGAAATCTAAAAATGACTTACTAATGAGATTTTTAAATTGTAAGTTTTTTATAATTAAATTTTTTTTGGTGCTAAGTTTTTTTATAGTTAAATCAAATAACAATATTCAAATAAAAAATAATTGTGTTCCTACAATATTTGTTCTGGGTAAGGTCATTATCGTCATTTCATACCATGAATATTTGTTTGGCTAGCAATTTATTACCATAAATTTCATGTGATATTAAAGAATATGAAGAAATAAAAATATAAAAAGACATCATTGGTGGAGGAAAAAAAAATACAGGAGGAGGTTAAGACCAAAGAAAAGGAAGAACAGCGACGCTTCCTCTCTTCTTTCTCACACACAACACAATGTGTTTATTTGAGATAGATATATGAGTCCCCCACAAAGCCTCCATTTTTAATTTTTATAATATTGTGTGCAACTTCCATCTTTCTTTTTTCAGAAGGTGATTGCAAAAACACTTGCTGCAAAGAGCAACAACAAAGAGAAGAGAAAATAAAAATAAAAGGAGCTGAGAAAGAGAAAGAAAGAGACACAGGCGACAATACAGAGAAAGAGAGTGTGTATATGTATGCCTGAGAGAGAGAGAGAGAGGGAATTGAAGAAGCTTTCAGTACCACAGAAGGGAAAACGATGTCTGAGAGCCTTACATCCTTTCATACTCTGCTACTCTAAGAGGTACATATATATGTGTATAAATATATATACATGAGATAATGAACAAAGCTGAAAAATGATAAAAGAAAAATTAATATTTAATTGGGAAGTAAGGAAAGAGAGGCCTAGTTAGATCAGTACTCACTCCCTCTATAAATCCATTTTTTCTCTCTTTTTTCTTTCAATTTGTTTCCTTATAGTTTCTACTAGTTGTGTGCCATGTATGATTGACTAAAATTACTTGATGTGGGTGTTTGTTAGATTTACTTGTTCTGGTGCTGATCTTTATTATTACTGATCAATTCAATTATTGGACAGTGGTAACAAGGTGAGAAGGTTGATGAGGATGATGATGAACAAGATTTTAACATGGGAATAGCAGCAACACCTTCATTTCCTCCAATTCTCTCACATTCAAAGACTAATCCATACCATTCCTTTTCCATCTTCGACAAGCAAGACAATAATTCCAATTCTATGTCCCAAGATTACAACCAAGGTATCTTCAACTTCTCGAATGGGTTCGAGAGATCCACTACCACATCTCACCAAGAACAACAACACTTGGAGAAAGTGAGAGTGCAGCAAGGCTTCGAGCCGCAACAACAACCGCCTCCACCGCCGCCGCCACTAGTCGGCATAGAAGAAGAAGAATCCGGAGGCCTTCCGGTATACGAGACAGGAGGGATGTTATCTGAGATGTTCAATTTTCCTTCAGCCGCGGGCGCCACGGCGGCCGCGGCTGAATTAATGGAGCAACAGCAGCAGCCAATGACGACGACGTTTCGGTCTAATAGGCCACAATTATCAGTGGCCGGTGAATGGTACGGAAACAGACAAGGGATGTTAACTGGGTTGGGACCGTTGTTGGGAGATTCAAAGAATCATCAGAGCCATGACAGTAATAATAGTACTAATATAGTTCATCATCATCATCATCATCACAATAACCAACAACAACAACATCATCATCATCATTTGTCAAGCATTAATGCAGATTCAGCAGCTGCCATGCAGCTTTTTCTCATGAACCCACAAACCAGATCCCCTTCCCCTCCTCCACCTCATCATCATCATAACCACACAACCACCACCACTCCTTCTTCAACACTTCACATGTTACTTCCTAATACTTCCTTACAAGGCTTCCCTGCTGGTTCAACAGCAGGAGGAGGGTCTTTTGGTCAATTCACATGGGTTCCTGATAGTTCTCAAGAAGGTGGAACAACTAGCAACCAGATTAACAACAATGAAATTGGAAGTGTTGTTGAAGGCCAAGGTCTTTCTTTATCATTGTCTTCGTCGTTGCAGCACTTAGAAGCCGCGAAAGCTGAGGAATTGAGGATGGGGGAGAGTGGTTTTCTGTATTACAATCAAGGAGGTGGAGGTCCTCCTTCTTCTTCTTCTTCTGTTCAGTATCATTTCAAGAATCTTGGTAATCATCATCATCATAATCACCAGGCATTGAATATACAAGGGGGTTTAGGACAGAACCATCAGGGACATGTTTTGTTTGGGTCATCATCATCCTTAGGTGTAGTTAATGTGCTGAGGAATTCAAGGTATGCTAAGGCTGCTCAAGAATTATTAGAAGAGTTTTGCAGTGTTGGGAGAGGTCAGTTCAAGAAGAACAGGTTCAATAGGCAGGTTTCAAACCCTAATTCCAATCCTGGAGGTGGAGGTGGAGGTGGAAGTGGATGTGGTGGTGCTTCTTCATCTTCATCAAAAGATCTTCCTCCTTTGTCAACGGCTGATAGGATTGAACATCAGAGGAGGAAGGTTAAACTTCTAACGATGCTTGAAGAGGCATGTAATCTCTCTCTCATTCTCCTTTTTTATCTTGAAAACATGATTTTAACAACTGATTGGAGCAACTTCTCGTAATATTTGATATATAGTTGGTAAACAAAGAATATATATACCGTGGGTAATGTTTTGTACATAGAATTATCAAGTATAGCGAGAAATTATTCAAACCAGTTATTTAAATAAGAGTTTTACTAATTAGTGTCATTAATTAAGAAATATAATAAAAATAGGTTTTTATGAAAAAAAAACTACATATACCATTTTTTCAAATAATAAATATATATAACACTTTCCCATTTGAAAATTTGTTTTTCTTAATTTCTTAACCGGTGTTTTTAGGATACGGATTAATATTCTCCTTTAAATAATGAAGTAATTTTCTTTTCATCTTCTCTCATCCATCAAGAGTCAAGATCGCTAATATATTCTTCTTCTTATTTTTTTAGTTCAATAGTAAAACACAGTTTTCCTGCAAGTATGATCTTCAATTATTTTTATGAACCCAGAAAGGAAAAAGCCGGCTGGTATAGTAGGGTTTTCCACTTCTTAGGATCGGTTGGTAAGGATTTATTTAAATCAAAGCTCATTTGTTAATCTTTCCATTTGATTGGTGGGAAAATTTTATAGTATCTTGAATATCTTAATTTTTATAAGTTTGGTGAAAGTGTGAAACCGGTACACTACCATTATAGGAGAATGCGTCCATCAAGAAGCGACGTTTCTTCTGATTATTAAGACAGACCCCAACAGAAAGCAAGGCACTCACCAATCATATATATTACGTAGCAAGTTGTTATGAATGCCACTTCCCCTTCACATCCATCCCCATCATAGTAATATTGCAGTGAAAGCCTTGTACCAAAAAAATATATATTGCAGTGAAAGCCATTGTTATCATATCTCAGTTGACCGGGGAGGGATCAACAGATCAAGGGTCTTTTCTTTTTCCTTTTTTATTAATTCAATAATTTTTATAACTATTTTGTTTACTTTTCAATTGAGTATACAAGGGGAAGAGTGAGGGGGAAGAAACACAAGGATTTCTTCACTCGCATTCACTGTTAAAATTTTGCTGTATATATCCCGAATATTCCTTATATTTACATGTTTATACTCCTCCCTTGGTGAGTTCTTTTGCTTTTTTAAATTCAGAAAGGAAAAAAAGTCTCACCGAATTCATATATTCAAATGAAAGGTTGAGAATATCTAGATATGCATATACACGTGTGTGTTTTGGTTTCACTATTTGCATGGGTAAATTCCCATATATCTTAATTAAACTATGCATACCGATTTGAAAGAGGCGTTCAACCTGGATCCTTTGCGGCAGAACTCTCCCTTCATTTTCTATCCAGTCAAATGTCAACCGTTGGATTAATTTAACTGTTGAGATACCCTTTTACTGTCTGTTAAATTAATCTACCAGCTGTCATTTGCCGCAGAGGTTCAGGATCGTAGTAACTATAGTTGTCTTAAATATTTTGAAAGTTAAAAGTTCTATATATAACTTTTTTTAAAAAGAATATAAATTTTTAACTTGATCTCATAAATAAGATATTATACTTTTTACCTGTATATTTAATAAAAATCTTTTAGGTCTTCCTCGCCAATTTCTCTCCTTAATTAATTAATACTTGGTTAGTTCATCCAGCTTTTTGTGAATGAGAACATATCTTCTACCTATTAAAAGTAGCTCTTTCAACATTGCATTATAATAATTGTTAATTGCATATTAAGATTCATTAATATATGCATCTGAAGTAGTAGTAAATGAAGGTTGTTTGGGGTTTTTTTTACAGGTGGACAGGAGGTACAGCCACTACTGTGAACAAATGCATATGGTGGTGAACTCATTTGACCTGGTGATGGGTTTTGGGGCTGCAGTTCCATACACAGTACTTGCTCAGAAAGCAATGTCTCGTCATTTCCGGTGTCTAAAGGATGCGATATCAACACAAGTGAAGCATAGTTGTGAGGTGTTGGGAGAGAAAGAAGGAGCGGGGACCTCAGGAGGTTTGACCAAAGGAGAGACCCCAAGGTTGAAGATGCTTGAACAAAGCTTAAGACAACAAAGAGCGTTTCAACAGATGGGGATGATGGAACAGGAAGCTTGGAGGCCCCAGAGAGGGTTGCCTGAACGATCTGTCAACATTTTGAGAGCCTGGCTTTTCGAGCATTTTCTTCACCCGTATGTTCTTTCTTTTCCCTCTCTCTCATTATTAATTAGTTACATACAAAGTAAGTCATGCAACTCATTTGACCAGGATGGGGGATGTTCTTTTCTTATCGTTTTTAATTTACCGTCACCCTACCCCAATTAAATGTTAGGGTTGGAAAATATTTGGTTTTGACAAACCATTACAGCATAACTTTCTTTTTATAAGCAATTTAGAGCATAACTTGATTCCCATGTGAGGTGCTTGAATAGTCTAAAGATTGTTATGGCTTATATAAAGAAATTTTTAGGAGTTGTTGAGATTATATTGTTTTATAGTATTAAATGTGTTATGTTAATTATGGAGTAAATATCCAATTTGATCTCTGAAATTGTAGGGTCGTATCAATTTAGTCCCCCACATTATCAATATTCCAAAATAATCCTTGTATTTGCAAAATGTAGCAAATGCATCCCTGACATTATTCACTTAGTTTTAAATTCATCCCTGATATTACTAACTTAATATCATTATAGTTCATGCAAATATCAACGAAGAGACGAATCTGATTAAGTTTCTGTAATTCTAGGAATCATTTTGGAATATTGATAATGTGGGGGACTAAGTTGATACGACCCTATCATTTCAGGGATCAAATTAAGTATTTACTGGTTAATTATGATATTAAAAGTGTAGTTAAGGTAGAAGAGAATGAACGAATGTGTGTGTTGGTTTAAACAGGAGGGGCTCGAGTCTCTTTTAAGTATTAGATTGTGAATTTGATCTCTTAATCTATGTGTAAGGAAAGAAGTTGAAAGGAGTCCTCATTTAAATCAATGACAGTATTTCGAAATATTAGATTCTCACCAATCATATGAGTGGATAGGTTCCATTAATTGAACCCAGATAGTTAGTAAAGTCTATTAGTAGATGTAAGGGAAGAGAAAAGGCAGTTAATTAGCCAAGTTTTAAAAAGGATAACACAAAATACGATAGATACCGTGATAAAAAACTTGGAAAGACGGCTTACGTTGATTAAGAAAGAGAAAAAAAAGCGTTGCAGAAGGAAAGACCAAAAGAGGGAATCTAAAAGCCATGATTTATGTGTCGTATGTACAAGATCGTTTAGTGCAACAGCCAACAGTCATAAATATTACAGTCCTTGGGATGTTAGCTCGCCAGCGAAAAGCTGTCAAAGATAGATACATGTAGGCATCACTTGTTTGACTGCAATGTTTTGGTATCTTTTCTAACTTTTACTGCATAATTATCTAATCGCGTATGTTAATGAGTGTTTTAAGAATATTTTTTAAAAAAATGAAAAAAAGTAATTTTGTATTGAAAAAAAGAAACATATCATCTCTTTAAATATTAAATATTAATATATCAATTTTTAATGAAATTTTTTTTTTTACTTCCTTAATAAGGACACTCGTTAGCATTCTTTATATCTAATTACTTACCTGCATATATCATTTCACGTTTACATATGATCTTACTTTTTGCACATCGAAATTAAGCATAAATATAATTAAGATGATGTATTTGATATTAATGTGCATAAAGAATTATTCATTGAACAAGTATGAAACAAAAACACAACACACGAAGATATAGCTAGTTAAATTTGTTGGTTAATTGTAATAAAGCGAGCAGAGAGAGTAAGGTGTGCAGTGTGTACAGGGATCTACTTTACTATTCTGCTATGGCAGCTTGGACGTAGATCTTTATTTCAATTTCCTCTCTTAGATTCTCACGCCCATGAAGGGACAGAAAGAAAGGTTTCAAACGCAGCTTAAGGGTATAGAAAGCTAGGTGTCTCTTTATACAGTTATGGCAAGGGCTCTGATGTCATTTTCTGGTCTCTTTCTCAGGTATCCAAGCGATGCAGATAAGCATCTGTTGGCACGACAGACTGGGCTATCGAGAAATCAGGTTCGTCCTCTCCACTCTTAGCTTTCCACACTATACCACAGTAGACACACTTGAGAGAGAGAGAGAGAGAATTTTTTTAGCTAGCTTCTGTGATTAATTAATTACATGCCACGGACCACATATGAAAAAGAGAAAGAATGCAACTTGCAAGAGAAGGGACCAGCAGTAAGTTCAGATGAAACTTACATGGTTTTGGGATTCTTCTTGTCTTCCTCTTCCCCTTTAGAGAGAGACAAACAGCAACGTGGGTTTTATTGTTTCTTTCCTCTATTTTCTTTTCCCTTAAAAAAATAATCATTTTTTTTCTAGCTAAAATGTATTTTTAACTATACATGATACTTATCTTCAATTTTGATCCGAGTGTGAAATTTTTTCTATTTAATCTTTATACATTTTGTTTTTAACTTAGTCCTTACTTCCCACTGTTAAATTAATTAAATATAGGCAAATGTTTTTTTTTTTTTTATAAGTAGATCATATATTATTGAGCCATTAGTTTAAGCATCAGAATGTTACTTCTCCCCACCTTCTAGGAAAGGTTGAAGGGATCACGCCCTATCATTTGCTTAAAAACTAGGGAAAAGAAAATATACCAAAGTCTTTAATATTAAAATATAAGCAAATGTTAGTTTGTTAATATTTGTTATGTTAATGAAAAAGTTGAATCCATAACCTCTTTATCATTTCAAACCTTATGTCCTTCTCCCCAAATCATCAAACCACCTTTTTTTTACTAACCACCAAACCACCTTATCACTCCATATATAGAGACTAAATTAGAAATCAAAACCATCTATAGAAATAAAAAATATAAGTTAAAATATATTTTTAATCCTATACTTAACACTTTTTAACCTTAATCCGTGTACTTCATATTAATTTAGTCCTTAGATAATAGCAAAGAAACAGTCATGACAATCAAATTAACAACAATTGTAAGTATACCCATTCAATTGAATGTTAGTTTATAAGATAAAATTAAAATAAATATTTTTTCTTTTATTTTTTCTCTTTAGTTTTCATTCATTTTGGAATCTTTAATTTCCTTCGTGACATCAATTCTTAGATTAAAGTTTTCCATCATGACATAAATTCTGAAATTAAAAGAGCAGACTTTAAGTACAGAAGCAATGAGCTAGACATGAAAGTTAGCTGTTCTCGAATCTTGCTCACTCTCCCTGTCATTCATCTTCTCTCTCATATCAATTGGCGTCACCCAACTAACACGATCGGAACCATAAATAAGGAAAATAAATGATCTTTGGAGACATTAAAATCTCATTGTGGTAAATTCCTTACATGTTTATGCCTGCTATACTCGGCTAATTAATGCCATATTACGTATTGCATGCAACTTCGTCTGCAAACTCATTATGTTAGTTATTTTTCTTGTAATTTCACATAATCAGGTACTCCTAGCTTATAATATCACATAAGAATTGGTCCATTTTTTATTTTGGCACGTTCTATCTAAATCATTCATGTCTTCTTTTTGTACAAAAAACTGTCAGATTTGAGACAGCACAAAACTTTGCATCTACAATGATATATATATTACTCAATAAAAATATGGTATTGATTATTTTCATTAAACAGTACTTTTCTCTTGTATCATCTTAATGATTTTTGTACATCTTCAGATTCTGCACTAATAGTTCACCTTGTGTTTTCCTGAAAAACCAAAATCCAAAAGCTCTTGCCATATTTGAACACATGAAATTTAGGGCAATTAAAAAAGCCTATTGACTTTTCCTACCTCTTACATATATTATGCCAGTGATATATATGGGGAAGAACTAAGAGTCTAGAGTTACACATGACATGAGATCATACGAAGCACAGTCACTTCTAAGAAGAGTATGGACAATTGCATTATCATTTTAAATCTGTCATATTATTGTCGTTATGCTGTATGTCACTCCACATAGAAGAGACTTCCGTGCATAGGCACAATTTGTCACGGAGGGACAAACATTGAGTCATAAAGCAATTTTTTCTGTTTCCTTTTTTTGTTCCTAAGCTAATAATACTATTGAATGGTTAAAATGGAAATTGTATATGTGCATTCAACATTAGTTGAAATATAAAACTGAAGGTCAATATCAATTACGTAGCTCGTGTAGCGCGTGTTGCATAACATTATCTAAGTCAATCAATAATTTCGTGCCGGCGGTGCATGAATATATTAATTTCTATTATCTACTACTACCTATACATGCTGCAACTGTATTTTTCACTTATGACGAGTTTAATCATTTCTTTAAATGTGACAACTTGACAAAGGCAGGCATATACATATATAAAATATTGGATAAGATTTATATTTAACTCTCTGAATTATTTTTTCAGTCACATTTAAAACTTGTAGCACATAGCCACACAGTGATTGAGATGTGTACAATTTTTTGTACTGTAAATTATACTAAACAGCATCCACGTATATTGAGGTGAGTTATGGATTTATTGAAAACGTGTATGCATGTTTCAGGTATCAAACTGGTTCATTAATGCCAGGGTTCGTTTGTGGAAACCCATGGTGGAAGATATGTACCAACAAGAACTTAAAGAAGCTGAAGGTAATGCAGAAGAAGGAGAAAGGAACCAAAACAGCAGCAACAGTAGTGGCCACCTAGCACAAACTCCAAACACAACAACATCAACAGCAACAGCGCCACCACCACTACCAACAACAACACCAACAGGCAAAAGATCCGATATCAATAATGCCACTGAAAGCGACCCTTCATTCACAGCAATTACTAATAGACAAGGCTTCTCGGAAAACCAAGCAACAAAGCATTCCATCTCTACTACCACCACCACCATTATGGATAAAGCCACCGCCTCTGAGGTGGCGCCACCCGTATTTGAATCAGACCTGCCACCACATAACAGATCGGTGGCCACGGACGACACGTGTCGGCATAACAGCTTTGTTACAGCAGAATATGGGACCGCATCTGCTGGCTCTGACATTGGTTCTACTCTCATAAGGTTTGGGACCACCGCCGGTGATGTGTCACTTACCTTAGGGCTACGCCATGCTGGTAACATGCCCGAGAAAACTCCTTTCATTAGAGACTTTGGAGGCATTTAATTAAACTTCCCTATATATATATTACGTCATATTATTATTTTGATAGTAACAATAATAATACATATATATATAGGAGGTTGCTTTATTATATTATCAAAAGAAAAATATTTTTTTAAACCCTTTGATTTCTCTCTTATATCCCTCCTTCTTTAATTTGCAATCTATGAAAGAAAAGAAGATTAAGGGAATATGATATGATAAACGTAGTCTTGTGTCATCACTCATGGGCTAGCCTGGTAGCTCGGTGGTGACTGGTGATTATAATAACTGTATATATATAGTAAGTTGTTTTCTTATTTTTTATTCATGTATGTACTTAATTAAGGTTTTGTACCTTAATTTGATAGGGTTTGGTCTAATTAATAGAATAACAGGTGCTCATATTTAATTTAATAGACATAGACAGACTGATAGTTTTAGAATGCATCCACTTGCACCCTTCTAATTTATTGTAATGCAAAGCAATGAAAGCTTCAAATTATCCTATGCATTTTGCGACAATCATGCATAAGAAAGGATTTCTATTCTAAATGATTGGATGCATAATTCACTGCACAAAATTTTAATTTCAATGACTGAAAACATCAGTCATTAATGACACTCATCCGATCGCTAAATAACTTAACAACTGAATTAGCAATCGCCAAGGAAAGTGGCTGTCAATACCCCGGTCACTAAGCATATAACAACCGATGATTCTATCAATCGCTTAAATATAAAAAATAAAAAAAAATGGATACTAAACTAGTCAAACTTTATCTCTACTACTAGATACTAGTCGATAAGCTTTTCTATTGCTAAATTGTCACTAAAATGGGCTACCCAGGACAACTTTAGCCACTGAGTTGGCTAACACTAAATTGGTCGTTAAAAGAATCAGTCGCTAAGTTGCTAAATTGTTATACTGAAGTTACTTAGCGACTGAAATATCGGTCGTTAATCATTATAGCTTTTTAACTGATTTGTATTATGAAAAACTAAAAAAAAGATAAAATATTTAAAATTTGTAAACCTAAATAGAACAATAAATATTAAATTTTATTGATAAAATAAAATGAGTTGTTCAATAAAAAAAAACACATGAAGTAAATGAAAGTAAATATAAAAACACAAAGTGTCCTAATAATGTTGCGGGTCAGCGTCGTCGTCTGCAACACGTGATCAAGATGGATGTGCTGGCGCAAGAAGTTAGTTTTTGCAAGTGAAGGAACAACTACTGCTGAATCTGAGCATCCTTCTATCGTATCTTCTGCACATACTCATCCAATTGTGTCGCCATCAACTCCATGTGGGTGAACATTGCAGCTGCATATATCAACGTCGCCCTAGTTGGACCGACTAGACGATGAGACCATGAACTCATTGCCAAACTACGTCCAAGCCCATACACATTCCCTTTCTTACACTACAAAAAAAACACTTATTTAGCGATCCAAAAATAACGACCGAAACACGAAGTTCGTTATTATTACAGTTTTCAACTGAAATAGCGTCGGATCCGTTAATTCAAAAAAAACCCATCAATTATTTGCTATTAATTGGTGATCAATTTTGCGACCAAAAAGTGTGGTCCCGAAGTTATTGGTCGCAAAAATGGTCGCTAAATTGTGAAATTTAAAATTCAACTTGGTTGACTAGATAATGAGACGTCCTGCCTTATTATTAAGTAACCTAATTATCTAATCATAAAACATGCGAAAAATTTAAAACTTAAAATACATATAAAAAATACATATAACCCACTGATAGAAATATATATATATATATATATATATATATATATATATATAGAGGTAGAATCATCCTTAAGTACATTAATCAGAGTACGCCACTAAGGTCATATAGCTAATATAACAACTTTCAACAAGAAAGATACATAATAAGTCACACAAAAAAACAACTAATAAAACCTACTATCTCTCGTCCCAACCCCCTCACTAAAATACATCAAAATTTAAACATTCAAAACTCTCGAGCCTACTGAGACGTACTGGCCCGGCACTCACATCAACATGGATGATATGATGGCCGCGAACTACCTTCTATTCCCGCCTCTCACAGCTAGCATATGCGGCTCTCCCACCGACGTCGGGTTCTTAGGGGATGTCATCCTCCTTAGGAATCGACTCCTCAGCTACGGTATCTTCTCCACGAACCAGGAGAAAAACACACATAGAAAAGATAGGGAGATAAGGATCTACAATAAACATCATATATGGGAAAGAAATCATAGGATAACATATATTAACATCACGCGCATCACACAAGCATTTAGACAAATATCTCCATGGATCGTACATGTCAGTCATCTTAAATCCAACATTTCTCTCGTAGTCAACACTTATACTATATGTATCTCGTTCCTACATGCATGTCAGCCGATATCTCAATACTCATTCTCGGTCTCAAAGAACCTTAGTTAGTTGTCCTGGGAACCTTTCCGCTCGCCGTGACCAAAACAATGCCTCCTCATTCCAATTCTTGGGAGGGGAGTCTTGGTTGCCTCAGAATATCTACCTGCGACGTGGAACACTCAGGGTCTAGTCGGGATAACCAGGCTCCAGTATGCATCACGACACGATAGAAGCAACCACATTCGTCACATGTGATAAGTCCCGAGCACGATTACATCCTCAAGATCACGAAGATCGTCCCTCCCGTAATCCGTACCTGCACTTAGGTACACTAACCTCGTGTGCCCCATAGCACACGGCTCGCCACTTGGCACATGATTATGCTATGCATGTCAACCATCACTTGTGCCACCAATATCGCATTAAACATCTCGTCCTTATATCACTTTATTAGCAATACTACAGTATCCATCACTTTTTCCTCACACATGCATTGTGGCACTTTCCTTCATTGTCATCATCACCATCATCATTCATAAAGCATGCCGACATAATATCCAATATCCAATATCTCAATATACAACCTTGAGCATATAAGATTATAAAATTCATACTATTAAGCATACCATTCTAAAATTATAAACACATAAATCACATAGAGCACATACTCACAATTATACCAAACATACCAATCATCCATCCATCAATAGTGGTCTAGCCTAGGGTATATTCTTAGTGGTGATAGCCCAAAGATACCTACATCGAGGGTTTAGGTGCTTTGTCAGGGCTCAACTTCTAGTAAGGTTTAGAGTTCCCCTACACATGTCAATATATACTATTCTACTCTTGCCTTCCCGACGAATGTGTGATTCTTTTCTCCCCACATGGAACTGCTACGAACTGCTACATCAGAACACAGCTCCGCAATCGGCACTTTAGCACGCTTTTCAATGAACACACCACACGACTCCTCACACAATGTAGCTGCCGCTCTTAGGCGAAGGTAGATTTGAAGTTGAGCTCAAGGATCTAAGGAAAAAGGTACCAAACTACTATTGTACGGGATCCATATCTCCTACTCCATTCCTCGAATCACTAATCCGAATGGTGAGCTGACAAATTACACGTCCTGAATTACCTTCTGACCAAGTATCAGCCCGATCCAACGGTGAACGAATCTCTGGCGACGATTTTATGGTGACAAGGTGGGTGGTATACGAGATGAGTTTCTCACACTCTTGGCCCACGTGTAACACCCCGATTTTTCGTGCTTTCTAAGGACGATAAACTCAATTAATGAGTTTATATTTTTATCTGTGTCTTAGAAAATGATTTTGGGAAAACTAAGATCATAGTCTTGTTTTATAAAATCGTAGGATCTTTCGGTTAAGTTTTGGGTCGAAAACTCAAACGAAAACCGATCTACGTTTTTCAGATGATAGTGTTTTCTACTATCACGACCTAATCTGGACTAACGAACGAAACCATTAGTCTTAGAATATATTCCTCTATCTTTTTCCTAAAATGTGTCCTGACGTCCAAAAATATAAATAATATTTTATTTTCGGGCCGATAATCGATCGAGGAGGCGATTCGAGCTGTCTTAGGGTTTTTCGAGACCCACGATCAGATGTTTTTCATACCAAAATTGTATCAAGTTATTTGAGGAATTCATACGAGTGTCGGGACGATTCCAAATATCGGGATGTGAATTGACCAAATTGTCCTTGGTTAATTTTATTACCAATTTACCTTTCCTATTATTAAACTAATAAACTCACAAATATCTAATAAATCCCACCCTTATCTCTTCCCATTTTTCGGTAATCTCTCTCTCTCCTCAACTCACTTCATCTTCTTCTTTTCTCTTCCTTTCTCTTCTTTCTCTTTTCTCCTCAAAATCTCCATTTTTGGAAGTGGAAAGCTTGAGTTTTTGTGGAGCAAACTTCACCAAACTTGGAGTGGATCATCATAAGAGGTAGTAGTTCAACTCTATCTCTCTCAATCTCTCCTTTCTCTCCTTATATTTTCATGATCAAGGATGTTAGGGTTTTGTCCCTAAAATCTTTGAAAATCCATGAAAAATTGTAGGAAAATCGTATCTATACCAAACCAGTTTCTATGGCCTAGGTTCATGACATACTTGTATGATCTAAGAGCTTAGAGCCAAGAAATCCCTCTAGCTATGTTTTCTAGGTAGGGGCCGAAACCCCCCTATGTGTGTAGGGTGGGGTTTTGGTTGGTTTTTGATGATCTGATCTGATATCTAGGGCTGTCACACTTAGTTAGGGTGTTATCCGGAAAATGAGAAATTTTGGAGCTCCCTAGCTATTTTTAGTGTAATAGGGCCAAACCCTAGGGGTGGTGCATTAGGAGAAATCTTCGTTTTGTAAGTTAATGCCGATATGTTTTACGTGTATGTAGTGATCGGCAGCGTGTTGAGAAGAGGAACAAGTTGATCGGGTGTTCCGAGTTGAGCTGGAAGCTACAAGAGGTAAGGGGATAAACCTGAGGAATTCCATTTCCGACAGCTATGTGCTGCATCGGTGTTTGTATTGTATTTGTATTGTATTTAAATAGTTATATCATGATGTTAGTTGATTTCTTGATTGACTGTTGTTGATTGGGATATGCATTGATGTGCTGATGTATTGATGTAACTGTTGATATAGTTGAATGCATGTTATACTTGCTGAATGGTTATATGGATGTAATGTGTGCCCTGCTGTGGGATTTAGGCATTAGAGGACCTAATTTTGATTAGGATCCGGCCTCGTGTAACTTAAAAGCTTTAAAAGTCTGAAATGTGTTTTGATAAGGAAAAGTGAAGTTTAAAAGCAAATAGGGCATTAGAAACCTTCACTATGTCTTAATTTGATAAGAAAATCCTTTTGAGTAATGTGGTTTCCGAAGTCATACTGAGTTTATTCAAGAAAAATGAGTTTGTGTAAGTTTTGTTTTAAGTTCGTATTTTACCGAAAAACAACGAAAGAAAAAGAAATGGTCTCTGGACCAAGTTTTGTTTTATGAAAAACCGATCCCGATGACTTTGTGTAAGTATCGGAGATTTTGGGTTTTTGGTTTTCAAGTTTTCAAGGAAAGTGGTTTTAAAGCTTAAAGCTTAGAAACTAGAAACCGAGACGTCGGGGTTCTAGGGTTCTGTAGAACACGTGGATCAAGGATCCGTGTTAGTTGTGGTCCTGTCGGCTTAGGGACAATCTTTGTGGTCCTGTAAGCTTGAGGATGTTTTTATGATCTTGAATCCGGCGTCCTTGACTGGTGCATCGGTTAGGGATGTTGGGATTTGGGTTGTTTTGGACTAAGTGTCCTCTTTTGAGAAAATGTGTTTTGAGACTTAAAGAGTCTAAGACATTATGGTGGTTGTTAGCGTTGATGCTACAACGAGGAAACATTGATGCGACAAAGATCAATTATCGGAAACTAGATAGGTTTCTCATGCATTAAATGCGAGGCAGAACTGCCGTGAAACGGGGGACCTTGATAAACAGGGAGAACCTGAGATGACTTATTTGTCATGACATTGTGCCTTGATGGACAATGGTGTCATATGTGTTATTGTGCCTTAAGTTGGGCAATATAATATGACCATATTATTCTGGAGTACTTTTGATTGCGCCCCCATGTGAGAATCGCGTAGTGTCATGGGATTCAAAGTACTCGTCCTTGGGCCAAATATTGGTGAAAATCTTTGGAGCTTGATCAGCTCGTTTCGAATGGTGATGGGATTTCCGGAAATCTAGTAATCTAGAGTGGATATTAGTTGAGATATATGGAAGTGCCATGCATACGTTTAGGAGATAACGTGGATTGTGGGGTACGAAGCCCTTGTGCATTTACCGTTATTTGTATTTAATGATATATGCCATGTTCTATGATGATTTGGGTCTGTTGTGTTGATTGGGCATATAGTTGTTGTTTATGGATTCATATATTGGTTTCTCACCCTTGCATGTTTTTAGACGGGTTGTCCTTTGGTATATATTGTATCGTGTTTACAGATGGAGCCAGAGCCGGATCACCTAGCGCACTCCAGGATGCGCGTCCTAGCGTTTGATCGAAGGACAGACCCAGCCGCGTGGGTTATCCACCCAGGGGTGGAAAGTGCGGCGTATACTGGACCAGTTTGCACTGTAAGCGGAACGACGGAGACGGGACCGCGGAAGAGTACTCGAACAGTGGAGACCATCCAGGTGCCTCTCCCTCCCATCGGGCTGATGCTGCAGGCCCTTATGGAGCAGGGTGTGATCGAGTCGGTCGCCCCCGCTGCACAGTCCCCGCAGCAACAGCTACCCCAGACGCCTCCCCCGCCTTTTGTTTTGGTAGCGGGCGAGCACGTCGTGGAAGATGTGGAGGAGGAGGAGGAGGAAGACCCTGAGGAGGATCCTCAGGAAGACCCGGAGGATCATTCTTCGGATGCTTCCGATCCCCATTCACAGGGGAACGGGAATGTAGGTTCCCAGAGTTCTTCCTCTGGTTCCAGCATTGGACTTCTCTCCGGGGGATTGTCCAATGGTTTCCATTAGTCGGACCAGCTTAGGGTGTAGACCTTTTTTTGAGGCAGTGGTTTTTGGGTAGTCTGTTAACGGCTACTGATAGCCATAGGTTTTAGAGATATGGTTCCAGACTGCCGCTGCCTAGTTTTATAGCTTTTTAGAAAGTTTAGAAATCATTCGTTCTTTTGTAAAGGGACTTGTTGTCCATTATATAGATGTATATATATATATCTTGTTCTAATTATTGTATATGAGTAATCCTGTGTTATCTGGAGTGGTGTTCATACGTATAATTAATGAGAAAATTTTTAGTCACGATTTCCAGAATCTGCTTACACAAAAGATATATTTTCCGAAAGTAAAACCAGCGAAATTGTATTTATCGTTCATTAAGGGTTTTGAGTTACGAAAGTGGCACTGGGTTTGAGGGTGTCACACCACGGTGCGAGCTAAATATCTCACACTCAGAAACTCTAACAGACAATCCAAACGGCGAAAATATAGTAACAGGTGTCTTGAACCTTCTTACCAAGTTTTAGCACGATCCAACGGTTAATGACTTTCCGGCAGCGATTCCACGGTGACCACTTCAAACTGTTTCCTCCACTTCATCCATGGTAAAGGGTTTATTCAAGCTCTCATTTTGATGATCAGATACAACCATAAAAAGTATGCCATCAAGACCAGGGTGATCCCATTAACCTCTGAGAAGTGTTAGAAAAAAAAAAAAAATCTAACCATGCATTTTTTTACTTCTATAGCATCCTCCACCCAACCATTCTCCACCCGCAGAGCTGAAATCTGATTTGTCTTCCTGAAAGTCTTTACTTTAATTATGATTTATACACTTGGATTACGTTTTGCATTATAGCAAGAGACGTTGTGGTTGAAAAGAAATAATGTACTATTATTTTTTATAAACATATAATAGGAGTGACTAATTTTTAGTATCCACATTTTGCAGTATAATGGGTCAAATAGTTTTTAAGGTCATATTACAAATGAAGTATTGCAGCATTAATCTTCAATACATCTGACCATTTTTATGTTAATGTCCAAACAGAATAATAGCTTTTATAGCTATTCAAGGTTAGGCCATTCAAAAAATTCTTAACCTGCAGCAATAAAGCAATTAATTCTTCAAACTATCAGTTTCATTTGTGCACTAATATAAATCCATTAACACTAAACGATGCAAAATTTTCCCAAACAAACTCATTAACACACTTCATTTTACAGATTTGTCCCAGATACTATCTTCCTTTTATATTGATTTTATTTACCTATTTTAAGATTTTTTAAAAAAATCAATAATTAGCCCTAAGACAATCTACAAAATTATCCATAGTTTACTCTTGACTATCTTACTTTTATATATAAAGATACTTTACTTTTATATTGGTTTTATTTATCAACTTTAAGATTTTTTTCAAAAAGGTTAATAATAATTATTATTAAATTTACCAAATTGTCCCTAGTTAACCCAAGACTATTATTTAATTCTATATATAAAGATACTAAATTTATATGGTAATTTTGGTTCTAATTTTCACATGAGATGTTGATTTGTTTGAACAAGCAAATGATGTATGAGTTAAACTTGACTGAATGACACATATTATTCTTGATGCATATACATTTAACACCAAGAGAGATAATGGAGATGGCTGGGTCAATGAGTCTTTAACATTTAACATGCAAGATGGAGAAGGTAGGTCCTTTGCAGAGAGGCATAGTATTGTAGACTCATTGACATTTAACACGACGAGCTGGAGAAGATAGGGCCTCCACACCATAAGACCGCACTCTAATCGATTTTGGAGGGCATCCCCACCCCACTGGAGAATAGTTTGTTTGTCTTGTATGCTGTGCAGCATACCTTGCACAATTCAACATGGAAAGATGATAAAAATTGGTTAAATTTCTTTTTTGTCTCTCATTTATTTTAATTTATTCAATTTGGTCCCTCTATTTTAAAAATGTTCAAGTTAGTCCCTTACTTCCCAATGTCAAGCAATTGATCTTTTTCGTTAAGTTTGAGCTAAATTACTTTTTTAGTCTTTCATTTGTTTTAATTTATTTAACTTGGTCCTTCTATTTTAAAATTGTTCAAATTAAATAAATCATAAATTAAGTAAAAGAGGGACCAAAGTGAATAAATTAAAACAAATAAGGGATCAAAAGAGTAATTTAATTAAAAATTAACAAATATTACCAAATTACTTAATCTTAAACAAATAAGGAATTCGAACATTTTTAAAATAGAAGAAATAACATCAAACGGGACTTTTATTCTTTATTTTAATATGAACCAAATATGTCTAAGTGTCTTATTCATATTATAATGAATGATCTCATTCTCATATGAGGGGCTAAGGACCCCATACTTCTGTGCACCCACGAATGTGGGAGGAGATGACAGCAAATTGGGCTGGCCCCATTTCCCTTATGACAGAAAGAAGAGAAGGTATCCATCAGAAACTCTATTCAGATGCCCTGGATGTGGTCCCGAATGAAAAATCTTATAAATAAAGAAGCGAGGCGGGACTAAAAACTGAAAATAAATTTTATCTCTAGTGAAATATTATTAACTATTTTACCAGAAAAATATTGTAAATTAAACAAATGGACCAGTAGACATGTTGCTGCATGCTGATGTCTTAGCAAAGTTTGGTCTCTCGTTGGATAGTCATCTTAGAATATTTTTTGTGTGCATTCTCCAATATCTTCAATAATTTTGAAATAAAAATTATCATGTCTAATCAAAATGTATCACCTCAATTAAATGAATTATATTAGTGGATCAAGTCAAATGATTCTCACCATCTGATTAGATCGATCACCTAGACATGATAAAGTTAATCTTAGGATATCATTGAATTCACCTCTCTTTATTATTCTTTTAGTTTTGCTTCAAATGCTTTAAAGGCACATGCCGTCAATTGTTGGTTCCCTACAGATTTTTAGTTTGTTTATGTGTGGAGTTTACCTATTTTAGTTCATAAAAAAGAAAAAAAAAAGTAAACAGAGAATTTCATTTTGGAGAATAATATGGTGAATAAGAACTGGTCAAGGGGCCAGCAGCCTATACAGCCCTGATATTTAGATGAGACTTTTATGTGCTCTAACGGAGAGAAATCTTATCCTTTTATTTTATAAAAAAAATCTTTTTTTTTTTTGAAGCAGAAAAAAAAAAAAAAGAAAACAAAAAAAAAACAAATAAAAAAGAAAAGAAAAGTGATATAAAAAATAAATACAGTGAATTGGTACATATGATATAAAAAAAATATTATTTTATATTCAACATATATATATATAGTTAATTGGTACATATTATTAGTAAAAAAATAAATACATTATCAATACGAATCACGTGGCTATACCATTACAAAAGAAAAGGAAACCGTTTGCAACGGCCCATCCAAATTCATTGGAGTAAATATCCAATTTGATCACTAAAATTATAGGATTATATCAATTTAGTCCCCCAAATTATCAATATTTCAAAATGATCCCTGAAATTGCCAAAAGTTAATCAGATTCGTCTCTCCGTTGATATTTGTATTGATTATAATGATATTAAGTTGGTAATATCTGGGATGCATTTGAAACTAAGTGAATAATGTCAGGGATGCATTTGCTACATTTTGCAATTCTAAGGATCATTTTGGAATATTGATAATGTGAGGGACTAAGTTGATACGATCCTACAATTTTAGGGACCAAATTGGGTATTTACTCAAATCCATTGCTGCAGTGAAATAAGAGTAAATATCTAATTTGATCCCTGAAATTGTAGGATTGTATCAACTTAGTCCTCTAATTGTCAATATTCTAAAATGATCATTGTAATTGCAAAATGTAGCAAATGCATCACTGATATTATTCACTTAGTTTTAAATGCATCCTTGACACTACCAACTTAATATCATTATAGTCCATGCAAATGCCGACAGAGAGACAAATTTGATTAACTTTCTGCAATTTCAAGGATCATTTTGGAATATTGATAATGTGGGGGACTAAATTGATACGATACTATAATTTCAGGAACCAAATTGAGTATTTATTCAAGAACAAAATGCAATTTCATTTGGTCGTTCTACAAAATACAATCCGTAGAACTTATTATTTTTCAATTATATGAGTTACTATTATCTATTATCATAATTCATTAATTAAGGTGTAATATATTCTGTTGAAGAAATAATGTTTAGGATTAGAAATATGGAAAAGAGATAACACTCAAAACTCAGAATAATTATGATATGAGGCAATGTGATGATATAATGTGATTATATTGTTATAAAAAAGACAAACTCCAGTCTTATTAAAGTTTAATAGTTATGCATTGTCAATGTAAAAATTTTTATATTGTCAACCAATCACAAATTATGGTATGAGTGACTTTTAAGGTAGTTAGGATAAAAGTCATACATTTTTATTGATGTGATATTTATGATTGATTGATAATGTAAAAAATCTTTATTATGACAATACATACCAATTAAATAAGGAAACAAATCATAAAATAATGTATAAGAAATAAATCGTAAAAAATCTTCTAAGATATCCTAAAATATTCTAAGATACATCTAAAATAGTATTTGATATGTTTCATATATTCTAGCACCACCCTCAAGCTAAAGCTTCCCAAGCTTGGTGATAAAGGCTTGACCCGTCCCACTAATCCGTCCTAACCCGAAGTTAATGGTTCGGGTTTTAGAAATAAGGTCGGGTGTGTTTTGGGATGGATTCAGGTTATACTTTCGGTTTTCCCAATCCGTCTCAGTGTCCCGCATTCTTATAAAATTTATACTTTTTAAGAGTTAGGTATAAGTACATAATAAAATTTCTTGACTTTAAATCAATAACCTTTTACATAACACCATAATAATATATTTATATTGATATTATCTATTTTTAAATATATATCGCAAAATTTACCTTAGTTTTAATTCCCTACTTTTTTAATTTTATTATGTATCTATGTATAATGTTTAATCTTATACATTATCTCAATCTATCGGGTTCATCAAGCCGGGTTGGCCCCAGACGTTATTGGGTTAGGTTTGGCTCCAAGTAATAAATGATCCTACCAAAATATTGGTCGGGTTTGGGTCAAGTCAAACTCATCCCTATCTATCCTATTAACACCCCTACACGCTTTCACTTGTTACAATTAAATATAACAAAAATACAATAAACTAAAAATAACTTCATGGTTTCGGAAAAATGAAGAGAAGAAGCATCGTTATAAGAGCGTACAATAGAATAACCAAACTACATCCAAGATGGAACCATATTATATTAGGACAAGCACAATGGGGGGACAAACTACATCTGGGATGAAACCATGCTACATTTGAGGCAAAACCAAGGAACAAACCTTTCAGAATAGATCAGGTAGAATTAATTGATTGGAGATGCAGGGGTCAGGCAGAACTGACCAGAGACGCGGGATCAGGCGAAACTAACTATAGTATCAGGCGAAACTAACCATAGTAACGAGGATCAAACAGAATGGATCAAAGACATAGGATCAAGCGAAAGATATATACATATCGGAGGTGAAACTGAATGGAAATACATATCAGTGATGCCTATTTGAGAAAGAACTGAATGAAGATATACATCAGAGGTAGAACTGAATGGAGATAAGAAAAACAACAAAACTAAGTTTGGGTTTGTCGTGGTGAGTAACGATTTTGATGAGTTACGTGAGCTCTATGCAGTCAAAAAGTCAAAAAGGAAAACTCTCCTTAAGGTGGGTACTATTAAGTTTAGGGTTAGGAAATAAGAAAAAGAAATATAAGAATGTAAACTCATAATAATATTGATATGAGAAAATGGATGATAATGTGATAGGAAAGACAAACCGAGAGTCCTATTTATAGTAGCAAAAGTTAGTCTTTTCGTCACTTATCTTAATTGTTTTGTTCAACTTGGTCCCCTAACTTTTATTGGTGTGAAGTTAGTCCTCAATGTTGGTTAACGTTAACACTATTATTCTTTCCATCAGTTTCCATCTAATACTATCACAACTTCTGTTAAACATCAATAAAAAAAAATTTCTTTCTCTTTTCCCCATTGTCTTTCTTCCTTCCACCACTTTTTTCTAGCAAGATCCACCATTTTTTCCGACGAAGGGAGCTAAACCATCATCACTTCTCTTTCTTCTTCTTCCTCTTCTTCTCTCTTTTCCCTCTTCTTTCTCTTTCTAATCTCTCTCTTCCTCAAAAATGGGTGATTGCCTTCTTCACAGACCCGAATGACAGCGATTCTGGGTGGTTCAGCGGCGGAAAAATGGTGGTTCTGCCTTCTTCACCAGAAAAAATGAAGGATCTTGCTAGAAACTGAGAGAGAAGAGAGAAGATATAGAAACTGATTGAAATTTGGACGATGTTAGATGGAAACTACGAAATGGGTAACAGTGTTAACTAGAGCTGGTTATATGGACCTGGGCACGCGGACAGTTTGTTTAGCCGACTGCTCGTGCTGGCCTGGACTAGGCGAAATTCATGTCCATTTAAATGTCGGTTTTTTAAGTCCACTCCGTTTAACCCATTGACTAAACGAACTTGGTTTGCGGACTCACAGATTAGTCCGCTGACTTACACAATATAAAAAAATCTTGAATTGGGAGGAATTACGCGCCCAAAGAATTTAGGGTCCAATTTGTGACCCACCAGATTGCTTTGATTGTGTTTGATGTACTTGAGTCAAATATTACTTGCTTTGGAGAATTTTTAGATAAAATTGCATAAAAATGGTGCAAGCTATTAAAGTAAGTCATATTCAGACTTTGCATTTACCAATTTTAGTCTTTGTAGAATAAAAAAAGGTTTTAACTAAAGAAAATAAACAAATAAATAAAATTTAGAACTAACCTACGAAATTTGTTCCTCTATTTTTTTGACTCAGTGGACCAGTCCATTTAACCCGTGAACTATGCGGACTGGACGCGGATTTGATAAATATAAGTCCATTTATTTTGCGGACTATTCCGGTCCGGTCTGTCTAAGTGCGGACTAATGCAGACCGGACCGGACCAGTCCGTATACCTAACTCTAGTGTTAATGTTTGCTAACATGACTAACTTAACACAAATAAAAGTTAGGGAACCAAGTTTAACATAACAATCAAGGGACGAAAAGACTAATTTTGTCTTTGTATTAATAACCGAATCCTAATTCTAATTAAATAAGAAAACAAATAATAACAAATAACTCTGAAGAGATTTTCAAAGATATCTTACAATATCCTAACATACACTAAATATTAGAAATATATATTCCATATATTCTAACATACTCAATGATATTTTAAAAATATTTAAGAATTTCTCAATGTAAATCCACAAAATTGACTTTGTTGCAGTTTGGGGTCGTGCCATCTATCGCCTGCAGAAAATTTAGGTAAAGGAGTAAATGGGAACGTGGATTAGATACGTCAACTGGTTATAGCTCACGTGGTGGTACCAATTAGCAATTCCTATGTTGCGAATTCTGATTTCTCTTGAGGGGCTCGGATCTGTTGCTCCTCCAAAATTAACTGCATAATCTTGACATATTTTGCTGTGTCTACACCCTGTTTTGCTCTACTATCCTATGCTGACTGCCCCACCCCGTAGTTAATTACAAACACTTGCTCATGGTCCATGCCAATCATAAAAAATAATTCCATTTAATTCACCCACACACCAAAAGATCTTGTTCATAATCGTGATAATTTGTTTTGGAATTTTAATTATCTTTTTGTGGGATTGATCTAGTAAAAAGTATAATATACAAGTGTAATACTATTACCGTATCATGACGAAGTTTTACACTATGTATTTTATTTGTGGTATGAACCTTATACTTCTATTAGCAAACTAGAAAGCAACTTACAAACTTAAAATTCAAATGAATAAACTTTACAAACTTTGTTTTTAGTAAAGGATTTAATTGGTACTATATAATGTCAATGTAAAGATTTTTTACATTGTCAACCAATTAGAAATTGTCACATAAGCTAAAATGTTTGACTTCTATCCCAACTACCTTAAAAGTCATTCATACCATAATTTCTGATTAATTGACAATATAAAAAAATTTATACCGACAGCGCATAACAATTAAACTTTTTTTTTTTGTCAAGAAAAAAGTTAAGGCGGGTGTAAATGAGAAAAAAATTTGTATAAATTTTGACCACTTAAATTGATATATCAGGTCATTCATATAATTAATTATGATAATTAAATAATCATTAATTATAATAATTATTGGATTTAATTATTATGTACTGTTAGTGTAAAGATTTTTTATACTGTCAATCAATCAGATATTGTGACAAAAGCTAAACTGTTTGACTTTTATCCTAACTACCTTAAAAGTAACTTATACCATAATTTCTGATTGGTTGATAGGATAAAAAATTTTATACTGACAATACTTAGTAATTAAACTCATAATTATTTATTAATTAGATGATATATATTGACTAACTATATTCACCTTTTAAGTGTTCCAAGGTCATTCATGGTGTTAAATCAGATTCTTAGTATTAGGTGGTGTTGTCTCTATGTAATATGCTCGCAGAGGGAATATGGATTTAATTCGTGCAAATAAACGTTGAAAAGGCAAAGAAAATTTCTTGAGCGAGTAAGTTGTAACAGAGAAAGTTAGTAGAAATGGAGGCAGCTCTGTGGCCAACGTTCATAAGGGGAAAAAAGTGTCCGATAGTGTCCGTTCCTATGCAACTTTCAAATTTGAATGGTTTGTCCATCTTAATTTCTTGGTATCTAATACATTACGGACTCGTTTGGTGGTCAGGATAAAGAAGACAGGATATGATAAGCTATCATATTCTGCTTTAATCTGTAGTTTGGTGAACCAGCATGATAGGATAAGTTTATCCTGTTTGCTTATCCTATCCTGTTACTTAGTTATAATTCTATCCTGAGGAAGGGGCTGGATTAGAACCAACAGGATAGGATAAGAAAGTGTTTTCTCTTTTATCTCTTACCCTTAATTTTATTATTATTTATTTATGATTTTAAACCTAGTTAGTCAACCTTATTACTAGTTAAAATATGTAATTTAATTTGCAATTTTTATAAAAACTGAAAAAAAAATATCACAAATTAATTTTTTTAATTTAAAAAATGGACTAGTGTATAATTAAAAAGCCAAAATATATATTATCAAATATTTTTTAATTTAAAAGTATAAGAAAAAAAATTAAAATGTAATTTTGATATAAGGGTAATTTTATCATTTGTGGATATTTTATATCATATTCTATCATTATCTGATGCACATCAAACATTGTATATGATAAGAGCTTATCCAGCTCATATCCTATCCTATCCTTATCCAACTCTCATATCTTATCCGTCATTATCCTATCTTGACCACCCAACGAGCCCTAATTGATTTTGATTTTGATTTTTCCATTCTTGGCTCACGTTCATTTTGAATCCGTTATGCTTTTGAGCTAGAAGGGTAAAACTAAAAGCAAGCCATTTCACTTTCACTTGTAAAATCAAAATTAAAAAGCTAGTAGAGAAGGACAGAATGGTTTTAGCTAGAAGAGAGGGCCCTGTTTTAATTGCTGGGTGCTTGAAAAACCAGCGAATAGATTCCCCTATATTTTTGTTCCTATCCCAAAATTAATGTCAAGCTATAAACTTTTAAGGTGGGGGTATCTTTTAGAATTCCCATGAGATAGTCATTTCACATAGAGATTAAATAAAAAGCAGTTTTCATTTCTGCAAGCTGCATGTGTGATGTGGACTTGAAATAAATGAAAGAGACTTAAGGAATGTCTCTCGCTTTTTTGTCTTTTTATTTTTGGAGTTTAGGGAAGATGCAGCTCCAAGTAGGACACATGAAATTTCACCAGGTTGTATATGATCAGTTACGTGGCTGAAGCATAAAATTACAGCAGCACCAGGATTACATGGGACAATAATGTTAATGTTATACCTTAGATTCGGATCGATGCTAACCTAGCGAAAGCTGAAGTATATATTATCTGGAGAACTATGAGCATCTTTGCCAGAAATTGAAATTTTCTACTGCTATTGGCAGCTAGTAGCAGTAGACACTATATATTGTACGGTCAATATCACATTGCCATGAACATGTGGATTGAGGAGGACACTGTCACAAGAGTAAAATTTGCATCGACATGGACATACCCAACACTTCACTGTTAGACATAATCAATAAGAGATTGACAACATATTAAAATATTGACAAACCCAATAAAATAAAATTTAATGAACGACAAAACTGGAGTCTCTCTCTCCTCCCCGTCTTCCATCTCTCCTCCAAATTCACTGACAAAATCCTATTAATCCTTCATCTCTACGACATCCCAGAACAAGGTTGTTGAGTTATGTTTTTCATTTTTAGTGGTTCAAGCTTGGTTCTTTGCATGATTGAGGACATGAGGATATTGATTTGTGATTGAAGTGTTGAGACAAAATTAATTCTCCTAAACTAAGTTTTAATGTAACAAACTTTATGAAATAAATTAAGTGTTTATGAAAAAGAGAATGACTAATGGTTATATTGGAGATATGTTATATAAGCACAGGGAAAGGCTGACTAACTCAGACAAATCTCGGAAAAGAAGTTTGAATATTCAGAAGGCTATAAAATAGTCCGAACACGCAAAACATAATTAGCAATTTACTTCCTTGGTAAGAAGTACAAACTGAAAAGGATAAACCAATCTTTTGAACTATACTTGATGATTAGAACAATACATGCTAAATTATCTTACAATATGAATGAACTATAACAAACATGAAAAGACATTAAGAAAGCTCATTCATACATCAGAAGGTAAAAGTTGATCATTCCAAGCTTTATCTGAAGCTCATCAAAAGCTTATTAGAGACCTTCATGTAGATGAACAAATAAGTTTCTGAATATCATACAACCAGAAGAAGTGTCCTAACATAGCTACATGCGAAACATCCATATCGTAAGAAGTTGTTGTATAAAAAGCAACTCTCTGACCATCAGAAAGGTTCATCAGAAGACTCATCAGAAGCGTCATTAGAAAGGTCAGAAAGTCGAGGTTGCTGAAAAGTAGATTAAAGTACATCGGGCATGTCAGAACTGCAGAGATGATTCGAAACTCACTCCCAACGGTTAGAAATGGCTAGTTTAGGATTGAATCTCTCTAAATAGGATAGGTGCTAAAGAGTCGTGTAATTAACCAACACAAGGAAGGAGAAATCTGCAAAGGGCCTATTGGGTTTTCATGAGATAATTCTCTTTTAAAATCATATCTTAAGGTGGAAGAAAACCATTCCGATGGATCGCACATTACAAAACAAGAATCACATAAGGGCTATTATGTTTACCTCTTCAAGCGTGCTTTCAAATCACCAATGTCACAAATTAAGGGGAAGCACCTCTACTCAATCCATGCGAGAAAACGTTCGTTGGAGTATGTGCATCTTGTGCTAGCTGACGGCTACAAGGGTTGACGCGATATAAAGTATGAAGTGTGTAGCAGTGAGAGAGGCGCGCTTGCTATTTAAGTTGTAGCACTCCTTTACCTTTCTTTGCCACAACTCTAATGGGCTTGTACACTGCAAGCCCAAATTAGAATTATTTAATTAAATCGTATTTAATAAATTAATTCCTCTCTAACTATTTGCTCTATGGGTGTGACCTTATAGGTTTCCATCAAATTGACAATAATATTAAATATTATAATAATATCAAATATTAATTATAATATCAAATATTATAAACAATGAAGGACTTCTAGCAATGCATCACTTTTACCCAATTTATGAGTAAATCAGTGTTTCGATTTTAACTTTACTGCAACAAAATTACCGTGTAGTAAATGTGCCTTTGTCCATATATCTTAATTGAATACAATGCATAAATGTGTCATCCTTATTAAGTCCAATTATGTGTTCCTCAATCTCTGAGTAAACGTGTAATCACAAACGAAACCAATATCTCATATTGACTCATTTCAGTATGACCATGCATTTTGACGTTTCACTCTATCGAGAGGCTCATGACATTACTCATGTTATGTACGAGGGACGGATCCTATCTACATCACTCACATCCCTCAATATGATTCATTGCAGGCCCAATAACTACCTTTATAATCATCGTGTTATGAATGATGTTTGATAGCATTAAAGCCTACAACTCCACATGTAGGAAACGTAGTGACTTCAAGTCGATTGACTACTTCACTATGGTCGCCATGAGAATCGCTTATGACACTTACATAAATATTATGCAGCGTTCTCATAGTGGATCAATCTGGTATAAATATTACTCTAATATTTATATCTATGTGAAGACTTCATATCTCATATCCATAACCCGTGAGATGTGGTTATTATTTTACGAACATAATAGTCTTGATGTATTATTGTCATCCTAAATAACAATAATGTTTGACTCCGGATGATTTAATAATAGTATTCTAATATTCAATAGGGTCTCACGATTAAGTCATACTTAATGTTCTATTAAACTGAACTTATTATTCCAATGACTTTATTATATATGTATAAAAGAGTAACACAATAAACTAAAATGTCTCATATTATAAATAATATAATTCAAAGTCATGATACAAATATCAATCCAACAAATTAGATATGCCACCAGGGCTTACACTAACAGAGCCCAGTGAGCCAAAAACAGTTGTGTAAAAATTTTGAGTTTCATCTTCTTCCTATCAGTCTAGAATATAATAGTTGATCATGAATATGTAAAAATCATAAGGAGTATGTATACAGCTTGTTTGAAAAAGGTTATCCACTCATTGAGTGTTGAAAAGCTATGATAGAGTCTTACCTAATAATTTTCGTGTAACATCTATTTTTCTCCCAAGCTAGTAAGTGAGAACTAGTGTTGGTTAGGTCTGAAGAGGCTGAGTGAAGAATACTTGTGTACGACCTGAAGAGACTGTGTCAAGAATACTTGTATAAGACCTGCAAAGGCCGGTGAAGAATACTGGTGTGTCCAGCTTGAAGAGGCTGTTAGCAAAGAATACGTATAATTGTTGTAGTGATTAGTGAAAAAATGCAACAGTATGTAGTCCAAATGTTGTTTGGGTGAACCAGGATAAAATTAGTTATATAGTATCTCTATCCCTTAACCTTTAATGTACTTCACTTTTAAAGTTCTTGTTGTTGATAGCAAGATTTTGGATTCAAGCTTCTAAACACTTTCTGAGTAGTAAAACAAGTTTCTGAGCCTTTTCAAAATATTGTTTCAACATATCAATCTCCCATAGCCAAGCTTATAAAAATTATTATGGTTAAACACAAACATTTTTTACTGAGAAAGTGATCATAAACTTGCGGTTACATCCTTAAGCTTATGAACATCTTCTGAATAGATAAACAAGCTTATGAGTTTTCTTCTAAGATTATATTGTTTCTTTTAACTCTCAAAACAAAGTTCTTTATTACTTACCCGTGTTTTGTGAAAATACTTTTAACTCATAAGATTGACTAAAAGATGTCGTATATAGATGAAAGATCTTTAGTAAAGATCCTCTGCATATATAGACGTCGTATGATGTCGTATGCCCACAACCCATCACTGTATTGCACTCTATTTATGAGTCAGTGATAGCGGAGCCACTGTGAGACAGCGAGTGATAATTGACTTTCTTCCATAATTTACAAGTTGTAAGGCGGGAGTTGTGTGTCCACAACTCTACAAGGGATTTAGGTGATTAAAAAATAAACTTTAGAAGGTATGGTGACAAAGTATTAAACCACAATACACAGTGTAAATAAGCAATCATTGTCATCAAAGTTGATTGATGAAGAAAAACTTGAGGAGGCTTTAACCAATAAATAAGTCAGGCCGCTCTTCAAAGCCGCCTATGGTCTAACCTATTTAAGATATAATCGGGTCTAGACTATTTGACAAAAAGGTCGGATCAAGATTTTTTAAAAAGCTTATATAGTTAAGGAGGGCAGGCTAAGGCTTTAAAAAAAGCCTATTAGGTCTTTATAACATTTATAATATTTATAATACTATAATATATTATTTATAATATTTATAACATTTAAAAGTAAAGGCCTATTGACATATTTAAATGTAGAGGTCTACTTACATATTTATTTGTGAATGCCTATTGACCTATTTATCAGTATAGGCCTATCAACCTCTTTAAGTGTCTTTGGGTAAGTAGCTTAATTAAGTGCTTAATCAATAAGCAACAAACTTATAAAAATAACCTAAAAAGAGCTTATAGGAAGACTATAAAATATTTTCATAAACTATTTATATAAGTTTATTTACATAAGTTATTCTCATAAGCTCTCTATAAGCTCTTCCAAACGTACCCTTTATCATTAGAGGCTTACAAGCCTATTTACAAGTGAAGGCCTATGACCTATTTATAAGTAAAGTCATATTTAAAGGTCTTGTTGAAAATCAGGTTTTTAAATGGCTTCAAAGTCAGGTCAGACTTTGAAGTAAGTCAGATCAGACCTTTAAAATTGGCCTATATCAGGCTAATAGGCCAGACTCAGATCTTGAGATTGGAACATAAGACAGGCTCAAACCTGTCAGGACCTAGCTCGGTATAGCTTATTCTGACCCCTAACTTCAGCAATAGCTAAAGTAAAAGAGCTTATGTGAAAGTTATCCAAAAGTATACTGTGTTATGTCACGTATGGGAATGTTGTATTCTAATCCTCAAATTTAATGGGCTGGGCTTTCCTTTTACTTCCATCATGGTCAACAGGTTCGCTCTATCAAACAAGAGGCGTGAGCCTAAGATATATGGATCAGGATGTTCGTTCGCCTTGCAAGTAGAAAAATGGGTTTAAAAGGCTTAAAGCCCACTTGAGAAGGATTATTAGCAAATCTTAGCCCAGTGAAGTTTATATAGCAGTAGTGAATGGACCGTTTAGTGCATGTGAAACCAGTGTTTTTAAAAACCGGTTCGGTTAGTTTTGGCCGGATTAAAGAATCGAGAAAGCGGTTTGACAATGTAAAGTCAATCAAAATCTGATTCAACCAGCCTAAAACTAATTAAATTGGCATAAAAACGGTTTTAGAGATCAGTAGGTTCATTGTTTTATTTTATTTCATTTTTAAAATGGAACATACTTTTGGAATTTGATCCGGTTTGTTTTGGGGTTTCAGGACTTGAGTGATTAGAATCTACTCAATATGCATATTTGGGTAACTATCTTAGTCAGCAAAATTAATATACTCATAACTTAAATGTTCGGAACTATCATGCATCTTAAAAGTACTTTTCTTAAACTTCTTGATTGATCTCTTTATTAATGGGTATATATATATATACCGGTTCGATCATCGGTTAAACCGATTGAATCGGTTGAACCTTAAACCGCTCTCCTGTTCGGACCTCCGGTTGGACCGGTTTTTAAAACATTGTGTGAAACTTTTGAGGTAACATTTTGCCCCTTTCTCTTTTATTTTATACTAGTGGGTTAACAACTTGTTTTCTTGAAGATTAAAATTCCTCAAGAATTTATCCCATACTATTTGGAAGTCAGTTTCCTCCTCATATTGGAACATGCATGCTTTAAAATCCCTTAGGGTGTGTTTGGATGGAGTAATTTTAGAGGGTAAAGTAATTTTACAGGGTAATTAAAATGCCAAATCTCACATTACTTTGTTTGGATTAAAAAACAAAAGTATTTTATAAATCCAGGGTATTTCAATGAGGTATTTTTATTATGTAAAATTGAGTATGTAGAATTCCACCTCAAGAGAGGGAATTTCGGAATTCCTCTCTTGGTTGCTCTCATGTTCAAGCCCAAAACATAGGCATCATTGACCACCACCATCGTCGGCTGATCGTCGAGCCACCACCGGCCGGCCACCGCCACCACCACCAATTTTTTAAATAAACTTTGAAAAATGAAATTTTATAATTGAAGGAAATTAAATTCTTTTATCCAAACAAAGAATTTTAAATACAAGGAATTTGAATTGCTTTATCCAAACAAAGTATTTTGAAAATGAAAGTAATTCAATTGAAGTAATTCAATTGCCTTGTATTTTAAATATCTTGGAATTTTGAAATACCTCATCCAAATACACACTTAAGGTCTGTTTGCGAGTTAGATTTTGGAGGCAAAAAGGAAGGGAGGGTTTATTCTTTCCGGCCTATATGTAGATCTATATTTGAGATTTACTAAAATGATAGATTATCATATAACCTTTTGAATCACCATTTATTCATTTTTATAAACATTTTATAATTTCCTTAATTTAGAAAAGAAAAATAAGTCATTCTTTTACCTCCAAAACGCTCCTCGCAAACATACCCTTAAAAAATTAGATCAAATCTTCACCGTACTCCTAAGGTGATTTATACCATTTGGCATCAAATGAAAAGTGCATAATCTATGATATGTTTTAGACATTATCTCTTGCAAAGCTTTAACAATTGTTGGATCTTGATTAGTGAAAATAGTATGCGGCTTCTTTGCTTATGTGCCTACAAAAATGTTTCAAATAATCATTTAAATGACTCTGCTATCTCATCATTAAGAAGCGCAGTTTCATAACATACCACTTCTCCAGGCCTCTATGCATTATTGGTACTATAAGTAGTATCAAAAGTAACCACATCACCAAAATGGGCATAACTAATAATTGTCCTTGCATCTACCAAAAAATATTTGTTATTCGTTCTTCCACATCTAATTGTACTTAAAATGAAGGATTTTCCATTAATTTTTCTTGAAAGTATCACAATAAATTACTTGCCTGTCCATATTCCAAGTTTTTCATCCTTTTACGATAAATATAATTCTTTTAATCTAAGCGTGTGTAGCCAAGATTTTCTCTTCTATAAACATGCCTACTCATTAATTCAAATAAACTTTTTTGTTTAATGTTTGAATCATCTGCCAAGTCAATCTCATGTACTAGATATTTTCCAGTTTCTCTAACAAGTGTGATTCCTAATCTTGCTGGATAGTTGTTTTGAGTTTAAAGTCTAGGATTGTGAATCAAATGATCTCGCTTGTTCTTTTCATACACCTTTCTTGCAACACACAAATCTATACATAGTGATCTCCATCTTCTTTGAACTTGTTATGTCATTGTTTTCTAACATCAAGCTTTATCAGTCTTCCTAAAATAACAAATTCAAAAGCAAAAATGAGAAACTAATTAAATATTATTGAAACTCATTTCTCAAAGATGCTAATGTACCTGAGGTTACCTTTAAGAACTTGATTGCTCTAACATCCATAGAAGAGATACAGGTGTAGCCATAGTACTCTGCCATTTTAACAACGAGATTGGGATGATGCATCAATTTTTTAGCTGCTCTATGGAAGAGAGGGAAGCAAAGGCGGGAAAAGGAACGTATTTCGATGGGGGTGAAAGGCAGAAACCAATTTTAGAGGTTGTAATTGAAACTGTGTGTTGAAATAGACAGATGCAAACACTAGAAGAGGGGTTGAATGGTGTTTGACAAATTTATGCGGAATATAGAAACTTTTTCGCAAGCACAGACGGGTTGTAATAGACGAGTAAACACAGACAGGTCAATCAGACTGATAACTCGTCTGAAGGTTTTCACAGAAAACACACAATCATGCAAGATAAGAAAAGTTTTGATAAACACAATTATAAACCCCTTTAGTTAGATGATAGTTAAGCCACAAAGTCAAATTAAAGAGTTAAGGGAAAGAGAGATCACTCAGCAGGTTTTATCCTGGTTCACCCCTTAACAATGAGGCTACGTCCAGTCCTTGGCAGCACCAAGTTTTCTCACTATAACTGATTCAGGTTACAGGACAGACAAGTATTATTTTCACACCTAGCCTCTTCAGGCTCCAGACGAGTATTGTTTTCACACCTAGCCTCTCCAGGCTCCAGACAAGTATTATTTTCACACTTAGCCTCTTCAGGCTCAGACGGGTTTGTTTGAGAGAAGTTGTAAAAAAGATTACACTTTGCAAGTCTTTCACAAGCACTCAGACGAGTGTATTAAATGTGAAGTTCTAAAAGACTGCGTAATAACTTCAAAATGATTGAAGAATAAATAATGAAAGAATGAAGACATAAATGCACAGAGTAATTGCTCTTGATTGCTTTGATTGTTCTCTTGTCTATGTCCTTGAATCTTCGAAGTCTTCTTCATTAAATAGGCTTCAAATATTTAAAGCCGTTGGACACAAAGTCAGTCTTTGGCTTCTTGCAGATCTTCAATAAATGCAATAGAGTCGTTCTGATTAGCCATTAAAGCATAGGGAACTTCGCTTGTTCTCTTTCATCAGAGTGATGCAGACTTCTGATATACCTTTGGTCTCAGCAGGTCTGTATACGTGCTTTTTGTTTGCAGAGGGAAGACTTTCCCTTTTGGTGTAAGATGCAGTTGTGTTCAGGCAAAGCACTTTGTTGAAGTTCTTTATCAGGGTCGAGACAGCTTTCATCCAATGTATTCTTTAACGTTAGTCTTTAGACGGATGAGTAGCTTCATTAGACGGGTTGACTCTTTAACAAAGAGATGACGTCAGTTGCAAAGTCTTTTAGACGGGTGAGTCTTCCTTTGATCAGACGATTGAAGACTTCATTAGACGAGTGAACTTCTCTTGGTTCAGACGAGTGAAACTTATCTTGGTTCAGACGAGTGAACTTATCTCAGTTCAGACGAGTGAATTTTAGTTAGTTCAGACGAGTGAACTTATCTTAGTTCAGACGAGTGAACTTATCTCAGTTCAGACGAGTGAACTTTAGTTGATTCAGATGAGTGAACTTTAGTTAGTTCAGACGAGTGAACTAATCTTAGTTCAGACGAGTGAACTTTAGTTAGTTCAGACGTGTGAACTTAAGCTAGTTCAGACGTGTGAACAGTTCATATAGACGTTTAATGTTATAATCTGCACACTAAGTAGACGAGTTAAATATCACAGATGGATTCAATTAAATCATTGAATAACTGTTTTAATCTCATCAAAACTAAGGTAAATGCACATCAGACATTTGGAGACTCAACATATGTTTCACAGGAGTGACATGTCAAATATAAAGCATTAATCAACTATTATTTTGGGTGAATTCTCTGGTAGTCCAGGATAACTTTTATCCTGCATAGTAGCTCAATCAGATGGTGATAACCATTTGACATGACCCACTAACATGATTTATTTAACTGAGGTAACACATTCTGATTGGGTACGTAGGATCTGTTAATTGGGTAATGAAAAATTCACCACCATTTTGAATCTACGGTTTTGAGATGACAAACAGGACACTCTCTTGTTTTTGCCCAAATTCGAGGATTTGAATTTCTTTTAGAAAAGTTTTCCTTTTGATTTTAGATGTCCCACATTTAGAACAAGGAAAGGAAAGGAAACTAAATAAATGAGCTATAAGTTTTCCTTTTCAAAAATTGTCATATCTAAAAAAAAAAAAGAAGACTTATTTAAGCCTGCAAGGAACCTACATAAATGAACTACGAATTACATGGGCTACTTATATATAAGGATCTTCTATTTCATTTTGGTGTATCACATCATGTCCCAATTAATAATATCTTATTATGTATTTTATTTTTTTAATATTAAATAAAATTTTAATTTACATGACAAAATATTATTGATTGGGACATAATATAATACACTAAAATGAGACTGGAGATCTTCATCGCTTACTAGCATGGTTAATGTTTTAGTAGCGAAAGTCTGTCATGCAGACTACAGATTCAATCACGTGATGTAGATCTGAAAGGGCGAAAGTGATGGGCTCATTGTTTATTTTTAGCAATTAGGTATGGATATAAATTACGTATGTTATTATGACACTAATTAACACGTCTTAATTAGATTGATATGTGGTTAATATATTTAGGATTGTGCTCTTCCAAAGTGAACAAATATGTAATGTAAAAAAGTAAGAATATATTTACTCTTAATTAGTAAAATAACATTCATATCTTAACTCACTTTAACTAGTCAAGGATGAATATATCCTTACTTTTCTACTTTACATTTTTGCTCACTTTAGATTAATTTTTTTTTTCCATATATTTATTTCTTTAGCTTTGTGCCACGTAGTTGAATGTATTGCAGTAATGCCAACAGAGACTTGGCATATCTGATCATACCTTCCACTCATATTTGTTATGTTTTGGATTCGATTCTTAGATATCCCATGTTAATAGGTAATATATAAATTCTTCCATAAATTCTTGTTAAGTTTGATGGTCTTTTCTGACCTTATAAGGGGATATATCTTCCCTTAATCTAAACTTTAATATAAAGAATGTAATGCGGTAATGCCCAACTCTTCCAACTCTATCGTTATCCCTTTTATAGACTTAGCTAGCTGAAATTTTCCAGCAGAAAACCGTATATATAAAATTTTCCTCGTCCTTAGATTATCCACAATTTAGTACAATCACATGGTGTTACTACTTGCAGTGTTAAGATCTAGGAAAACAAGAATGAATAACTAAAGCTACTCATTGAATTGAGTACACCACGGGGTATAGGATGAAATATACCTGGAAGAGTAACGTGTGTAGTTTGGGAGGCAATTTATAATCTTATACATCTATGCTATATATAATATAGGAAAATTCTATGATACCCTTTAGGTATCATACTCGAGGTATCATATCCGTGACTATGTGATCCAATCAGATTGTGAGAACTTAATCTAATGTGATATTGACATGTAACATGACCATTTAATTTAGATAACGCATTCTGATTGGATATAGGATATTCAAACCCTCTATTTTCTATGGGTACCATATATATATATATATATATATATACATTCAAATTAGGAGACAACTAAAAATTTCATTTCATTCCTTTGAAGAGCTTATACAAAAACCGATTTCTGAAAAGTAACAATTCAATGAGGGTATTAATCTTCCTCAAAGAATCCGCAGTCAGTTCATGCAATGGACATACGACATTTCTCAGTATTTAATTTTTTTTTTATCAAAATCTCTCAGTACTTAATTTGTTAGCTGCTGGAGGTTAATCCACATTCTGCAGTCAACACATGTTTACAATTCCATAAACTCATTAATATAAAGTTAAATTCCAATACCATTGAAACATATTCTTAAACCTCATTTGATACTTCTTTAATCATGCGGCTTTGACAACATTGAACTATCTGACATAGCATTACCTTGACTTTCCACATATGGTCTAATGAAAGTTCTCCTCCACCACACCTCAAAAGCTCTCTGAAGATTGGGACAGCTATCACCAGTTTTCAAGAAACTTCCCAACCATGAAAGCAAAATGCTTTGTTGATCTTCCAGAGGCAAGGTGAGAATTGTCCTCCCAATTCCTTCTTCCACAAGTTTCCTATCAAATGACCTGCATCCATGTTGTAACCAGTTGTAGTCATTCATTAGAGGCTGTAGCCATGTATGTAACAACAATTGGCGCGTGTCCTTCGATGGCAACAACTGCCCTCTTCCAATGCCAACATATAGTCTTCCAGAAATGCAGCTAACATGATAACGCGATACGATAGGCAGCTTTGCATGTAGGACAGCCAATTCCTGCTGGTTTGCCCACATCAATGCAAATTCATCAGCAGCTTGTTTATCAATTAAAATCTGAAGCAACCATGACAGGTTATCAGCTTCAAGAGCTATATGTTTTACTATAGGATCTCTGTTATCACTTGGTTTGTCTGCAAAGGCTGGTTCTGCAGCCTGCTTGAAAAGAGACAATAATGAATCCAAGCAGTTTCTGCATGATCTATAAATCATGTCATTGCAGATGTCAGCTGAACCTGCATGGCTTGGAAGACTGTTATTCTCCCTAAGGAGCTTTAGAACTATGGATTTCATCTCTCGGCGACCTCTTTCCTCATTGCTTTTGAGAACAAGTTCAATAATTTGGAAAAGAGTATCTTTTGGGACATTAGAAATGTCAGAAGAAACTCGTTTCAGAACAGGGTTGACCCCAATTCCTTCTGCTTGGAGTCGCAGTACGGTTGAGAGAACCTTTTCTTCTTCTTCTTCTCCAACCCAAGGGACTGCTTCCAAGTACTCCAAACATGATTGGATACATGAGCTGAAGCCAAGGAATTCTGCAACCTGTGGGAATAGTTTCTTTTAGGTTCTCTAAAGAACTTTTAACATTGATTTCTCCATTTGCCAACATAGTTCTTAAACATTAAACATACAGACAAAAATTATGCATTTTCTGATCATAAAAAGTCTACTCAAATAACTTGAAGTTCTTTTAAAAATTCTAGTGTCAGAAGCTGGATATGATATGCTGTGCAGATTAAGCGAAGTGTCCTACAGGTAAGTAAAATGTACAGACTACATGATAGGGACCTAGACCCAAGGCCCAATGTTACTAAAATGTAGGAGAGAATGGTGCACTTGTGATGCACCTGATCCCAGCCAGCATAACTGATTTTGCTGATTTGGCAGGAGAGAGAAAGAGGGCGTGAGGAGTGTGTTCAGCAACTTGGGGGGAATATATTGTAATGGGGAGAGTCATAACAGTTAGGCTGGAATTGGGATTTTGGAACCTTGGGAGAGAACTAGGCCTCTCGAATTGCTAGCTATCACTGTATTTCTTTTTTTCTTCCTTACAACTACTGATACAAGCTTGCTTCCATCAATAATACAATACATTTTCCTATTTCTTTTACTGTGATTTCTGAGTTCCTAACACTACATAAGTTTGGAGTTTCATGAAAATTCAAATAAAATCAATTCACAAAAATTAGATAGTATAGATTAAGTTACCTTGGACATTTAAAAATAACCCCTTACACTACTTCGGGGTCGAATGGCACTGCCTCCACTTTTAGGGAAACCCACAGCACAAATGGGTTCAAAACGATTGTTGAATTTATGAACAGGAAATAAAATAAGATTTAGAAAAATAGAAAGAAGGATCTTTTGAATTGATTTAACTTATTGGGGTATGTTACCTAACAAGTAGGGAACTGGATTTCGTACATTGAAAGACAGAATAACAGTTTATTCTTATGCAAAACAATAAAACTGCTGAAATAACTAGGAGACAGAAATAAAATGAAGGCATTCTGTGGCGAAAAGTGATGACAGTGATTTTAGGCACCGCCTTTCATAATTAAACCTTGTAGAAATATTATGATTTGAGGGAATAAGGATTACTTCAGACCTTAGTAATCACTATTTTTTTCCGGAAAAAAACCCATATGTGACACCATGATTACATCATGATCGTCACTACATTTCTCATTCATGGCACCCTCTATCTATCCTTGATCTTTCTGTGTCAACATTATGCATGTAAATACAAATGTATGCATTATCACAAGCTAGTTATGCATATATTTTGAAGACAAATAAGTATATACTAGTTAACTATAACTATAAAAGAACCCCCTTATGAGTATATGACAGAAGGATTATTTTATCATATCTCTATAATTGACATTCATAGCACAAATTCACTACTAGAGCAACTCTGGATTTTGCCATCAGTAGTCAGTATATGAGTATCTGTCATAAAAGCACAACCCATGAAATTCCTTGTGTAATGGAATCACTTCCTCCTTTAAGACGAGTTGAGAAGAGATCACGTAATCAAAACAGTCAAGAACTCCCTGGAGAAATGCATCTATAAACTGTGTAATAATTATTCTTTAAATAACTGTAAATCTGTAATGCACCGGTTTCCATTTCAGTACAGCAGCTTCCAATTAATAAAATAGTCGTGATGTTGCTTTACTCATTTACAATTTTACAAAATAGTACATTATAATTTATATTTCTTGAGTTTATACTTATGTAGCCCATAACAGATAAATATGCAGTTGGTAGTGACATTTAGAATCTAAATACTGTGTAAACTCCATCAATAGATACAAATGACATCATTTTTAAATTGAAGAAGGTATATCAAACCATATTCAGGTAACCCCACTGAAAAATTTGTCATAGAGGAGCATAAATAAATTGCTCAACAAGCAGTCATGAGAGGAGTATTAATATTCCTTAGCGGGGATATAACATGCTTCCAAGCACAAACACTGCACTTCAGAGGAACAAATAAAGAGACACCACAAAGATAATTTCAAAACTACAATGCCTGTAAGAAAGAAAAAGTAACATCAACACCACATATTTCATCCCTAGAAATGCATCATACAACAGAATTGAATTAACATAGTAGCAGTGAAGGTAGATAAATTACCTTGAGTATTCTAAGAATGCGAGAAACACTTTGCTTCATAAGTCGCTGCTTCATTTCCTTGCTGTACATGAGACCAACAGTTTCAACATATATTTCAACATCCTCACAATCATCAATTTGGAGACACGACAAACCCACTTGTTCAGAAAGTTTATCAGCAAAGAAACTACTCTTCTCTGTCAGAACATTCCTGTGTACACTTAACTTCACACAAAATCCCTGCTTTCCTAACAAAACCACTTTCATATCACAAGTTCCAGGTTCACCAAACTCAATAGCTACCTTCCTTGGCAAAGTTTCAATTTTGGGTCTAGGTGCTCTATCTGCAGCCACAGATGTGCTAGCTGGAGATCTTTCAGGACCAGTACATTGTTGATCATCAGAAAGCACCAATCTTGATGAGGCAGGTGCAGGTGCAGGTGCAGGTGCAGCAGCTCTTCTCTCACTCACTGGCACTGGCATTGGCTTTTTCTGGACACTGGTTTTTGTTGGGGGTGAAGAGGGTGGTTTAGGTTTATTCAGAGGATTTTGAGCCTTGAGACTTTTCTGAAACACAACAGGAGAAGGGCAACACCAAAAACCTTCTGGGGTGACAGCTATTGGAACATTCTTAACCTTGTTTTGGCCTTGCTCCACCCGGGTAAGCTTAACTTCCGCCATATCTAACAAGTTTTCACAAACACACACAGCTAATTTGGAACAAGATTATGATGGCATCACAGTGAAAATTATTCCACTTGAAACAAACAAGAACCAAACAAGTCCTTGTTTCCTATGTAATTGTACTGGCAAGTCAAGAAGAGAAAATATCTCGGCAAATTTTGCTCCTTTCTTTACCTAACTTCACCTCTTCCTTTGAATACAGTGCTTTTTTCCTAAACTAAGGAAATGAGGAAAATGAAGAGCTGCAATCTTTGAAGTTGATCTGCTTTTCCCCAAAAACCAAAAGGAATCACTGCAGTTTCACACAAATTGCATGGAACATGAGGAATGTTCAATGGGACTGAAAATTTGATATATACATATTTTTTTCTCAAATGGGTAAAGTGATTTGAATCCCAAACAGCATAGCAGAAAAAAACAGACCTTTACTTTAAATTTCATCCAGAGAGAGAAAAGTGATTAAAGCATTTTCAAAAGTATAACCAAAGAGTTATATAGCTAAACTCTAGTTAACTAACAGATCAACAACATAGAAAAAACTAACAGATGAATAAAAAAGAGAGAAGGCAAAAAAGCAATACTCACCAAAAGCATAAAACTTAACACAAGAAATGGTGTCATTCATATGAGATACCTTAGAAACCCAATGTCTTATGTAATACTACTGAATCCACAGTGTGTGGAAAATGATTGATAAGAAGCTGCAGTGTTAAGCATGAAGGGAACCGGTGAACAGATAGTTGCAGTCAAAGAAGGATAATGAGTCATTACTATTTAGTGCAGTGTAGTTTAGAAGTGCCCTCTTTAATCAGTAAAGTAGAAAACATCACGAGACCCCAAAAAGCAAAAAGGGAATGAAGGGAAGGAATAGATGATGGTTCATAAGCTATGTTTTTCACTTTACCAGTTACATATGCTTTTGATGATTGTCTTTGGTTTTGTATCCGTATGGTGGGTATCAGAATTTGTTGCAACCCCAGAACTACACCATTTGTCTTCTCTCTATTTTTTTAAAAAAAAAAAAAAAAAAAAAAAAAGATGAATTTTTTGAGAAGAAAAAAGAAAAAGTTATTGCCTTTATTTTTCTCTTGTTTTTCCCCTTGTAGTTCTTTATACACAACTCAGCACTCAAACAGATAGTGGGCATGCCTTATATTTATTTATTTTTTCATTTATTTATTTTTCTGTAGTTTTATTTATGAGATTCTCCTCTGTGTCCCACTTGCTTTTGGAAACCGTCGTTGGATTTTCTAGGCTGAGGGTGAGTGACCAACATGTAGCGTAAAGTTGAAGTATGCTATACATGGTGCAATGACCAGGACACCCTCTAGTTCAGGTTCATGGTTACAGGGTGCTCCTATGTTTTTGTCAAAATTTGGAAAAGAGGAGTGAGCTTGAATCTTGATATTGATATCTGAATGGAAATTATTATTTTTGAATAACTGACACTGTGTTTTGATATAAGTAGATAAGTATCAAAATATCTTATATTTTAAAATAGATTGGATATACTGTAAACAAATATCACCGAGGTTGTGGATATAGCTTGAATTCTAACTATATAAATTAATAGAGTTCTAAGGTAAATATGTCAGCAAAGTATTAAATTTATTAATTTTAGCAACAGTTTCTCTTTTCATTTCTGTTCTTTTTTCTTTCTTTTTTTAATCTTGAAAGTGGAAGCTAGCCGTAGTGGTACATGGGGACCTAAAGTTCCTAAACAAAACAAGACATGAAAACGATGGATGGTCCAAGGTCCAAACCACAAACAGCAAGTGTAACTTCTTCAATTTTCAGAGGAATGGATGATAGAAAATTACTCTATAAACCTAGATCAACGATAATGTTGATACAAGATTATAGCATGTTTTGTTCCATCATAATCTATTTATAGAATTACGTTAGAATTAATGTAGTTGGCATTAAGGATGGATCCATCTTTGTGTTCATAAGAGTTGTGAACGAAATTGCTCTAAAGAATTGAGAGAATATAAGAAAAACTCCCCTCAACCTGATAGTTCAATGTGTTAACTATCTAATGGGGAAGCAATTTCTATAACTTATCAGATGAGAATATGGATCCCCCGAAGAGGCATCAAAGTGAGTAGCTCAACCTATCACGGATCATCCACCACAAAATCTCAATTACAATGTCCATCAATTGCTTAAGTACTATAATTAAACAATACTTTTCACAATTGATGTATTAATGATTCAGAAGTCTATTCTAAATAATTGATTAATACTAATTCACAAAATTAAATTTATTTAAATAATAATTCAATATTCCCCCACATGATTGCATTAGTCAATTATTAGACATATAACAATTATTAAGACTACAATATCAATTATGGTCAAAGCATATATCAGCCAACAGTCTAAGAAATATAAAGCTTTAACATCGCAATAAATAATATCTGATAAGGATATATATATATATATATATATATATATATATATATATATATATATATATATATATATATATATATATATATATATATATATATATATATATATATATATATATGTTAACATACTCATATTTCATACAAAAGAATGATGGATAATATAACACCCCAATTTTTTTATTGCTTTCTACGATCGATATATGATACGAATCTTATCTGAGTCACAGTAGCAAAGTTGTAATTTCATGGGCTTTGCTTTAGAAATTATCAAGATATTTGAGAAAGGTAATCATGACATGGGTGACTCATGGTGGTGAGTCATGGTGGAGTAATCATGATAGTGATGAGTCATGGCGATGACTCATCCACTAACTCATCACACTCATCACCCTCAGGAACTGCGTCTCTCGTCTAATGTTTGATTTTGTCTCTACTTGTCCACTTCTGACTCCAACCCAGATCCTGTTTTACTTTACATTACTGGTAGAGAATTATGGTTAGGGTTAGGATTGACGATTCAAACGAAACCCGATCCGCATACGGGATCATAGGAACTGGTAACGGATAAGCATAATGTCGCTTTCAAGGGGACACCTCACCTTATCTTATCCTTATGCAATTATTACATAGTGACTCACCTAGGTGAGTCACCATGATAATGATGGCCAAGGGTGAGTCACATAGGTGACTCACCATAGTAATGATGATGGTATAGAAAATGACAATTTTGCCCCTAAAAGAAATGACAATTTTGCCCCTAAGTAACTTTTATACAATCCTTACCCTTCCTTCATATATCTTACACGCCATTCATATATACATATCCTATGTCATATTTCTTTCTCCTTTACTTTATTCTTTAAGTTCAAGTGTTGAAGTTTCTCGAACAACTTTTGATGAAAGTCCAATTTGGTTCTTAAGTGAATGACCATTCTAACCTTGAGTAAATTTTATCCTTATCCTATCCTTATCTTTCCCCCCTATAAATATAGATCTCACACCACTTTTCTTCCATTTCTTTCTCTCATTTTCGTTCTCCTTCTTCACCTCAAGCATTCATAACATATTCAAGGCTTCTACCTCCATTTTCTCATCATTCTTCAAGGTTTCTTCAATACCTTTGAGAATCAAAGTTGCTTAGAATCATCTTCTCCATCATCCAAGAGGTAGAGATCTCATCTTTGAGCTCTTAATCTTCAATTTCATCCATTGAAATTCTGTGTTCATGGTTACTCTTAAACTTCCAAAATTCATGAAAAATTGTAAAAAAATCATTTCGATGTCAAACCAATTTTCATGATCTAGATTCAATGTCTTCTTTCATAATCTAAAAGCTTGTGATCATAAGAGCTCTCTAACCCATTTGGGGTGAGATGGCCTGAAACCTTAGGTTAGTGAATCCATGAAGTTTTGTTCAATGTTTTGCTTAAATAAGTGTTGAATTGAGTTCTATTACACTTAGATGTCCTTGAATTCAATTAATCATGATCAAAAACCTTTCTTACCCTAATTTTCTAAGTCATGGCCGAGATCCTATACTTGGTGTATCTTGAGTTTTGTTTCAAATTCTTGAGAAAAATGACTTACAGGAGTATTCTCTATGCTTAAGGATCATAGATCCAAGAGTTTGTGAAATTTTAACACTTCTATCATTTTTCCTACATAGGGGCCCAAACCTAGCTCATAAGAACTAGGGGAGATTTGTTTGATTTTACTAATTTTGATGATGATTTGTTGTGAAGGATAAGAACGTGTTCAACCGCTCTAAATGGTGTCCAATTACCAGTTGGAGGAGCGAGGCTGTGACAATGAGAACGTGCTCGTGAGTTCGTGAACGTTGCTATCATACTCTTACTATTAGGTGAGGAGGAAGAAACTACATATATCTGGGAATGGTAGACGTAGTATATAATTGTTAATATGTGTAGGGATCCTCAAACCCTACTAATGGCTGAGTCCCGATAAAGTACCTAAACCCTATACTTGGTGTATCTTGAGCTTTGTTTCAAATTCTTGAGAAAAATGACTTACAGGAGTATTCTCTATGCTTAAGGATCATAGATCCAAGAGTTTGTGAAATTTTAACACTTCTATCATTTTTCCTACATAGGGGCCGAAACCTAGCTCATAAGAACTAGGGAGATTTGTTTGATTTTACTAATTTTGATGATGATTTGTTGTGAAGGATAAGAACGTGTTTAACTGCTCTAAACGGTGTCCAAGTACCAGTTGGAGGAGCGAGGCTATGACAGTGAGAACGTGCTCGTGAGTTCGTGAATGTTGCTATCATACTCTTACTATTAGGTGAGGAGGAAGAAACTACATATATCTGGGAATGGTAGACGTAGTATATAATTATTAATATGTGTAGGGATTCTCAAACCCTACTAATGGCTGAGCCCCGATAAAGTACCTAAACCCTAAGTTTAGTTTACTTTGGGCTATCGCCGTAGTATTGATCTATGATATATGTTGATTGAGGATGTTTGTTTATTTGTGATGATTGATAATATGATTAAATGAGATGTTTGTGGTGATAACATGTTTAATTGCGTTTTGGTATGTTTATAAGAATGCTATACTGCATTCTATGACATGTGATGTATTTGTGATTGATATGATCTTGGGTGACTTTGGAGATGATTGGTATGTTGTTAGGGATTAGAGGATGATGATTGGTATGCTGATCGGATTATAGGATAATGAGTATTGATGGAACTAAGAATGTGGATCTGTGTTGTAAATGGCTCTCATAGTTGGAGAGCGGCATCCTCACAGTTGGAGGATGTGGGCTTTTGTTGAAATGATGGATGCATAATCATAACATTTGCATTATTGTGATGGAAAGCCGCGGGATTTACTGCAACAGCTGTCTGAACAGTTATCACACGAGGTGGATTACTTGTGACAATTGTAACAGCAGTTTGAGTGGTTGTCACAAGGGAGCTATATGACTAACTGCAATCATATATGCTGGTACACAACTGCAACAGCAGTTTGAGTGGTTGTGTATAGGGTTACGTGTGTGTACTTGCCACAGAAGCTTGCCAGCAGTGATCACGCGAGGTCGGGACTTGTGACAATTGCAACAACAGTTTGAGTATTTGTCACAAGGAGCTGTATGAATAGTTGCAACAGCAGTTTAAGTGGCTATCATATGAGCTGGTACCTGTATACAGCTGCAACAGCAGTTTGAGTGGTTGTGTACAGGGAGCCGTGTGTACAGTTGCAACAGCAGTTTGAGTGGCTATCACATGAGGTCGAGGTGGACGTTCTGGGAGACGTCTTGGGAACCAGTAACCTGGACTACCGACTCTATGCCCTTATAGTTGGAGGGTGACTTCCTACCTTGGAAAAGGACTACTTCACAGTTGAGTTGGAGGACAGTATTTCCAAGGGCCAGGAACTTAGTTGTGCATGTAGAAGAGGCGATGATCCCTAGTTGTGATACTTTGAGGTTGACTGTTGTAGAATAGGCGATGATCCCTAGTTATGATAATTTGAGGTTGATTGTTGTGCTAAACTCGAGAGATGGATGTGGTTGCTGATCGTATGCTATTGTACATGTTGGTATGTTATATGTTACGTGATTTCCCTTTGGCATGATATTGTAACGTTTCTTACCTCCTATGTATGTTCTCCCATATTTCCATGTATATGGTTGTTCGGGTCATGATCCGAAGGCGGAGGTGCTGATTAGTTGTCGGAAGCACTACAGCGGGTGAAGCTGACTAGGGGTGGAATCTATTGTGAGTAACACGTTTGGCGTCAACACTTCTCGAATAGGAAGAGACCTCAGAGGTATCTTTGAGTCTCTGTTGAGTTGTACCACGGCCAATGGAACGTCTATGTTAATTGTTGTTATGTTTTTACGCCATGACTTCCAGGTGAACTCTGATGTAAAATCTTGATATAATATGTTACTAGCTGCTTAACTTGTAAAATGAATATGAAATTTTCGGCTGTGTTTTATGATATCAGAGTATTATGATCTGAAACTAATGGGATTATCTTACGCAAGTGAGGTCGTCTTAAATAATGATAAACATAATTAAGTAAGACAAATATGCAATCCCAAAGAATGGTCCAAGCATCTCAATAATGCTATAAAATATATTATAATAAAGTGACATCATCTCATACATATGATAATAATAATAACAACAACAATAACAGTAATAAACAAATATACAATTTCAAACTCCCACTAACCCAAAACATTAAAAGATTTAACCAAATCCATGAGTTACATGATTCTAAAAATAGCTACGCCTTTGGTCAGTGGATCTGCTTACATGTTCTTTGTAGCAAGGTGCTCAATTCGAGTCAGAAACTCCAAAATTTTCTATCTAACAAATAGTTATTTTATATCAAAATGCTTTTTTTTGTTTCCCAGAGTATCCTCCGCCCGCAACTGCGGAGACTAATCTCTCGAGGTACTGGACGGCATTTAAGGGTTGACCTCTCTCAACCAGGTTTTTTCTGTACGCAAGAGCCAAAGATCGAACCCCTGACCACTTGCTTAAGGGGCCCAAGCTCGTTACCACTCTGACCAACCACATGTTGGTATATCAAAATGCTTTGAATTAGCTGAACTATTGTTGTTTTGAGAGAAATGCACAACATCACTATTGTCGCAACATATATCGCAAGTGACCCAAATCCTAGATATGCTTTCAACAATATGAAAGCCAAAAATTAAGTTTTTCAGTCACATGGCTTGACAAGTAGCCTTATAGCAAGCAACATACTCAACTTCCATGGTAGAAGTAGCTGGAAGTGTTTATTTGACATTCTTCCAAGAAATAGCTCTTCCTACCATCATAAAAATAAAACCAGAAGTAAACTTTCGGTCGTCAGGGCAGCCTGCAAAATCAGAATAAAAATAGCCAATGACATGAAGTTGATCATATTTCTTATAGGTCGGCATATAATCATTGGTGCACTGTAAGTATCCTATGACTATTTTGACGGCTTTCCAATGACCCAAATCTGGGTTGCTCAAGTATTTCCTTAAAGCATTAACAACAAAAGCAATGTTAGGACGAGTATGAACTTGAACATACATCAGACTACCATCAACAAAATCATATGAGACCTTTTTCATTTCAACTCTCTCTTTATCATTTTGAGGACACTGAGATTTAGACAGCTTATCATCCTTTTGAATAGGCGCAACACGAGGAGAAGAAAGCATATTAAAGTGTTTGAGGACCTTTCTAATACATCCTCTTTAAGACAATTCAAAAATGTCACGTGACCTATCACGATAAATCTAGATGCCCAAACCAACTAAAGCATCACCAAGGTCTTTTATATGAAAGTTGTTTAACATCTATTTTGTGTTGATCTGACACTTTCCAAACCCATTACCAATCTATATCTTATGAGTTGGAATGATTTTCTAACTTACACAACCTACATACCCAATTTAACTTGTATTTTATAGGTCATGTTCAAAGGCAAAGTCTATGATCCTCCAAAATTTTGAACCTCCACATGCTTTCAACCATTAATTTGTTCATTTGTTAATCCTTTAAATTTTTAATCAATTAATCAATGGTCCAAATTGTTGGAGGACCAATCCTCAACCTATTGATTGAAGCAGCTTAACCTTCCACTTGGTCAAATCCTGAGTATGCAGATGACCCTGCCCCAATCAAACGCAAATATATATGCCTATTCCCTTGCCACCATACCCTCTGAATTACAGTGCCACTTTCTCAGAAGCAATGATTGATTTGCAACCATGCAATCCATTTCAGATCCGACGGAGACTTTGTTTGTGGCCCCTTTGATTGTAAGATGCTCAAGAAAAGGGCTTAATTCAAGATCTCATGCTGCTCCTCGGTGCAACATTTCTTTGTGAAGCTGCTGTTTGCTTTTGAAAGAAAGGGAACAAATTCACAAATCACAACTGTCGCAATTTCTCATCTCAAAGGAAAAAGACCCTTTTGTTTTTTTAACAAATTGCAAAATATTATTAGCCGAGCGAAAGGTATCAAAGGAAAAAGACCCTGGCTCTTCATACACTAGATATTCAATAAATTATTTAACTTTTTTACTCGTTTCCTTTTATTTCTCTTAGCAATTATGTAAAGCTGTAGGGATGGCTTTATCGCAATCATAGAGCTTTGTAATGATTCTATTTAATTTTTAGGAGAGTGCTACCAAGTGTCCTCCATTGGTTAAGGAATCAAAAGAAAAGAAATTTTTTATTAAAAATTAATATATTTAATATTTGAAGAAGTGATATACTTAATTTTTCAACGAAAATTTATTTTTCTAGACACTTGTTAGCATCACCTTAATTTTTAAACAAAAAGAGGCTATATAGAAGAGAGAAAACAAATACACAAACGTGTTTTCTTCATGACGCATCAGAAACAAATAGAGTAAATCTCGAATTTGGTCCTGAAATTATAAGGTCGTATTAACTTGATTCTTGACATTTTCGAAATTTTAAAAATGTTCTTGAAATTGTCAAACGTTAATCAATCAAATCCTTCGATCAGTGACTAAGTTGATACGAATCTTATAATTTAAGGGATCAAATTAATATCAAATTGATACATAAATTAAATTGATACGATCTTATAATGTGATCAAATTAAAGATTTACTCCAAAGGAATATCATTTGCACATGCTAAGGGGCCTCTGCTGGCCTAGAATTGTCGGCCTTGGCCCACACCGAATCACTGCCCCCGCTGTATTTTGTGGATGTCCTGAGATTAGATATCATTAATATAATATCATTAATAAACACTGTCCCATGTGCGACTATAAATTCAAAAGCGTTTAAACCAACTAATAGCAATAGGAAAAATTTCTGGAGTTTGTAGTAAAGAACACGCACCTAACCAATTGTTTATCCCAAGACTTGAGTCATTTTGTTAGTTCAAGCGGGGCTCACCTGCTCATTAAGAGGTAACAGGAACCGTTGAATCTTTAACCAATCAAAAAATCCTAAACTAAGATAGGTGGACTGGATATATCATATGGAAAATACTAATCAATATCTTAAGAATATTGATTAAGAAAATAAAGATAAAAATTATATATTAAAAAATTGTGTATTCAATTTTTTAAAATTTAATAATTATAATTTTTAATATAAAGTTTTTACTTTTTGATTATTTAATTAATGTCGTTAGGATACTGATTAGTAAGACTCAAATCATATTTATGTGCATATAACATTTCTGAACCGTTTAATTGTTGTTGATCTAATCGTTTATCGGTTAAAGGCAAGGCTAAGGTCCTTCAAGGTTGAGGATTGATCCTCCAACAATCGATTTTTGCACCCTCTGGACGCTAGGCGTTGGCAAGTCAGAGAGGAATGTTTCTGCACTGGCTTGGATTCCCAGCGCGGGTAATCGGGTGGCAGCCAACAAGTCTATTTTTCAGCTCTGAACACGTAGTGTTGGGTAAAGGAAACCAAACGTTGGTTATACTACAACTCGCCCATTATTTTTTGTCCTTTTTTCAACTCTTGATGCTCCTGTTCCTTTATTCATTACCTATAATTAAAGCTTAAATAGTGGGATTAAACAAGGCTAAAAAAAAGCAATTAACCGGCTTAAAACTAACAAAATACTTACAAATTGAAAATAATCGATAAATTAACTAAAATAAGGGATAAACATCATCAAAAAGCTATAAAAGGAATAATAAAACACCCAACTTGGCCTCAAATTATGGATAATCTAGCATATTATTAATCTCCCAAAAAGAGTAATTCTTAGTGAGGCATGGTATATCATAGTGCACTCAAATAATTATTTGATGCTAATTGGTCAAGCCCCCTCCCCATAAGTTTGCCCATAAATAAATAAGTTTGTATAAGCCCGCAAATAAATGGACTTGTAATTTATAAATCTGCATCTGTACCGCTTGCGAACCAGTCATTTTTTTCTTCTTTTAATATTGGTAAAATAGCAAAATCGTGTACAAGGATACACATTACATCATGAACAACCCCATCTTCCGATTTCCCCCCTTACAAATTGGATAAATATAATCAGAAATGAAAAAATAAATCCGAGGAAACATGTCCAAAACCCACAACTATAACATCTTAAACATCCAAACTTTACCCCAAACCCATCAACAATTCCACCAAAGCACCGAATGACTCAAATCTATACATAAAAGTTAAAAACAAAAAAAAAACACAATTTTAAAGAAAACACTTGACAAATTAATTCTCAGAAAACACAAAGCAATCCATATCCATCGATACTTCAAGTAGCGAACACATTAAACAGAGTAACACACAATAGAAGAATGCATATTGAAGAAGAATGTGATCATGGTAGTCATAGCAAGTGTACGATGAGTCACGACGACGATGTGTTTGATCCCACATCACATTTGTTAGTCATTTTGCATCCATTTCATGTTAATTTTGGCTTTTTTATTTGATAATTTGTTAGTTTTTCTTTTAGTATGGATTATTGTGGTGATCTTTGTATTTTGGTGCAGATTTGTTGATAAAGAGCTTGGATTGACCCTGTTGGAGCTAGGATGAAGAAAGGAACCTAAAGCAAGTGAAAAAGGGACAAACAATGACGACTACCACCAGGGATTGTTTGTGCCACGATCGTGGTTCGAGGGAGCAAATGAAAAAGAAGCTTCGACAAACAGAGAAGACCACAACCTAGCCGTGATAGCCATCACAGATGTGGTCTAGATATGATGATGTAGTTTATCAAGTCAAAGCCAACCACAGCCTGGCTGTGGTGGAGGCCACAAATAGTGGTTTGGCAGAAGGAGCAGGACTTCCAAGATAGAGACGGCCACGGTCGTGGCGTACCAATTTTCAGATTTTTATTTCATTTTTAATTAGGATACTATTGGGCTTCGGACCCTTTTACCCTAACCTATAAATAGCTTGTTGGGTCTAGAAATTGATTGTTCTTTATATTGCTTTTGGAGGTTTTGGTTTGGAAATTAGGATTCATATCTCTTCTCTCATCTCTTCTCTTCTCCTTTGGGTTTGGATGTTTTCTTCTATCATGACTCTTTTGAATTCCATTATGGCTGAGTAGTTCTTTTAATTTCTAGGATTTGGGTTATGCCCTTGACCTGATTTATGTTATGAATTGAATTTTTCCCTTTTTATTAATGTCAATTGCCTTTGATTTGGTTCCTATTGTTCTTAATTATTGTGAATTTGCTGACGACATATTTGCATGCCATAGATATCTAGGGAAGAACTGAGAGGTGAATTTAGATATTGGATCTATAGGAATTGAACTTAGAACATAAATTTCAAGAGTTGGATTTGGTTCTTCGAGGATTCAATTGAATTGCCATAAATAATAATTGTTTGGCTGTGGGGATAGCGATGGAGTTGTTCGTCAGGACGAGCTCCTTTTCCTATGGGCCATGCTCACTATGGCTAAATTCAACACAAGGTCCTTTATGGTGAGGCACCTTCTTAAGGTTGCCAAAAACGCAGATAGTGTCATAGCCATAGGTGGGCTTATCACAGCGATAATCCATCATTTTAATCATTACTTGGACAGATTTGTGGCTGCCGAGGGGCGAACTCGCAATGATTTAGCGGTCTGTATGGCCATGCAGATGCTCGTTAGGGAGGAGGAGTGTTATTGCTTAGTCATTCCTAACCGAAGACACCCCCTACCCTTGCTTAACCCCACCGCCCTCTCCATAAAAAACCCATAAAATTGGTGTGTGCCTGTAGGGGATGATCATGAACCTTTTAACATTCAGCAACCCATTTGCCCACCTCCACAGGCACGGCCATCTAGGCCTACATATTCTATAGGTCCTTCTGAGGACGCCTTTGTTCGGATCTACATTTCTTTGAATGTCATTCAGGCAGAGCAAACGCACATTAGAGCCGAACAGGCACATATCAGGGCAAAGCAAACCCAACAAAGAGAGATGCTAGAACAACTCTAGCAACAGGGCCATGACAGGAAGAGCATGGTCCGAGCTATGTATGACTAGCACCTGAGCCAACATCAGTTCCTGCCGCAATGTGACTTTTCCTTTTTCTTCCCCCTCCGACTTGATAATTTACATTGGGTACAATGTAAGTTTTTAAGCTTGGGGTGGGGTATTTATTTTATTTTTATTTTCATGTGTTCATGTTGCGTACTTAGTTGCATTTAGCATATTTTATGTTGCATATTGCATTCTTTTGCATGATCACACCATCTTGTGCCCCTTGATAATTTGTATCCTCTTGTTTGAATTTTGTGCCAATTTGATTGAGATGGTGAATTTGGGACCCAATTTGGTATTCTTGTGATAGGCAAATTCTAGAGTTGATCTTGAATGGTTGATAATTAGCATAAGGTTCTTTATGTTTGTGTTTCTCATTAATTTTTAGCTTCTAATGTGTGATTTGAGCTTAGAGGGGTATGTGCTATAAAATGCCCCATTCTTTGTTGTCGAATGTTTATTCCTCATTGAATTTGCCCTCTAGAACTTGACGTGAAACAGTTTTGAAGCTTACAATTTTTGTTAACACATTTGAAAATGATTGAGGCAATTAGGGATTATTCTGGCCTTCAGACCTTTGATTGGCTGCATGCTACCCTTAGTTGCCCGATTTGAGCCTATTGAAAATATGCTTTTCTTGGTACCCTTGCTTGATCTTTGATAAATGGTGTATGGTGCCTTTTAGAGTATAAATAAAGTAATGTAGTAGTTGAAAAGAAAAAAAAATGGAAAAAACTTCTCTTGTGATGATTGCACTCTTCTCCTAGTTTATTTTGAAAAGAACAAAAGAATAGAATAAAAAAAAATGGAGAAGAGAATGAGAAAAAGAAAAGAGAAAAAGAAAGGAGAAAAATAAAGGGGGAAAAGAAGTAAAGAAAAGTCTAATGGGTATTCTAGAAGGTTGTCATACATGTTTGATATTTTGCATGCCTTTTGAATTTCTCTTTCTTTTTTTTCCCACCTAATGATTGATTCTGATGGCCCCATTACAACCCATAAAAGAACTTATGATTCCGGTGTGTTTTAAAAAATAAAGTAGAGAATTTGGTTGATAATCAAGCTTATGGTATGACATTTTCTTTGCCGGAATTTGAGCGAAAAGTTTAATACCCTTAAACACTTTGAGTATGGTTAGGAGAGTGCCCCCTAATTAGTGAGAAGCATGAATTTAGAGAACTGAAGCTGCTAATTGGACGGGACAATAATCATCCCTTACTTGGATTTGTTGTATTATCGGGATCCTAATTCACTGTAATGTTTTGAATTCTTATCTATTTCTGGCCTTAGTAATTGCTTGAGGACAAACATAATCTTAAGCTTGAGGTAGTTTGTAACACCCCGATTGCCTGTACGGATTGAAGACACGAGGGTGAAAGAACTCTGCGGAAAGCAGATTCCCTTAGTCAAGGTCATATGGGATGCTACAACAGGAGATGCCACCTGGGAACGTGAAGAGGATATGCAGCAGCGATATCCACATCTATTCTAAGGTACATCGAATTTCGAGGACGAAATTCTTTTTAAGGGGGTAGTAATGTAACACCCCGATTTTCTTAATCTTTTAATTAATTAGGAATTAATCAGTAATTAAGTAATTATATTTTATTTGAGGGTCTAGAAACTTTAATAAATTATTCCGAGGCATGGTTAAGTTTTGGGCCAAAAACTCAGACGGAGTCCGGTCTGCATTTTTGCTTGACAGTAGTGCTTTACTGCTATCGAGACCTAATTTGGACCCGTGAACGAGACAGTTAGTCTTAGAATCACGTTTCCTATATTTTCGAAAAGTTCGTTCGGACGTTCGAAAATGAAATTAATATTTTTCTATTCGGGCAGAAAATCGATCGGATAGACGATTCGAGTTGTCTTAGGGTTTTTCGAGAACCTTGAGCCAATGATTTTCATACCAGAGTTATGATAAATCATTTGGGGACTCCTACAAGTGTCGTGAGGATTTTCAAAATGTCGGGACGTGAAATGACCAAATTGCCCTTGGTTATTTTTACTAATTACCTTTTTACCCTTTTTTACCTTTCTTAACTCTTAAGAAAACTTAAGAAAATATCTAAATTTTCATGATCACCCTCACTTTCTCTCTCTTATTTTCGATCTCTCTCGCTCTTCTCTCACCTTCATCTTCTTCTTCTTCTTCCTTCTTTCTTCTTCTCCTCCATTTCTCTTTTCTTCCTCCATTTTCACCTCCATATTTCTCAAGCTTCCACAAGGATTTTCAAGCAAGTTTGTGAAGCAAAGTTGATCCTCTCACCCTCCTCTATCACCTAGAAGGTATAGATTTCATCCTTGAGCTCTCAATCTTTATTTTCTCCATTTATTTTCATGAATTTCAATTTCTAGATCTAAACTTCAAAAATCTCTAGAAAATTGTAGAAAAATCATTTTGAGACCAAACCAATTCCTATGAGCTAGTATCATCCCCTACTATCATAATCCAAGAAATTTTGATGAAATAAAATCTCTAGCCTATTTATCTTTTCAAGTCCGAATGGGTGAGTTTTTGGGGGGATAATGGGTTTTTGTTCTTTGTTCTTGATTTCACCTATTTCATTCCTTAATCATGTAATCCAAGTGATTAGGAAGCTAAATCCATCTTCCACCTTTTTTTTTGGGTGGTGGCCGAAACCCCAAATTTTTGGTTTAAGGGGTTTTGGTTCAAATCTTTGATAATTGATCATTGATTATGCATTAGGTATGCTTAAGGATCATTGATCCAAGAGTTGGTAGAATTTCAATATCCCTAGCCTATTTCATTAATAAAGGTCAATAACTACTCCTAGAGATTAGGTAGTTTATGGTTTCATTATTTTAATTTCTAGTTGTGATTTGTTGTATAGAATCAGACAGGATTCGAACACCCGACAGCGCACCCGACTGACAGCTGTGGAGTCGTAGCCGGAGTTGCTCGAGGAAATCACTAAGGTGGGGAGAAAGAACTAATATCGTCGGGAAGGCAAGCTTAGTATAGAGTATATATAACTGTGTAGGGGAACCCTTAAACCCTACTAGAGGTTGAGCCCTGGATAAAGTGCCTGAACCCTGGGTGTAGGTACTTTTGGGCTGTCACCGCTAAGTTGATATTATGGATGATCAAATTGATTGAGATTGATGTGTTGATTTATTTAATTGATTATCTGTTTATCTATTGTATTGAACTGCCTGTGTGATTTGCTGCTATTCGATTTTTATGATGATATCTGCCTTGGAATGAATTACTGTTGTAATGTTATTGTGATTTGACTGGTGGTTGAGTGTTGATGAGAGTATGGTGAGTGATGATGTTGTTCGGGTTGATATCGTTGTGGTCCCGACCGTGGAGCTGTGGCTCGTAGACGCAGGACGTCATGATGCTGATGTGATGTTGATGACGATGTGATGTGATGTGATGTGGTGTTGATGTTGATGTTGATGTGATGCGATGTGTCGTGGTCGTGGACGAGTGTTTAGGCGTGAGGTTCCGATATCAACCAGCGATGGATGCTTGTTGCATTTTCATAACATTTCATACCACAGCATTTGGTCCCAAAGGGGGATGTCCAATTGGGGACGTGATGTATCGGCCGACATGCATATAGGGAAGACAACATATACATAGGGACTAGTATCCCTCCTATAGGCTTATTTGAGAGAACGATGTTTGAGATGATTGTGATGGGTGACTTAAGAGATGGATGAGGTTGTGTTATATATGTTATCTATGTTATGTGATGTATATATATATATATGTTGTACTGATGCCCCTCTCCCATATTGATGATATATGTTTCTTATCTCCCACTATTTTTCTGTATGGGTTGCTCTTATTATATGGAAAGACCCCGAGGAGGAACCATTTGCTGAAGAGCTGGACGGCATTCCTTACGAGCCTGACGCTGGAGGACGTGCCACGGACCCTAGCCTCGAGAGGTTGGGCAATGATCGTGATTAGTCGGAGAGCTATCTCTCGGCCTACCTTTCATACTTTATTTTGGTTTGTAATAGTATACTCGTATGTATTACTTTATTACTGTAGCCCTACTGATGGGACAATGTTGTATGTGATATATTTCTTTATTTTTAAAGCTGTTTACTTTGAAGCGTAGCGTGCCGTTTATTGTTTTGCTTCTGCGCTAAATTTTTACGCTTCGCTTCGTTTTAATAAGGCGCGCTAACGTTTATTATGCGATTAAGGTTAGTTAATATCTTAGGTTCTACTGATGGGACGGCGGGTCGTCTCATTTGTTGATATCAAAGCAGTTCGATTCTAATATTGGACTGTGAGGTTTAGGAAGTACACTAGCATTGACAGTTATATCCACATTGGGTACCAACTGTGTTAGAAAAAGGGTAGTGTGTCCGATGCGCAAGATTATCAAGTGTGATAACTTCATTGTCCGTAAAGAATATATATGTCTGTTGATTGATATGGTGGGTGGTTTCTGTCTGGCTCGCGAGGCGAGTAGATGTTCGCGTCGCGGGGCAGAGGGGCTGTTCTTCACTGACTAGTCTGGCCTTCTGGAGCGCGTCGCGAGTAGAGGTTCACGTCGCGAGGCCAAGGAGCTGCTCCTCACTGATCAGGCTAGATCTCTGGAGCGCGTCGCGAGTAAAGGTTCGCGTCGCGAATCCGAAGGGCTTTCTGGCTCGCGTGACGAGCATAGTGTCGTGGGGCGAGAGCCTTCTTCTCTTGCCTTTTCTCTTGTTTTCTTCATTTTCTTTCCTAACTAACAAACTAGATATGACTTATGGATTTAAACTAACGCTTCTTTTACCAGGAAAGAATGGCCAGAGGACGTGGTAGAGGAAGGGGAGCACTAGTTGGAACAGGGAGTCCCGACAATAGTGGGGATACCTCGGGAGTTGGAGGTAGCGGAGATCAGAATGAAGCGATGAGGGCCATGAGGGATTTGGCCGCTGCAATGCTGCAACAAACACAGCAGAACGCCCAGTTCATGCAGCGACAGGAAGAGAGGGATGCTAGACAACAACAGAATCCGGTCGGAGGAGCTGAAGTTGTAAACACTGGACTAAATGCTTTCATGAAAGGGAATCCTCCCCAATTCTATGGAGAGTACAATCCGGAAGCTACTGAGTTATGGCTGCAAGAAATCGAGAAAGTCTTTGTGGCTATCCAGTGCAGAGAGAATAGGAAGGTTACTTACACTGCTTTCATGTTAGTCGGAGCAGTTGAAGCATGGTGGAAAAACAAACAGAGACTGTTAGAGGCTGGAGGAAGACTACTGACCTGGGAGGTATTCCGTGAGAGCTTCTTGGAGAAATATTTTCCAAGGAGTGTTCGTCAAGAGAAAGAAAAAGAATTCCTAAGCCTGAAGCAAGACTAGAAGTCGGTTGGAGAATACGCCATGAGGTTTGAGGCGCTGCTGAAATTCTCCCAATTTTACCAAGTGTACCCGGATGAAGATTGGGTGTGCCGAAGGTTCGAAGACGAACTAAGGTCCGAGCTGAAGAGAGCCATGCTGCCGTTGAGTATCCGATCATTTCCCGAGCTAGTGGAAAAATGTACCACACTGGAAGGACACGATCAAGAGAGAATTACGCAAACTCCAGCAACAAGTGGTGGACCAACCAGGAGCTTTGGTCAGAAAGGCCGAGGAGGAAAGTTCCAACCGAGGGCGAAGCCTTACAGTTGCCTGAATCCGCAACCAGCAAACTATGGAAGAGGAAATGCCAGTCAAGGGCAACCAGGATTCTCCAAGTGCTTTCGATGTGGCGGGTCGCATCAAGTGAAAGATTGTGCCCAGGCACCGAATGTCACTTGCTTCCGTTGTGGCACGTGGGGCCACTATGCCAACGAGTGTCGAACGGGGGATGCCGGTAAGGGCCAAGTTCAACAGCAAGCCAAGAGGGCTCAGCAACAGTAAGCCGGGAGGGCTCAGAGTACTGGGACTGGACAACAAGTGGTGGGCCAGCAGAACAGGCCGCAGACAACGGGAAGAGTGTTCGCCGTGAGAGGGTCTGAAGCCTCTCGATGTCCCGATCTGATACAAGGTAAGTGCCCAATTGCGGGGGGGACTCTTATCTGTTTTATTTGATTCGGGGTCTGCACATTTCTTTATTTCTTTAGCGTGTGTGGATCATTTGAATTTACCTATTTCATCTTTACCATATAACTTGACTGTTTCTACACCTACGGGTGATTCCCTGACAACTCTATTTGTCTGTTTAAAATGCCCGGTTATGTTAGAGAACCTATCTTTTCTTGTGGACCTAGTCTGTCTGCCTATGCAGCAGATTGATATTATCTTGGGCATGGATTGGCTTTCGGCCAACCATGTAGTACTGGACTGTTCAAATAAAACCCTCTGCTTTTCCAAGCAATCTGGATCATTTCCTGCCAGTGATGGTATATCGGGAGGTGTGCAATCAGGAGAGTGCATGGTGCTGTTTTCTTTGGAAGCCGAAGAGACTCCAAGTCTTGATGTTTTGCCAGTGGTGCGTGTGTTTCCAGACATCTTCCCGGATGATGTGTCAGGATTGCCACCCAAGAGAGAGGTGGAGTTCGCAATCGACCTTACACCCGGAGCCGGACCAATTTCGATAGCACCCTATCGAATGTCCTTAACAGAGTTAGCCGAGCTGAAGAACCAATTGGACGACATGCTGCACAAGCAGTTTATCAGACCGAGTGTTTCACCATGGGGAGCACCTGTGTTGTTCGTCAAGAAGAAGGACGGCAGTTCAAGGTTGTGTGTGGACTACAGACAACTCAACAAGGTGACGATCAAGCATAAATACCCATTGCCAAGGATTGACGATCTTACGGACCAATAAGGGGAGCAACGGTATTTTCTAAGATTGATTTGAGATCCGGTTATCATCAAATAAGGGTGAAAGAAGATGATGTACCAAAGACGGCTTTCAGGAGTCGGTACGGACACTACGAGTATCTAGTTATGCCTTTTGGTGTGACTAATGCTCCTGTAGTGTTCATGGACTACATGAATAGAATCTTCAGACCGTACCTCGATGAGTTTGTCGTTGTTTTTATCGATGATATCCTTATCTACTACTTAGACAAGGAAGAACATCAAGAGCATTTGAGGATTGTACTTCAAGTTCTTAAGGACAGACAACTCTATGCCAAGTTGTCGAAGTGCGAGTTCTGGCTGGAGGAGGTACAATTCCTTGGGCATGTGATCGACAAGGATGGTATCACAGTAGATCCTGCAAAAGTAGAAGTTGTGGTCAAATGGGAAAGTCCTAAGATAGTAACCGAGATCAGAAGTTTTCTCGGACTAGCAGGATACTACAGAAGGTTCATCGAGGGATTCTCGAAGATTGCATTACCTCTGACGCAATTAACGAGGAAAGGAAAAGCGTACGAATGGACAGAAGAGTGTGAGGCTAGTTTCCAAGAGCTGAAAGGGAGGCTAACTACATCTCCGGTACTAGTCTTGCCAAATCCATCAATGTCGTTCGATGTGTACTGTGACGCATCGTATCAAGGTTTGGGTTGTGTGCTTATGCAAGAAAGGAAAGTGGTAGCCTATGCGTCCAGACAGCTAAAAGTGAACGAACGGAATTGCCCAACCCACGACCTAGAGTTGGCCGCAATAGTGTTTTCATTGAAGATATGGAGACACTATTTTTATGGCGCTAAATTCAGCGTGTTTAGCGACCATAAAAGTTTAAAGTATTTGTTCGACCAAAAGGAGTTGAACATGCGATAGAGGAGATGGATGGAATTCATAAAGGATTATGAATTTGATCTACAGTACCACCCAGGAAAGGCCAACGTGGTGGCAGATGCATTGAATCGGAAATCTTTGCATATGTCCGCTATGATGGTAAAAGAACTGGAACTGCTGGAACAGTTCAGGAATCTGAACCTGGACGTGGAGTTATCCAAAGATAAGATAAGTTTAGGAATGATCACTATCACTAGTGATTTTCTGAACTTGATCTGGAAAAAGCAAGGAGAAGATCAGTACCTACAGGAAAAGAACCAGATGGTAGAAGAAGGAAGGACTTCAGAGTTCAAGAAGGGTACTGATGGAATCCTAAAGTTTGGACACAGGATATGTGTGCCTAAGGATAGTGAATTTAGGAACATAATCTTGGAAGAAGCACACAAGAGCAAATTGAGTTTTCATCCCAGATCTACAAAGATGTATCAGGACCTAAAGGGAATGTTTTGGTGGCCTGGAATGAAGAAGGAAGTAGCAGAATATGTCCAATCCTGTCTGGTGTGTTAAAAGGCAAAGATTGAACACCAGAAACCAGCAGGGTTATTACAATCACTGGACGTCCTAGAATGGAAATGGGATAGCATTGCAATGGATTTTGTTTCCGGACTACCAAGACCGCAAAAGAGATGCGATGCAGTTTGGGTAATCGTTGACATGCTTACAAAATGTGCTCATTTCTTGCCGATCAACCAAAGGTATTCTTTGGAGAGATAAACCCAGTTTTACATCAGAGAAGTGGTAAGATTACACGGGGTACCTTCGAGTATAATTTCGGACAGGGATCCGAGGTTTACTTCTAGGTTTTGGCAGAGTCTAAATGATGCATTGGGGACGAAGTTTAGGATGAGTTCAGCTTATCATCCACAAACGGATGGTCGGTCTGAAAGGACGATTCAATCGTTGGAGGATCTTTTAAGAGCATGTGTTTTGGAAAACACAGAAAGTTTGGACGAATTCCTTCCATTGATTGAATTCACATACAATAATAGTTTCCACTCAAGCATTAGTATGGCGCCATACGAGGCACTGTATGGACGGAAGTGTCGAATGCAGCTCTGTTGGTATGAAACGGGAGAAAATCAGTTGATAGGACCCGAAATGGTGCAGCGAACGACGGAGCAAGTTAAGAAAATTCGGGAAAAGATGAAAATCGCACGGGATCGACAAAAGAGCTACAGTGACAAGAGGAGGAGACCTTTGGAGTTCCAGGAAGGCGATCATGTCTTTATGAGAGTCACTCCAAGAACTGTAATCGGCAGGGCAATCAAATCCAGAAAGCTTACACCTAGATTCATTGGACCATTTCAAATTCTTCGCCGAATTGGTCCAGTTGCCTACCAAATTGCCTTACCTCCCATATCCAATATGCACAATGTATTCCATGTATCCCAACTCAGAAAATACCATCCCGATCCATCACACGTGATAAAGCCCGAATCAATCCAGGTAAGGGAGAACTTAGAATACGAAGCATTGCCTGTACGGATTGAAGACACGAGGGTGAAAGAACTCCGCGGAAAGCAGATTCCCTTAGTCAAGGTCATATGGGATGCTACAACAGGAGATGCCACCTGGGAACGTGAAGAGGATATGCAAGAGCGGTATCCACATCTATTCTAAGCTTTGTTCTTGATTTATCTATTTCATTCCTTAATCATGTAATCCAAGTGATTAGGAAGCTGAATCCATCTTCCACCTATTTTTTTGGGGAGAAAGAACTAATATCGTCGGGAAGGCAAGCTTAGTATAGAGTATATATAACTGTGTAGGGGAACCCTTAAACCCTACTAGAGGTTGAGCCCTGGATAAAGTGCCTGAACCCTGGGTGTAGGTACTTTTGGGCTATCACCGCTAAGTTGATATTATGGATGATGAAATTGATTGAGGTTGTTGTGTTGATTTATTTAATTGATTATCTGTTTATCTATTGTGTTGAACTGCCTGTGTGATTTGCTGCTATTCGATTTTTATGATGATATCTGCCTTGGAATGAATTACTGTTGTAATGTTATTGTGATTTGACTGATGGTTGAGTGTTGATGAGAGTATGGTGAGTGATGATGCTGTTGGGTTGATATAGTTGTGGTCCCGACCGTGGAGCTGTGGCTCGTAGACGCAGGACATCGTGATGCTGATGCTGATGTGATGTTGATGACGATGTGATGTGATGTGATGTGATGTTGATGTTGATGTTGATGTGATGCGATGTGTCGTGGTCTTGGACGAGTGTTTAGGCATGAGGTTCCAATATCAACCTGCGATGGATGTTTGTTGCATTTTCATAACATTTCATACCACAGCATTTGGTCCCAAAGGGGGATGTCCAATTGGGGACGTTATGTAAAATCTCGAGACGGGATATGATGTGATGTGATGTGATGTAATCCCGACGGGGATGTCCAATAGTTTGATATGTGTGATCCCACAACACATTTGTTAGTCATTTTGCATGCATTTCATGTTAATTTCGGCATTTTTATTTCATAATTTGTTAGTTTTTCTTTTAGTATGGATTACTGCGGTGTTCTTTATGTTTTGATTCAGGTTTGTTGATTAAAGAGTTTGGACTGACCCTGTTGGAGCTAGCAAGAAGAAAGGAACTTGAAGTAAGTGAAAAAGGGACAAACAATGAAGACCGCGACCGTTGTTCGAGGGAGAAAATGAAAAAGAACCTTGGACAAACAAAGAAGACCACGGATTAGTTGTGATGCCATCACGGTCGTGGTCTGGATGTGATGTTAGAGTTTATCAAGTCAGAGTCAATCACGGCCTGGCCATGGTGGAGGCCACAAGTCGTGATTTGGCAGAAGGAGCGAAACTTCTGGGATAGAAACGGACACAGCCTAGCCGTGAAACATGCCACGATCGTGGCACACCAATTTTCAGATTTTTATTTTATTTTTAATTAGAATCGTATTGGGATTTGGATCCTTTTTACCCTAATCTATAAATAGCTTGTTAGGTCTTGAAATTGACTGCTCTTTACATCGCTTTTGGAGGTATGGGCTAGGAGATTAGGATTCATCTCTCTTATCTCATCTCTTCTCTTCTCCTTTGGGTTTGGATGTTTTCTTCTGCCATGACTCTTTTGAATTACATTATGGCTGAGTAGTTATTTTAATTTCTAGGATTTGGGCCATGCTCTTGACTTGATTTATGTTATGAATTGAATTTTTGTCTTTTTTATTAATGTCAATTGCCTTTGATTTGGTTCCTATTGTTCTTAATTCTTGTAAATTTGTTGGCCACATCTTTGCATGCCATAGATATCTAAGGAAGAGTTGAGAGGTGAACATAGATATTGGATCTATAGGAATTAAACTTAGAACTTAAATCACAAGAGTTAGATTTGGTTTTTCGAGGATTCTATTGAATTGTCATAAATCATAATGGGTTCAATTTAAATTCAATTACCATGAGAGTAAGAATTGGTTTAATTGGTCACAATTTTTGTATCTCGGAGGGAACAATAACTAAAATAGGATAATTCATCTTCAAATAATTTTGATATTAATAAAAGGGTAGTCAACTTAGAAACATAATCAGTCATTGTGGTAACCCAGTTCTTGGAAATCTCTTCGCATATTTGAAAAACTCTTACTTGTTTTCTTGCTATTTTACTCTTTCTTTTATTTAATTGCTATTTCCGATTTCAAATCTTTACAACCAATCTTTTCACTAAAATACTCATTCTTGTTTGGTTAATCAATTTTCTAATTTATTGATAATCATAATCACGGTTCCTGAGGTTCGGTATTTTTATTACATGACGATGAAACCGTACACTTGCGAATTTCACATATCAGATGACCAAAGAAGAATGAGAAAAGTATGTGGCGACAGGGACGAGATCAAGAGTACGAAATATGAGATTGATATTCAGAGTGAGAAGGACCTGATTAGGAGTGGTGGACAATGTCGGATGACGGCGAGATGAAAGGTATGAGTCTACCACTGTGAGAAAATAAGAAAAGGGGAATAAAGATGAGGAAGGGTCTGAAGATGAGAAATGAATAAGGGCATCATAGGTGGGGCTAGAGATTTTTTTTATTGAATAGTATTATTTTAATTTTTACACAAGTTAACGGGTTGGCTCGTGAACAAAAATGTGATCATGTTGGTTACAACGAGTCTGTCATGAGTCATGACGACCAAAAAATAATTCAACAAGTATGTAGCGAGATAGACAAGAAGAAGAGTGAGAGAGACGAGACAGAGATTGTGAGCGAAAAGGACAAGATCAAGAGTGGTGGATGGTGTCTGGTAAAGGTCACATAGGAGGTACCAGTCTGCCACTGTGAGAAAATGAGAACGAGGGTAATGGGATAAGATAGGGTTGGAGGATGACAAATGAATAAGTAGGGTGTAGGTGGGGTTAGGGATTTTCTTATTTGTTAAAAATTATTATTTGTTTTTACACGAGTTAGCGAGTTGGTCCCAAACCTGCGAACCAAAATCTGATTAAATTGCGGGTTAGGCAGCTTGATCCACACATATCTATATTTAAATGGATCAATATTTTGTTCAATCCTAACCCGCGCGAGCATTGGGTTACGCGAACCATGATCCATGTACCTAGCTCTATTTAACATGTGTAAGGTATGTGGGAACCATCATAAAATTATACTAATCTTTAAAGATAATTTTAAACATGTCAAATAGATTTGAATGTTTAACAAATGACATAGTAAATCATGCTACTTCAGAATTTCTCCCCTCACAAAAGGCCTAGATTCAAATACCAATTTCTCATATCTTCGGCTACTAAAATTACCTCTGACTATCTCCATGGAAAAAAGAAAAGTATATGTAATTTTTCCAAATAGCATGAAGTTTGAAATCGCAACTCCTTACATATGTCGTATTACCAATTCCTCACTTGCTTGAATTTATTTAATCAACAAAATGGTTAAGACCGACCCAACATCTATATAGGCCTCAAATGAATTATGAGACGAGGCCTTTTAAAACAATTTTTTAAAAAAAAGGATAGTGTAGGCTGGTCGACGCTAATGGCCGACACTAGGGTACCCTTGCCAGCTAATGCCCAACACTAGGGTACCCTTTCTCAAACGAGCGTTGGCAATGGTGCATCGTGCCAACGCTTTTTCAAGCGCGTGCTACTTTTGCCAGCGCTTTTCCCAGCGAACGCTCGGAAGTGCTAGTGAAAGTCTAAAAAAAGCGTTGGTAAAGCCCTTTTCTGTTGTAATGGGTGTATAAATATTTTTTTAGTGTAATTAAATTTTTTTTAGGCCTAAAGCAATAATCTTAGTCGTTTGGCCCTTGGGCCGGCCCTGAGAGTGATATTATTTTGACATTATTATATTAAAGTCTCACCAAACTGAACAGGAGAAGTACGCCATGCTAATGTACCTTGGATGATCCACATCTCAGGGTCAGGCGCCGATGTTCTTCACACTGACCACATTTTTTTAAAAAACTTCTTTTAATGAATATTAACATATAAAACACCATACGCATTGTCCTTTTGTTTTGTTAATACATTTTAAAATGTGTATTTAAAAAAAATGAGAAATAGAAATAAATATACATGATGTCAAATATAATATTTAAAATTTGACGTTTAAATAACAAGACTTATATTTTTTGATAAAACAAAATGTTGTTCTTATTAACTCAACGATAAAGCTCAATATACATCATGTCTAAACAAGAAATAACTAAAGGGGAAGGCTTACCAATGATATTATGGCTGGCCACTTATTAAAAAGGTAAAAAGATAAATTTTTACTTTTATTGGAAACGATGTGCTTAATATATCAAAAAATAATTAGTTTTTTAATATAAAATTATCTATTTTTTATACTTTAACCGGGGTCCTTACAAACTCTTGCAGATAAATAGGAGTACTGAGTATACTTTTCCATTGTGATTCTCTTAGAATGTCACAATATTCAAATTCTCTGGTTGTTACTTTTGCAGCATCTCCTACATATATCAAATTTAGGAGATATTCATTGTTAATTGATTTTTTAGGGGTTGGGAAGAAAACGACGGGAAACAATATTGGAAATGGTGAAACAAGCAACTAAGGGAGAAAAGGAACGAGATGTTGTATTTATGAGCACAAGAAGGATAAGGGATCCATTATGAGCACAAGACTAATGACCGACAAATTGGTTTGGCATTTCATGTTGCCTTCATCCAAAGCCTCCTTAGTCCTTATACTCATGTGGCTCGTGTCTTTGAGCCTGACTTGCTCTATGTCCTTCTTTTCCACCTTCGATGGGTTCCTTTCCTCCATATAACTACCATTTAAAGCAATATCGCAGAGAGCTGAATTGCTTGTGATGGTCCCCTTCCCCCGAAAAATACAAAAAATTGAGATGAAATGAAATCATAAAAACAAGTAACATGATCAACTTTTTTGTCTTCTTCCTTTTTTTTTTTAAAGGAAAAAAATGGAGTTCTATAATAGCATTCCTTCGTTATGCACTAGATGTTAGATTCAGTTTAAATTTAGGCTTAAATTTTTTTTTTTTTTTTTACAAAAAAGTGTAGATTAGAGGAAGATGTGGTCCTTACAAGGTCAGGGAAGACCACCAACCTTAGTGAGAATTTATAGTGAAATTTACATATCGTCTATCGAACCCAAGTCACAACAAGTGTGAGCGAAAGACCTGACCAAATGTGTCAACTTGTGTTATCTTAGGTTTAAATTTTAATGGCTCCATATATACATATTGGACAAGCAAGTTTCCCCGCAGTCATCCAACCCGACAGCATCTCATAAGACGGAAAGTCATTGATCTTCCATATCAAAATCAATATGTCATCATTCTACAAGGTTGTCAACTTTTCTATGAGCAGCTACAAGTACACATCAATCTTGCCTTTTGGATTTGACACACTCGGAATTATGACTGTCATGATATAAACTCCCTCTTCATGCACATCACAAGGGAATGATTATACAGAGTTAGGATAATCGGCCAACAGGAAAAAGCTTTTCCGAATTGATCGAAAGGATTAAATCTATTTGCACATAACCTTAATCTGACGTTTTGAATGTCCTGAGAAAACTCTGGATGCACCGTATCAAAGTGTTTTCAAGCTTCTCCATTTGACGGATGACACATGATAATAGGCTCCCTTCTTATTCTCCGTGTGTCGTCTCATGTGAGATGTGATTGTCATTGAAGAGTACAGTCTTTACAGTCCTGAGACGACGGAAAATTACCACTTTTTTTGCGACATTCTTTTCGACGCCCCTTATAGTATTTAACTGATTCATTTTTATAATACAAAATATTTCATAGGGACCAAAATTAAATGACCCTCTATTTGTAGGAACTAAAATTTCATCAAGAATTGTTCATTTTAAGTAGCACAATTTGACCAACTACTCAAACATTTTCACATGACATGATCACGATAGTATGCCAAGATTCACCTCAACTAATAATATAGTAGTATTATATTTCAACTTATCAGATGCAGAGAGTAATTATGCGGTGCTAAACGTTGACTATTATACTTAATAATTTCATTATTTATTGATGTGTCTGTAAATTCGTATTTTTAGATATTTTATTTAGACATTTGAGTAATGAATGGTGCTTTATGAATGGTGAAATAGGAGAAAATTGTAGTTAACTTGAGGATCGAAATCGGAGAAAAGTTGAGATAGTTATTTGACGTGTACACTAGAGGTTGTCTAGCATCTCTTTGTGCTACCTTTTTGTTTTTTTCCAGAATTCTGAAGAAAGTCCTCAAGTCCCTTATTGGAATTCAAAGATCCTTCTTGTGGGGAGGAAGAGAAGCTTGTATTTTTTTTTTTTTTTGTAAAGTAATAAAATAGCATGCAAAGGCATCACAATAAGGAATGTCATCCTAATTATGTTAACACCACAAACTCCATCTATTATCTGCAGCACACCACAAATTTAATAATTAAAATAAAAAGAATAAAAAATACAAAAGCATAGGTGACATTAACCAAAACCCATGGATAACAAAAACAAATAACCATCTAAATCTATAATTAGAAAGACCAAGTACTTCACTAATAAAATTAGGAATTAAATCCCATCAAGTTAAAACCGGGATGATAAACACCATATGAGACAAACTCATCTGCACAACAATTTCCTTCATGAAAGATATGTGAAAGTCTAAAATGCAGTTTTTGTGAGATTAATAAGCATTTTCTCCAACGATTTTGCAATTGCCAAGGAACCACATCAATAGAATTGAAGGTCATAACCACAAGCATTGAATCACATTCTAGACAAAGTCTACTCCAACCTTTTTTATTAACAATCTCAATAACAAACATGATACCTAATAGTTCAGTAGATGAAGAAGTAGAAATTCCAATATTAGTTGCAAAACACCTTAGAATTGCAACATTACTATCCCGAAAAAATACCATCACAAGCAGCCTGACCGGGAGAACCTTTAGCTGATCAAAAATAGCTGGGGTAAGTTGGAATAAGGTTTGTTTACATAAAGAATTAGGGAGTTTGGGTGTGAAACATATGAACTTATTCAACTTAAGCCTATTAGAAAAATGGAAGTGGAAATTGTTGGTTGATAATGATGTTATTTGGAATAAAGTACTGTTAGGAAGATGTGACAACCTTAATTTGGTTTCTGAAGACCACAGGTGGAATTCCAACAACTCTTCTTTGTGGTGGACATATCTTTGTGCTATTAATAATTATGGTAATGTCGTTAGATATAATTGGTTTTCTAATGGAGTTTGCAGGAAGGTTATGAACGAGGCTAATATTTCGTTTTGCCACAATGTTTGGATTGCTGATAAAGGCTTTATGGATTTATTTCCAAGGTTTTATCTATTGTCTAAAGACAAGATAACTAGTGTTAAGAATATGGGGAATAGGTATGATGATGTTTGGCAGTGAATTTGGAGGTGGAGAAAGAATTTTTTTTTTTTTTTTTGTATGGGAAGAAGAATTGTTTGAACGTATAAAAGATATCTTGCATTTTGTCTCTCTTTGCATGGATGAGGAAGATAAATGGGTGTGGAAGTTATGCAACAACAAGAAATATTCTATTAAGTTAGCTTATGTTTTTCTACAAGGACATATGTTGACTTGTTGTCATGACCTGAATTTAAAGGTCATGACCGGCCGAAAGAGGAAGTCGGAACATTTCCTATCGTAGCCTATCAAACTTGCTCAATTTGTATCATCCAAAGTATCCAAGATCATTTCAATAATAATATCATAGTACTATAGTATTTATATCAGAGCTATACAAAAATCGAAAAAATTCTACAAGTCCCAAATACATAACCAAAAAAAGGTAATCACCCTTAGCAAAACTGGGTGCAACACTCAAAATCTAATCAACAGGAAGTAGTCTCCACATGGCAATCAAATTTTTAAGGCAACTCCTAAGCATGAAAAGATCCAAGTTTATATGTACCTGTTCCTACAACATAAATAAAAGGCATGAGGTGAGTATTAAACTTAGTGAGGGTCCCCACACACACACACACCAACATACACAACACATAAATATAACATAGCATAAAGACTGAATAATTAACAATATGTAATAGCATAACATGCTTGCAACTAAGACCAAAAGTCATCTTTAGGGTCACTTGTGGAATGACTTGGAATTTTTCAACCGGCCTCTAATCCCATCTCAAGGGATAACACAATGCAGTAATATGATCATATTCAAATTTAATGTCATGGTGATATGATCAATTTTGGGAAGATGTAAATATGGACACCAAACTCCTCAATTCTCATTATAATTGTGTAGATAATTAAAATTAGCATTTAAATATCATTTATATTCATATTTATATATGGTACATTTATTACACTTCAAAAAATAAGATATTTTGACACCCATTTCCACTTACATATCTACCATGTGTATACCGGAATTGAGTCTTTCTCTTATTTTGGAAGAATAAGATATATTGGAGAGAAAAAGACAATTTTTTTTCTACAAGAACCTACCATGTATGGTTGTAGCCAGTAGGGCCACTAGCAAAATTTTAAAAAAATTGTATCTTTCTCTTACAAAATCATATCAAGGTGAGAATTTAAATCCTTTATACAGATGTCTCTTTTAAGTGTACAAAATATTTTTCCTATACTTCATGCTCTCGTGACTTGTCCTATCCGGTTTCTTGATTTACTAGTTCGAAAACTACCTGTTCCAGTAAAGCCTCGTTTGAACTTCGAACTCTTGATTCCAAAGCAGAAGAGAATGGCAACATCCAGAAGGTTATTCAGTTTGTGTTCTCTGCTAATGACTACTCTTTTTGCATACTCGGCCATTGTTCAGTTAAATGACCCTGATACTTTATTTATCTAATAATTATCTCCATCTTTTTTCCCCTTCTAACCAACTTTCTTATTTCACTAGTGTAAAATATGGATTCTACAACAGGTTTCTAGATCGGTTAACAAAAAACCGATTTAAAAAAAGAGGCGGTGGCAATTTTGGAAATAAGTGGAAGACTTTTTACATCGGTTTAAATTTAACCCGATGTATAACAAATTTAAGATCGGTCTTAGAGGACAACCGATGTAGAAAATTTAAATAAAAAACTAATTATTTATTTCCGCCAAGTGTTTACATCGGTTCTTACAAAACCGATCTCATTAGTATACTTTCAAAATCGGTTATTTCACAACCGATCTCATTATTGTACTTTCAAAATCGGTTCTATTATCCAACCGATTTCAAATCTTCATTAAACCCATTTCATGTTCCAGCGTTCTTTCATATCTTTCCCTCCTCACTGTTTGCCCTCTCTCTCGTTGTTGCTCCTTCTCCTTCATCCTTCACCACCGTAACCTAGCACCACCGCCACAAATCGTTGCTGCTCCTTCATCGCTGATACACTGCCCAGTCGCGCACGGCTTCACCCTCTCCTCTGAACCTCTGTACCAAACTTTGCTCACGGCTTCACCCTCTCCTCTCGCAGGTTCTCTTTCTCTCACTCTACATTGTTGTTGTTGTCTGCTACCTGTTACTCTGGTTTTGCAATGTACTTGATTAGTTTTACAGTATGGCATGTAACTTGATTCCAAGACTCACAGAAAAGAAATCCATACGTGACATTCTAATGAAGAAAAACACTTCTCCTTCTGATTAGATTTTTTTATGAAATTAAAGAGAGAAAGGAAGATAAAAAATATTAATGTATTAGAATTTACTATTTAGTTTGAAAATGTGGTTGATTCAACTTGAGTAAATATGCAAGGAAACATAAAACTCTTCTGCTCTCATTCTTCAATCATTGAACTGGAAGGCTCAGATTAGTAAATATCTTTAGTTGATTTACTCTCCACTGAACTAAGGGTATATTTGGATGAAGAATTTCAAGGAGGTAATATACTTGGTGAGAGGAATTTAAATATTTTAGAGTGAAATAACTTGTTAGGATATTAAACTGAAGAGTTTTAAAAATGATAGGTACATGACTTTGTTTGAGCTAAGTCTGAAATCAGAATCTTGATACCTCTTAGCTTGTTGCTGCTTCTTCTCCTTCATCGCGTTCATATTTTCTGTTTCTATTCTATCAATGTAGATATGCATTGCCTCATATAACTACTTCATTCCTAGTTCTATTCTTTTCGCCAAATGTTTTGTATTGCTTGGTTTATAAACACTTGGTGCATATTAGTTTGGCATATTAGTTAAGGATATTAGTTTAACATGAATGGTTTTTAAATGTTAGGTTAAAAAACCTCTCACAGTTCTCTCAAACCTTTCTTTGCTTTGTGTTTCTGATTTAGGGTGAAGGCAAGCCTCAACCCATCTCGAGCTCCCTCTCACTCATCACTCTCTATCTCCTCACTTGAGCACAAGTAGGATATTTTATTCTAATGTTTTGTTTGCTGCTTTAACTTAGGGATTGGACTGTTGGATTATCTTTTAGTGTTAATAAATTAGCAAAACCTTAGTTTCCCGTTTGAGATTCAATATTAATGAGCATATGTGTACTTTATTAAGGTACTACTCATTGTATTGAATCTTGAATTGTCCAAGTTGGACAGTTTGGGGAAAAACTTATTCTTCATTTGGTTAATACTTATTCCTTAATTCTCATATGTTATACTTGAAGAAATTTCGGTTTGATGCATTTCCTTTTGTTCTCCGGGTGCACACTTTGTCGCGGTGGATGTCATCGCGTTCAAGTCGTGTACGTCGGAGACCGATGGGAAATGCTGCCGAAATTTCGTTAAGTATGGGCATGAAAGTTAAGGACTAACTGTTAACTGAGTGTTGAAGAAGTTTCTTCTCGAATGGGATAGGGCCATACCCTGTGATAAGAAGGAGTTAAAGATCTTGGACTAAGTGAAGTTGTTGTTGTAGTTATGGATCGTAATTGGATCGATGCTAGACGCATAAGTCATGAGTATGAGAATGGAGTGGAAGAGTTTTTAGAATTTGCTAAAAGAAATGTTCTCGATAGTAATGGAAGGTTTTATTGTCCTTGTGTTAATTGTTTGAATGAGAGACGACTGGAAGCTGAGAAAATATGAGAGCATCTTATTTGTGAAGGGATATGCAAGAGTTATACAAGATGGATATAGCATGGTGAATTGTTAGACAAACCAAGTGTGTCCCAAAGAGAGGAGGTTGATGACGTAGATATGGACGATCGATTAGAGGACATGATCCGCGATATTGGACAAGAGTCATTTTAACGAGTAAATGCATATGATACTTTGTGCAATGATGCAGATAAGCCCTTGTATCCTGGGTGCTCTAATTTCACACGGTTGTCAGCGGTGTTAAGATTGGTAGTTATGAAGGCGAGAAATGGGTGGAGTGATAAAAGCTTCACCGAATTGCTTGAGCTGTTGAAAGACATGCTTCCAGAAGGTAACACATTGCCGAATCGTAATTATGAGGCGAAGAAGATATTGTGTCCGATGGGTATGGAGTATAAGAAAATACATGCATTTCCTAATGATTGCATATTGTACAGGAATGACTTTGAAAAGATGCACGAATGCCGAAGGTGTGGGGTATCACGTTACAAAGTGAAGGATGGTGATTCAAATTATGATGTGATCACAAAGGTTCCTCCTGCGAAGGTGTTATGGTATCTTACAATAATTCCAAGGTTCAAGCGATTGTTCGCTAATGTAAATGATGCAAAAAACATTAGGTGGCATGCAGATGAGAGAAAATATGATGGATAGCTTCGTCATCCGGCTGATTCTTTGCAATGGAAGAGAATTGATAGTTTATTTCCGGACTTCGCCGATGAGAAAAGAAACCTTAGGCTTAGACTTACTACCGATGGAATGAATCCGTATGGCACCTTAAGTAGTATTCATAGTTCATGGCCTGTTCTCCTGGTAATTTACAACCTACCTCGTTGGTTGTGCATGAAGCGCAAATACATTATGTTATCTATGATGATTTCGGGCCCAAAACAGTCAGGAAATGGCTTAGATGTTTATCTAAGTCCCTTGATTGAAGACTTGAGAAAGCTATGAGTGGAAGGCGTTGATGTGTTTGACGGGTATTGCAATGAGACTTTCAAGATGCATGCCATGTTATTTTGCACCATCAATGACTTTCCAGCATACGGGAACTTGTCCGGCTATAGTGTTAAGGGGCATAAAGCATGTCCTGTATGTGAAGAAGGCACATGCTACCATCAACTACAACATGGAAGGAAGACAATTTACCTTGGGCATCGAAAATTTCTCACACCTGATCACCCGTATCGTAGATTGAGAAAAGCTTTTAATGGATGCCAGGAGAATGAAATTGCTCCGACGGCCTTAACCGGAGATCAAGTTTATCAACGGGTTAAGGACATGGATATTATCTTTGGAAAGACCCATAAGAAGGCTACTGAGAAAAACATATGGAAGAAGAGGTCGATCTTCTTTGATCTTCCATATTGGTGCAAACTTGATATAAGACATTGTATTGATGTGATGCATGCGGAGAAAAATGTGTGTGATAGTGTAGTCGAGCCACTTCTTAACACTTAAGGCAAGACAAAGGATGGTGTGAATGCTCGTTTAGATCAAGTTCCGATGGGCATACGAGAGCAGTTAGCTCCACAATCAGTAGGGGTTAAGCAGACTTATTTGCCCCCAGCATGTCATACTTTATCGAAAAAAGAGAAAAAAAGTTTTTGTGAGTGTTTGCAGGGCGTCAAAGTGCCACAAGGTTACTCTTCAAATGTTAAGAGGCTTGTCTCAATGAAAGATCTCAAATTAGTTGGTTTAAAGTCTCATGATTGCCATGTCTTGATGCAACAACTACTACCAATGGCTATTCGTGACATCTTGCCTAAAAAAGTGAGACATGCCATAACAAGGTTGTGCTTATTCTTCAATGCTATATGTAGCAAAGTCATTGACCTTCAAAAGTTGGATGAGTTGGAAACTGAGGCTGCTATTATCTTGTGTCAATTGGAGATGTATTTTCCCCCTTCATTTTTTGACATCATGGTTCATTTAATTGTTCATCTAGTGAGGGAGATTAGATTGTGTGGCCCCGTTCATTTAAGGTGGATGTACCCAGTTGAGCGATACATGAAGATCCTAAAAAGGTATGTGAAGAATCCACACCGTCCTGAAGCATCTATTTTTGAAAGGTATGTTGCAGAAGAAGCTATTGAGTTTTGTACAGACTACATGTCAGAAGCGGAACCTGTAGGGCTTCCTAAGTCTCATCATGAGGGAAGATGTGATGGTAAGGGTACACGAGGTATTACTGTTAAGAGCATGGGTCGAGAGGAAGTGCTTCAAGCACATTTGTACATATTGAATAACACTGATGAGGTTAATCCTTACTTATGTGATCACAAAACCATTGTCAAGCAAAATTACCCTCGAATAAACGAAAAATGGTTGTTGAACAAGCATAATAAGACTTTCTTAAACTGGTTTAAAGATCAAATTGCGGAGGATAATACTGCTTCTGATACATTAAAATGGTTAGCAAACGGGCCTAACTTTGATGTCATATGCTGGAGTGGATACGATATCAATAAGTTTTCCCTCTATACAAAGTCCCAGGATGACAATAGTACCGTGCAAAACAGTGGGGTTATGGTTGTAGCCGAGTCCATGCACTTCTCTAGTTCAAAAGATACAAACCCCGTTATGGCATCCATGTCTTACTTTGGAGTCATTGAAGAGATTTGGGAGGTCGATTACATTAAATTTAGAGTACCTGTTTTTAAATGTAAGTGGGTTGACAGTAACAGTGGTGTACAAACCGATGAGTTAGGATTTACATTGGTAGACCTTGGCAAGGTAGGTAATACAGAAGAGCCTTTCATCATAGCTTTCCAAGCAAGACAAGTGTTTTATATCCATGATCCTTCTAACAAAAGGTGGTCGGTGGTTCTCCAAGGAAAAAACATGCATAACGGTAGTGAGGAAAATCAAGATTCAACTCTTGATATTTCCGATACTCCTTCTTTCTCAATGTCGCGACCGTCCCATCCGGGAGCCGCGAAGAAAAGAAAGAGGAGTCGCCACCAATTTATTTTTGGAAAAAATTGGAAAAATTATAAACTTAAGGAAACTGGTCTTTTTTAAAAAAAAATTGAGATCGAGCTCGGGAGTCGGTTATGAGTGGGGAAGGTGTTAGCACCCTACATCGCCCGTTTTAAGAACGGTACCTCAAGTTAATTGTGCGAATTTAATAACTTTGAAAATATTTATTTTACCCAAAAAAACAAAATAAAGAGAGGACAAACAAACACAAAAATAAGAAAATTTAATTTTAGCTTGACGAAATGATTAATTTCGCTCCTACGTATTCCCTGGTGCGATGGGAAACTCAAAGCCACGTAGTTCTTGTAGAAAATGTTTGATTGGTTGGATGTTTTTTAATTTCTTTTGGAAAAGATTTGTTTTTATTTTTTGAAAAGATTTTATTTTGGAGATAATTTTAAAAAAAGGGATTTTATTTCAAAATTCACTTTTGCATAGGGTTCAAGATAGCAAAGTTATACGATAAACCCTTACAATATTATACGACATCTGAGGATGAAAAATCATACATCAACGTCGTAAATTGTCGCGTGAATTAAAGAAAGCAATTTTTATTTTTAAAACAAATTCACCCTCAAATTCAAATTCAATTTTTTTTATTGAAAGAGCTTATATTGGGATCTCTTAACTGGCCCGTAAATACTTACCCGAGCCCAAGTGTAACACCGTACCTACCTTCAAACTTCTTAACTCTCTGATAATAAGCTACAGGGAAGAACAATGAACTGTGATGGCGGTTGGCTTGTGATGAAGAACTGGCGATGTGTGAGGGGTGGCGCGCGGCTGCTTCTGGTTCAATGGCAGCGAGGAGGTTACGCGGATAGTGGCGGTACACGATGGTTGGTATCGAGTTGTTGTGATGGTGGTTCGGTAGAGTTCTAGTTCAACACCGTCATGATGGTGATGAAGTCTTGGCCTCTGATGGCTGTGTGAAGCTTCAATGGTTTTGGAATGTGGGGGTGTGATCAGTATAATGATAGTTTGCTTATTTGGAGAAAATGGTGACTTAGTGGCAAGGAATAAGAATGGTGATTTAGTGAGCGGAGAAGGAAGGAGATGTTTATGGTTTAATAGAAATGGCGTGAAGGTGATTTGGAGGAGGTTGGGTACAGAAAGAGATCGAGTGAGGAGAAAGAGAAGCGTGAGAACAAATGGTAATATAAGAAGCTCTTCAAGTGATGATCAAGAAATTTTTTTAGGTCCCCCCTTTTGATGATAGACTAGAATCCAATATATAGGGGGAAAAAAGTAACAAACTCTCGTTATCAAATTAGATGAGCTATCAAAAAGAAATCATCATCTATCTCAAATAGATTATGATAATTATATGAAGCAAAATCTGTTTTGAGAGTTTGAAATGATGGATATGTGATAACTATCACTATCTTTCCCTATCTACTAAAACAACCTAATCTTCATCACATTTTTATTTTATTTTTTATTTTTTTATTATTTTATTTTATTTTATTTTTTTTATATTTTTTTATTTATTAAAACATGATGAGCCTAACTTCTAAGAATTGAGCTAAGATCTAATTAAATTTTTTTTGCGGTTTTTTTTTTTTTAGTATTAAAAGGAAAAATAAAATTGACCCGGACAAAATTGGGTGTTCACAGCTGCCCCTCTTTACTTGTTTCTTATTAGATAAGAGGTGTAACCGTAGTTAACCTTTTATTGTTATAAGATTCGAGTAAAGACATGAACTTCCATTTTGTCCGGGAATGTGAGGTTCCTACAGGTTGGATTGCCCGTTAGAAGTTTGAACAAAAAAAGAAAAGAAACTGCCGGAGACACTATCTACCAGATCTTAATGAAAAGAAACTTCCGAAGACACTATCTATCGGAGCTTGAGAAGAAAAGAAGCTTCCAGAGACACTGTCTGCCGGAGCTTGAAAGCAAAAAAAACTTCCGGAGACACTATCTGCCGGACCTTGAAAGGAAAAGAAGCTTCCGGAGACACTATCTGCCGGAGCTTGAAAGGAAAAGAAGCTATCGGAGACACTATTTACTGAGGCTTGAAAGGAAAGATAAAAGAGACTCATGGAGACACTATCTGTCGTAGCTTGAAAAGAAAAGAAGCTTCCGGAGACTAGGCATGGCAATGAAACCCGAACCCGTGGGTACCCGCCCGAACCCGCATAGTTGGGAACGGGGAAAATCCGATCTTTTCGGGTTCGGGTTCGGGTTCGGGTTTTCCCCGCTTTTTTATGAACGGGGACGGGGACGGGGATGGGGATGCTGATACCCAACCCGAACCCGCACCCGAACCCGCCCCGCTATCATGAACTTACTAAAATACCCTTAATTATAACTTAGGGTTTGTCCACACTCCCTTTCCCCACTCCCACCCCACTCTCCTGAAGCCAGCCCCAAACTTACCCCTTTATCAGAGAGTCAGAGACAGGCAGACAGGAGACAGCCCCTCCCACCGTCCCACCGTCCCACCCCACTCTCCTTCGTGGCTTACTGGCTTCGTCCGGCAATCAGACAGCCGCTCCCACCGTCCACACTCCCTTTCCGGCAGCCGCACGACCACCGCGACGCGACTGACACTGCGAGGAGACGCGACCGATCGCTACAAGCTACTCAGCGCCGCACCACCCACCACCGCGACCAAGCCACCCATTGCGACCCACTCAGCGTCGCACCACCCACCTGATCCGCCACCGCGACCCTTACCCAGCGAACGCGACTTGCGAGCGAACGCGACTTGCGAGCCACCCACCACCGCGAGCCTTACCCAGCGAACGCGAGCCACCCACCACCGCGGCACCGCGACCCTGACCCACCACCGCGACCTACAGATCTGCTTCTTCCAATTTCCGGCCACAGCAAGGCACTTGTCAGGTATTGTTCATGATCGCTTGAACCCACTAAGTACTGACTGAAAGTAAATGCTTCTGATTCTGTAAATATTCTTGGTCATCTGTACAATACTTCTAGTCCTATGCTGATGTGGGTCTGCTGAGATATGTTGATTTTACATTTTTTCTTGCTGCTGAATATGGTTTTGCACTTATGTGGTGTGCTTGCCTCTGCTGTGTGGGACTGTTGTTTTGGTACGATTTGCATTGGGAATCATTGATTTGGGGTAGGATTTTTTGTCCAAAACAGATTTGTGGTTATAAACACGTCTCTGCTAGTCTCAGATATGGGTCTCTGAAGTAGGATGATTTATTTTGGGCTATAATATCTTATTTTCGATAGTGGCCTCTCAGTTAAGTAATTAACCCGCTACTTCATTCTTACACAATTGGAATATATGCTTATTTAAGTTATAGCCTTGCATTGTCAGGTACAACTCCACAGAATATGGACATGGCAGATGGTGGTAACTCTCAACCACTCATTTCACAAGAAAGTGCACATCAACCAACTCCAGGAGGAAGTTTCAACCCTTCAACTAATGATCCCACATCAAATGAACCTGTGCAAGCATCTCAGGGTGAGACAGGTGATAATTTGGAGGCGACAACACAAACGAGGGCAGGCAGGCTTAAAAGTGTGGTATGGCAACACTTTACAAAATGTAAAGTTAATGAAGTAGAAAAGGCTCAATGTAATTATTGCAACAAATTTCTTGGTGGAAATTCAAGACATGGAATGAAGCACTTGCACCAACACATGGATTCATGTATTCAACGCAAGATTAGCATGAGAGGGAATAAAGGGCAAACATTTCTTATGGCTAAGGTCTTGCAAGGAAAGCAAGAGTTGGGTACTGGAACCTATGATGCTGAAAATGCAAGGAAAGAGCTTGCAAATGCAATTATTATGCATGAATATCCACTCTCAATAGTGGACCATCTTGGTTTTAAGAGATACTCAGCCGCTCTCCAACCATTATTTCAAGTACCTTCTAGAAATACTATCAAAAAGGAGATATTTAAAGTGTATGATTTTGGAGATCAACGACTTTGAAGTTATTAGATAGTCTTGAAGGAAGAGTGGCCATTACATCAGATATGTGGACTTCAGGCAATCAAAAAAAGGGGTATATGGCTGTCACTGCTCATTACATAGATGGATCTTGGACTCTACACAGTCACATTTTGAGGTAATAACAATTTCTTAATTTATAATTTTATTACATAATGTTTACACTGTTTATATGATATAGTGATTGAATGTGAATCTTGTTATGTTAGGTTCATTTATGTTCCTGCTCCTCACTCAAGTGATAGACTTTGTAATGCATTAGTTGAATGTTTGATGGATTGGAATATTGATACGAAATTGTCCACTATCACTTTAGATAATTGTAGCACAAATGACGCTATGATTGACAAAATTAAAGATAAGCTGCAGTTAAGCACTTTGTTAAGAGAGGGGTCTATACTTCATATGCGTTGTTGTGCACATATATTAAATTTGATAGTAAAAGATGGTTTGGACGTGGTGAAAGATGGGGTAGAAAGGATTCGGGATAGTGTAGCATATTGGACTGCCACACCTAAAAGGAAGGAAAAATTTGAGGAGACAGCCAAACAATTACGAATCTCTTGCACTAGAAATTTGGCTTTAGATTGTCCTACTAGATGGAATTCCACTTACAAGATGCTTGACATTGCCATTTCATATGAGGATGTCTTTAGTCGGTTACGTCAACGTGAGTCTCAATACACTTGTTTGCCAACTAGTTCACAATGGAGGTTTGCAAAAGATGTTTGTGAAAGATTGAAATTGTTCAATTCTATCACTGAAATGATTTCTGGCACTAAATATCCGACTGCCAATTTGTATTTTCCAAAGATCTGTGAGATCAAATTGGCAATATCTCATTGGATTGACTCCTCCAACGAATTGATTAAAAAAATGGCTGAAAAGATGTTGGGCAAATTTGATAAGTATTGGAGTGTCATTCATGATATAATGGGAGTTGCTACTGTTTTAGATCCTAGATACAAAATGGAGTTGCTTGAATATTATTATGAAAAATTGTATGGACATGATTCTTTTGAGCAAGTGCAGATGATCCGACAGTTGTGTTATGATTTGGTTTCTGATTATCAATTGAAAATGAATAAAGATTCTAGTAGTGACTCTCCAATGTTGGATGTTAGTCATGTCGGTGATGATGCTTTAAGTGAGTATGACGCATATATCATGAGGAAAAAAAGAGCTAGAACTTCTTTTGTTAAAACTGAGTTGGATCATTATTTAGAGGAGGAGGTTTTACCAAGAAGTGCAGATTTTGATATTTTATTGTGGTGGAAGTTGAATGGCATCAAGTATCCAACACTCCAAGCAATTGCGAAGAATGTATTAGCGATTCCTATTTCTACCGTAGCTTCTGAATCTGCTTTCAGTACTAGCGGTCATATCTTAAGTCCTCATCGCAGTCGACTTCATTGGACTACTTTAGAGGCCTTGATGTGTGCTAGAAGTTGGTTATGGAGTGCTGAGAATACTGGTAAAGTTTTAAATTATTCATTCAAATATCTTATGAAATGGCAAATAACTTTGTATATTTTGACTAATCATTCTTTATATTGTATTGTATTTGATATTTGATATTTGATATTTATAGGTGGTTTGAATTCTAAAGTAGGCATCGATTATGCTACTTTACTCGATGAAATAGAGTCTGATGATGAAGGTATTCCACATTTTATTTGCTTTAAATTTTATGAAGTTTAATGTTTATATTTTAACTTTTGTTTTTTCTTAATGCAGGTGAAGTGTTGGTTAGTGGTGCCACTTCTCATGTAGAAGATGATCAATAGATGTTTTGTACTGTGGTTGTTTTTTATAATTCTTAATGCATGTTGGTTAATTTGGGACATTTTGAACATGGGTTGTATGGTTGAAACATTGTTAATTGTTGTTTTTGAATTTGTACTTTATGGTTGTTTTGATAATTTGGATTATTGGATGTATGATTAATGCATGTTGTTGAATGTCATTACTTAACAATTGGGAATTTTAAATTTAGCATGATAGTGCTAATTGTTTTAAATTTTGCTGGAAAAAGCTTCAAAATCGAGTAATGACTAATGAGAGAGAAAATGTTAGTAAATTATCATGATCATTTTTAGTAAAGGATAAAAATATACAGCAGAGTGTTTGATTTTTCAATCGGGGCGGGGTCGGGGCGGAGATTCGTTTTTTTTGGAAATTGCGGATTTGTTGCTCTTGGCGCGGGGGCGGGGACGGGGCGGGGAAACCCGAATCCTAACGGGGACGAGGACGGGGGTGTTTTTTCACCCCCAACGGGGATTTTGGACGGGTGCGGATTTCGGGTATTTATGCGGGGGCGGGGATGGGAAAGGCAAAACCCGCCCCCGCCCCGCCCCATTGCCATGCCTACCGGAGACACTATCTGTCGGAGCTTAAAAGGAAAGAGCTTTCGGAGACACTATCTTCCGGAGCTTAAAAGGAAAGAAACTCACGGAGACACTATCTGCTGGAGCTTGAAAAGAGAGGAAGCTTCCGGAGACACTATCTGCCGGAGCTTAAAAGGAAAGAAGCTTCCAGAGACACTATTTGTCGGAGCTTAAAAAGAAAAGAAACTTTCGGAGACACTATCTGTCGGAGCTTAAAATGAAAGAAACTCACGGAGACCCTATCTGCCGGAGCTTGAAAAGAGAGGAAGCTTCCGGAGACACTATCTGCCGGAGCTTAAAAGGAAAGAAGCTTCCAGAGACAATATCTGCCGGAGCTTGAAAAGAAAGGAAGCTTCCGGAGACACTATCTGCCGAAGCTTAAAAGGAAAGAAGCTTCCGGAGACACTATCTGCCGGAGCTTAAAAACAAAAGAAGCTTATAAGGCCTTGTGCTTGCTAAAGCCATCAAAAGTAATGGTATTGACCTTGTCAATGTATGAAATGATGAGAAGCTCACAATGACACTATTTATCGGAGCTTGAAAGAACAGAATGAAGCCTATGAGGTCTTGTGCCTGCTAAAGCCATCAAAAGTAATGGTATTGACCTTGTCGATGCATGAAATGATGAGATGGTGCATGATGACGAGTGTGATATTTTTTAAATGCATGATGCAAGAGATGCTTGATAAAGAGTGTGATTTTTTTTTTTTTAATGCATGATGTATGCAATGCTTTTTACTCTAACATTATTTTTTTTTTTTTTTCTTTTATTTTCTAATGTATGATGCAAGATGTGCTTTCAGTGATTGATGAAAATTGTGATCCTATCCTTTTTCGCAAACCATTTTTTTTTTATCATCGGCCCCTTAAAGTTTTGATCACAGCCAGATTTTGGATGAACTAGAACAAAGCTCGTTGATTTGATTTGTCATTTGCTTGTTCAACTGATGCCTTGCTTCTTGCCAAGGATATGCTTGTTTCATAATGACTAACCCAATGGTAGAGAGTGCCTAATCGCTCTTTCTTTTCAAACATTGCTCCTTGTCAGGAGATCATTGTACTTTATATGACCTTTGAAGTCTTGAGGAAGACTCTAAATGCTTTTATTACTGACACATGTTTCACATTTCAGAATATGCTTATCATGAAAAAATGTATTTTGAGTCTCTGTAGGTGGCAACAAGAAGGGTACCAGATAAATGATGGAGAATGAAAAGGCAATAACAATAGATGGGCAAAACAATGATATATGAATTTGAGATGTCCTTAAAAGCAAACAATGATGGGATGAATTTCGCATTTCTTCAAGTGATGCTCTTTAAGATAATCAGTGCTAGTCTCTCGTGCATATGGTCTCGAGCGCTGCTTTAATCAACTTTCAAGGATATGACTTGCCCCAGTCTTCATGCATTGAGAGCATTTCATGATCTGCCTTTCAAATTCAAACTGCCCCAGTTTGTTGCTTTGATGTGAGTTTTTTTTTTTTTTTAACTTTTGCGTAGGTCAATCTTCCGACCAGATTGCTCTAATTCTTGCCTGGACCGCTCTATCAGATTTTCAGCCCTGCGAGCCATTTTTTTTTTTTGCTTCTTTTTTTTTTTTTAGGGGGGAAAGCAATGTTTTTTTAAGAGCACATACTTCTTGTCTCAATTAAAATTGATGAAAATAATAACAATCTTTCATTGATCAGAATGGACTTTTTAGGCTTGTAACGTGGTCGGGGTTAAGGGGTATGAAATAAAAGGTATAAGGCCCAAATGCGTGTTTGAGGGTTGAATGGGCCAAGGATCTTTATTCTTACGTCGCATCAATGGTGCTTTTTCTTTGGTTACTTCTCCACTTTTCTTGCTTTTTCATTCACCCTTGTTGTGAGCTTATTTAATCATCTCTTTTTTTCTTGTAGGAATTTTTTTTCCTTTTTTTTTTTTTTTTAAATTTCTCATTTCTCATATTAGCCCCAAGTGTAGGGGTGATCCTTGTCCAAGGTTCTTTGAAAAAGTTTCAAGCTCAAAAGGGATAATGGAAATATATGAAGGATAGAGAAAGATGGCCAATCTTTATTTTAAATCATGATTGTTTTTTTTCAAAAAGTTTAAATTAAAGACAAAATGATAGTGCTCATTAAAATAATTAATTATTTGCTCCCTCTCAATTTTTTTTTTTTTTGGTATCCAGCTTGAATATGAGGGCTTTAAGATTCTCCTTTAGTAGCACCCTTAAAGGAAAGGAATTCTCCTTCACTAAGTATCTCTTATTGGCTACTTTTGATTGCCCCATTCACTTTCAATTGTGAAAAGAGTGCTCGTTTAATGCTTTTGGCTTAGTTGATCTTATATATCCATGGGGAGCTTTCAATTGTTATCAAATCCAACATGATAAATAATGTGATCAAAACCATATGATGAGATGCTAGCACTTTTTATTTTTTATTTAGAGAATCACTTTCAGATCTGCGTTGTGGTAATTATCAAGGAAAAGATGGAAAGGAAAAAAAAAAAAAAAAACTCAATGAATTCGTTTATTGATAATTCATACTGAAATGGAAACAAGTAAGCCCATCCCAAAAGGATTCCTAAAGCCTTGGGCAGAGCTAAAGGATTAGCATTAATGAATTACTCTAAACAAGATTCAAAGGTCTGGGAAAGTTGCCAATCTCCCGATTGTTTTAGATGGTGCTTGAGAAATCATGAACTTCTTGACCATTTTCTACCAGTATCGCATTGATAGCTCACTTGCACGAGTTGCATATCCATTAACTGTTGCAGCATTTGCTTGAACTCACCACATGCTTCAATTGAATGTCCATCTTTCCCATGGAAGTCAGATCTTATCCCTTCCTCAAAATCTCATTCTCCCTTTTCGGGATTTGTACCAGCTCATATTTATGCATCTTTCTGAAGATCACCCGGACTTAGGAGAGCATGCTCCACAGTGTCTTCTATGGCATTGACTCCAGAACCATCATGATTTGGCAAAGGATTCTGACCTATGTTAGGAGCACTTCCTTGAAAGCTCAACCCCTTCGCATTGATCAAATCTTGCACCTTAGCCTTCAAGGCCTTACAATTCTCAGTAGAATGACCTATTGCTCCCACATGATAATCACATTTTGCATTGGGATCAAACCACTTGGGGTACAGGGGTTCCACTGGTTTTGTCGGGACAGGTGCTAGCATGGAGTTCTTTATAAGGTGGGATAGTAATTCAGTGTAAGTCATGGGTATCGGGTCAAACTGCATGTGCTTCTTTTCTGGGTCATAAGGCGGTCTCCTTTGATTCACATTTGGGTTTTGATTCCAAGGTTGAGTTGTTTGAGGTGGCATAGTGGAAAAGGCTTGGTGTTGGGTAGAGTATGATGGCTGATAGGGTTGGAAATTTGGGAATTGTGAGGTGGCAATGATGTATGGATGGTTGGGTTGGTGATATGGAAGTGGGTTATATGGTATGTAGGTAGCTTGGAAAGATGGTTGAGGGTTAACCAGCGTTTGGTTTGATACCCATTGATCAGACTTCTTTTGCCCAGATGCCACAACATATGTCTCTCCTTCCTTCCTTTTCACAAATGGAGATTTCTTTGTGTCAGTCGCCCCTATTGAATTTTCAATAATCTTACCACTTCTCATCCCGCTCTCAATCCTTTCTCCAATGACGACTATATCAGACAAGTTCGATGACACACTTCTAATCATTCTGTCATAGAAGGGTGATTGGAGCGTGTCAATGAACATTGCAACAATTTCCTTTTCAGACAGTGGGGGCTCTACTTGAGCAGCCAATTCTCTCCATCTCTGCGCATATTCTTTGAAAGTCTCTATGTCTTTCTTTGACATATTTTGCAACTGCATTCTATCGGGAGCCATGTCAATGTTGCACTTATACTGCTTCAAGAACGCAGTTGCTAGATCCTTGAAAGATCGGATACGAGTCCTTTCTAGATGCGTGTACCAGCTTGAAGCTGCCCCAGTCAAACTGTCCTGGAAGAAGTGTATTAATAACTTTTCATCATGAGCTTGCGACGCCATCTTTCGAACATACATGGTTAAATGGTTCTTTGGACAGGTGGTTCCCTTGTATTTGTCAAAATCAGGCACTTTGAATTTCGGTGGGATCACAACGTTTGGCACAAGACAAAGTTCTGAGGCATCCCGAAGACCATAACTGTTCGCCCCCTCAATAACTTGCAACCTTTCTTCCAGAATTTCTAACTTTTCTTTGGACTGAGCATTCTCAACAGGAATCTCCCCGTATATTCTTTGAGGAACAGATTGCAGCCCATCGGGAGAAACAAAGTTATGTACCGCCTGGGTTCCCTGAGTACCTATGTGTACAGTACATGGTGGTGGAGTGTGCTGTTTCGCGACAGGTACCACTATTGGAGTGGTAGCATGAGGAAAGTTAGTGGTTTGTGCTTGAGGTTCTTCGCCAACATTGATGCGAGGGTTATGATTTGAGTTATTGTCTTACAAAACAGTGGCTACTGGTGGCACAAACCCTCGGGTAAGCCCATATGGGGGATTGTTCGAGTCAAATGCAAAGTGAGCTTGATTATTGGGATACATGGTGAGAGGCACCAGGATTCCTTGCTGATTGAAGCCCTAAAGACGATTAGTCGGTTGTTCTTCGCTTGAGGCTGAAGGATTCTCATCTGTATTCTTGTCTTTTTGCATTGTTTGCAACATTTCCATCATCTTGGCCATCTGGTCTTTGAGTTGACTCACTTCATCCCTAATCTCTTGAGTTGTTTCTAGGTCAGCCATGATTCTGGCTTGTGATCGGGTCCGATAAGGGTGTAATGGTACTCGTTTTCCCGGCTATATTGATTAATATTCCTGATATCACGCATGACAACTATTAATTACTTGAGGATGTATTGTAGACTCATGCGGATATTTTTATTAACTATTCCTAGTCGCTCAAAGGTATTAGTTTTAATGGTGAATATTATACCCAAAACGTCTCGTTCAAAGAAAATAATTTGCGGAATGAAGTTATTGGCGAATATTTGAAACAATGGTGTATATTAATTGTTCCCAAAACGTCTCATTTAAAGGAAAAATTAATGGTGAGTATCTTTGATTAATTAGCGAGTATTAATTATTTATGGAATGCCTCATTCATATAAAACAATTTACTGGTGAATATATTAATTATTTCCAGAACGTCTCATTCAACGGAAATAATTCAATGGTACATATTTTTTATTAACCATTCCCAGAACGTCTCGTTCAAAGGTATTAAAAAAAATATTATCTCCCATTTCAAAAATGTTCACCCTTGGTTTCCTATAACAAGAAGCATTATTAAATTACATGCATGATAAAAAAGAAAATAATTACATGCATGATAAAAAGAAAATAAAAGATAAAGAGAAAGTACGCCCACCTCTGTGCCCTAAATCGGGTTACCTTATTAGATTCTATCCTAATGGTCTATGGAATGTTAATTCGTGACCTCCCATTAGGGTGGCTCTACAAATTCAATAATTCTTTAGGCCTCTAGAGCTAAGATCCCAATTCATGATGTTGGCCACAACAGTAGGAGATCTACTAGGTGTGGGACATCATAAAAGGGTCACACTCTAGATGAGGTTTTCATGATACTCAAACAGGACGTACATCCAAAGTGGCTATCATTACACAACCTCTTTCTTAATCTTAGGGTTTACCAGGACCCGAGTATAAAGTCTCACTCATAAGTGTGTGCACAATGTGTAGGTGAGGTGTGTGGAGGGAGCATGCAAACCTGAAATCCTAAGACTACCCACATTTATCTGCAAAGGAGATCATGCTAATACAAAAATGTCGTCTATCCTATAGTTAAATCAAAATTATAATTGTACAATATTTACAGAATAAATAAATAAAAAAAAGGGTAAAATAAATAAAAGTTATTAACAAAAACACAAATAACTATGATAGGCCTGACTCTCAAAAGTCCCCAGTGGAGTCTCCAGCTGTCGCGACCGTCCCGTCCGGGAGCCGCGAAGAAAAGAAAGAGGAGTCGCCACCAATTTATTTTTGGAAAAAATTGAAAAAATTATAAACTTAAGGAAACTGGTCTTTTTTTAAAAAAATTGAGATCGAGCTCGGGAGTCGGTTACGAGTAGGGAAGGTGTTAGCACCCTACATCGCCTGTTTTAAGAACGGTACCTCAAGTTAATTGTGCGAATTTAATAACTTTGAAAATATTTATTTTACCCAAAAAAACAAAATAAAGAGAGGATAAACAAACACAAAAATAAGAAAATTTAATTTTAGCTTGACGAAATGATTAATTTCGCTCCTACGTATTCCCTGGTGTGATGGGAAACTCAAAGCCACGTAGTTCTTGTAGAAAATGTTTGATTGGTTGGATGTTTTTTAATTTCTTTTGGAAAAGATTTGTTTTTATTTTTTGAAAAGATTTTATTTTGGAGATAATTTTGGAAAAAGGGATTTTATTTCAAAATTCACTTTTGCATAGGGTTCAAGATAGCAAAGTTATACGATAAACCCTTACAATATTATACGACACCTGAGGATGAAAAATCATACATCAACGTCGTAAATTGTCGCGTGAATTAAAGAAAGCAATTTTTATTTTTAAAACAAATTCACCCTCAAATTCAAATTCAATTTTTTTTATTGAAAGAGCTTATATTGGGATCTCTTAACTGGCCCATAAATACTTACCCGAGCCTAAGTGTAACACCGTACCTACCTTCAAACTTCTGAACTCTCTGATAATAAGCTACAGGGAAGAGCAATGAACTGTGATGGCGGTTGGCTTGTGATGAAGAACTGGCGATGTGTGAGGGGTGGCGCGTGGCTGCTTCTGGTTCAATGGCAGCGAGGAGGTTACGCGGATAGTGGCGGTACACGATGGTTGGTATCGAGTTGTTGTGATGGTGGTTCGGTAGAGTTCTAGTTCAACACCGCCATGATGGTGATGAAGTCTTGGCCTCTGATGGCTGCGTGAAGCTTCAATGGTTTTGGAATATGGGGGTGTGATCAGTATAATGATAGTTTGCTTATTTGGAGAAAATGGTGACTTAGTGGCAAGGAATAAGAATGGTGATTTAATGAGCGGAGAAGGAAGGAGATGTTTATGGTTTAATAGAAATGGTGTGAAGGTGATTTGGAGGAGGTTGGGTACAGAAAGAGATCGAGTGAGGAGAAAGAGAAGCGTGAGAACAAATGGTAATATAAGAAGCTCTTCAAGTGATGATCAAGAAATTTTTTTAGGTCCCCCCTTTTGATGATAGAATAGAATCCAATATATAGGGAAAAAAAAGTAACAAACTCTCGTTATCAAATTAGATGAGCTATCAAAAAGAAATCATCATCTATCTCAAATAGATTATGATAATTATATGAAGCAAAATCTGTTTTGAGAGTTTGAAACGATGGATATGTGATAACTATCACTATCTTTCCCTATCTACTAAAACAACCTAATCTTCATCACATTTTTATTTTTTTTTATTTTTTTATTATTTTATTTTATTTTATTTTATTTTTTTTATATTTTTTTATTTATTAAAACATGATGAGCCTAACTTCTAAGAATTGAGCTAAGATGTAATTAAATTTTTTTTGCAGTTTTTTTTTTTAGTATTAAAAGGAAAAATAAAATTGACCCGGACAAAATTAGGTGTTCACACTCAACACGGATGCCTACTTTCAATGAGGAAAATGAAGCGGACGATGTACATGCCATACGTGATGATCATCATGAAGGGATATGGGAGAACATTACTACTTGACCATGGTGTAAGTTATGTTTAAAGTTATATTTATTAGTTAAGTTATGTTCATCTTGATAATTATAAGTTAAGTTTTTTTTTGTTATTTAATTTGATATTTATATGTTAAGTTATAGTGTAAGTTATGTTTAAAGTGATATTTATTATTTATCCATCTTTACTGACATAGTTTATTGTTTTTTGTATAAACAGGCATACATGGCAGATCCCTCGGACATCCCTCCTACACGCAGCGGGTCGGATACCCCATTGACAAGTAAAAAAGGTAGACGCGCCACACGATTAAAAAAATTGGCCGTCAACCGTAGTGGTAATCAAAGGATGAGGGTTGAGTTTGATGGAGATTGCTTACCTATAAGGCCAATGGAAGATCAGTTTAAGAGTTTTGTCGCCGTCCTTGCCAAAAGCAAGGCTAGTATACTTATTGAGGATTGGGACCATGTACCGACGAACGTGAAGAATCAGATATGGGATAGCATCATGGTATTTTACTTTTACCCTCTTTGGTTGTATCTATTTTATTTCACCATATTATTTTCATATACACTAATTCCTCCATTTTGTTGTGTAATATAGCTCACCTTTGAAGTGCCGGATACCGAGCGTATGAAGAAAAAATGGATTTCGTATGCGGGTGACCATTGGAGAGCATTTAAAACACAACTAAGCGGGAAATACATACATGGGCGTGCAGACAAATCTCCACTTGAGATGTACCCATTCCTTGATCAAGAGACGTGGGATAGATTTGTTCAGATCTGATGGACCCCGCCTTTCAGGTTAACTTGAGTTATATTATTTAACTTGACCAACCAAATTGATTTTGTTAATATACTGAATTTAGTTGATGTTTATAATAGGAGAAAAGGAAAAAGGCGTAGGAGATCCAGAGTAAGAATCTCTACCCCCATCGTTTGTCTCGTGGGGGATATAAAAAGCTGAGGAGGAAGATGATTGAAGAGAAGAAGAAACAACTTTTGGAAGAAGCATCCCAAGCTGATCCTACGGCTTATCCACCTCCAGAAGTTGTTGATCCACCTCCACCCCCACGCCACCATACATGGAAAAGAGCCCGACAAGGATCATCGGGACAATATACATCCGAGGAGGCACGTCTTGTTGCTGAAAAGATTGTAAGTATATATTCAATTCTAATTGTAATTGTAACATGCTTATCCATCATCTTACACAAATTAATGTGACTATTGTATGTTGTAGGATTCCTTGGACGAACAAAGCACACAAGGAACCTTTGTGTCCACTGGACGCAAAGATGTCTTGGTTGTTGCGATTGGGAAAGAGGACCACCGAGGCCGTGTCCTTGGTGTTGGATGGGTGTTGGCATTACCCAATACCACGGACCATCTTCACCTCATCGGAAGAGGGATGATATTGAGTCCATCAAGGCGTAGCTTCGAGAAGAAATAAAACGAGATCTTCTCTCAGAGTTGGCATCTCCTGTGAGCACTAAGGGTTCATGTGATCATTCACATCAGCCTGATAAGGAGGACGATTAATGTGAGTTGTATGTTGATGATCATCATGATCGCCGGTTAGTGGCATTTGTAAGGGTACACAACTTGGGAAATACCTTACACCGCCAGACATTAGAGGATGATCATGTGAGGGTGGTGGTTGAAGATGTTCAAGATGTTGATGCTCTAGTCCTTGTGCCCATCGAGGAGGTTATTACAGTTGGCCAAGCCCCCGGTAATTTCATCCCTTGACCAAGAAGACTTGTGAGGTTTTTTGTTTCAGCCAAGGTATTCATGTAATTGTTCAATTACTTATGTTTTTCTATATTTACAATTGAAATAACTTAATTGTGTTTACTTGTGTTTTCTAATGCTTACCTCTATTGTTTAGGATGATGGAAAAGATCATCGACCCAAAAGGCTTAGGTCGGATCCGAGAAAACTTGTGGCGTCTGGTTCATCGAAGGTATTCATATAATCATTCAATAAGTTAAGTTTTTTTTTATTTACAATTGAAATAACCTAACCGTGTTTACTAATGTTCTATATTTGCAGTTTAGGGTATTGACAAGGATGTTGAACTTGATGCTCTGGAACGTCTCGCATTAGCAGTTGTGAAACTTGGGAGGGAGTCCGCTTTTATAAATTTGGAACATGATGGCAAGCCCGACACTTTCTATATCCCCCAGAGGGACATTATGGAGATATGCATTGATAGTGAAATGCTTTGCATGACAGTTGTCTCATTATGGTGCACATAAGTATATTTTATTTCAACTAATTAATTTGTAAGTTAACTAATTAAGTTTTTAACTATTATAATTAATATTTATTTCAATATCTTAGGTATCTGCATCGCCTGTGTATTGATAGGGGTAACCTCCATCTTTATGGATTCCTTGACCCTCAACTAATTCAGGGTGAGACACTTAGGTCAGATGAGATTACCGCGTACATGCGACGTGTGCTTGATGAAGGCAAAAAACAGTTCTACCTAGCACCTTACCTCCAGCTGTAAGTACAAGTTTTACTAGTGATTTATAATTATCTGTGACTTGTCTCTAACTGTTTCCAAATGCAATAAACATTGGCAATTATTGATCATCTATCGTGGTATGAGTGTTATGGTCTTCTTTTGTTCGTTGGGAAGGAAGCCGACGAAAGAAATCAAGCTTATTGTTGAAACATAAGCTTTTAATTAATTTAATTTGTACTACATTTGCTTTATTAATTACTCTGAAATCTATAACATACTTTAAATTCATATTTTCTTAATTATGATAGATCTATGAACGCAAGTCGTCTTTTGGATGGTGGTAGGCCCAGGCCTATTAGGTGGATTTTCCCTAATGTAAGTAGTTTATTAGTATCCGAGATTCAATTGCAGTGTAAAATAGTTACTATTATGTTTTTACTCATTATATATTCAAATTATGTATTCATTTGTAGTGTCATACGCAACGTGGCGGCTGGGAGTGCGGATATTATGTCATGAAGTGGATGTTCAACATTGTCTCCGCGAGTATTACAGATTGATGGAAGGAGATAATTAACTAATAACATTTGTAAATAGTTATAGATTAATTATGTTTAGTTATAGTTGATTAGTTATAATGTGCAGATTTTCGACAATCCAGAAGCATTCTCTGAAGAGGACGTTAAGGTCAGCAAGGAGCGTTGGGCAAACTTCTTTCTTGAGATGACTACTGAACATTAATTTATGGATGACATTTTATTTCTTTAATTAGTTTAATTTGTTATATATCTTTGTTGTCTCTTTGTTATGTATTTAATTAATTAGTTTAAATTTATTACATTATATAATTAGTTGAGTTTGTTGAATCAAAAGAAGCTGACTTTTGCATAATCAATAAAGTAGTTTGGCTTACTTAGTATAGTGATTTAGATTAAGTTATTGTTGGGATTCTATTTTGGCTGGGATTGTTCTGGTTGTACATATATGAAGCAGGGTTAAGGATTACCACTGGTTTAAAACAGAGTATTTAAAAAAAAATTGGACTATCAACATCGGTTACAATAGAGAACTGATGTTGAACTATCAATTTCAATCGGTTCTGAGTTATAACCGATGTGAAAAGTAAAACTTTCAAAATCGGTTACAAGACAAAACCGATGTTGAATTATAAATTTCAACATCTGTTCTATTTTATAACCGATATTAAAAGTTCTTTTTTAATAATTATTAATCTGTTGAATGAGCACTTTCAAAATCGGTTTGATTTATAACCGATGTGGAAATTTAACTACCAACATCGGTTAAAAACCGATATTAAAAGGTCTTATATTCTACATCATCTGTTTCTATATCGGTTTCATAATCGATTTAGAATGATATTTTTAACCGATTTAAAACATGTTAATTGCACTAGTGTTTATGTCAATTTGTGATCAAGATCTAACTTTCTCATTTTTTTTTTTTTTTTTTACTTTTTGGAGTTGGGATAGATTGGTATTTTTGGTTTCCACTCTATTCATGTGCCTGCATCATTAATCTTACAAACTGCATCATCTCAACCAAGCTAAACAGCCAAATTGCCACAATTGCTCTATGGGTTGGGATATTGTTGTATGTCAAAGTTGTGCTCGAAGATTTTGCATATGGAATAGCAGGGTTTTGGTCACTGGATCTAAGTGAGAGAGTATTTAGGGAGAAAACTGGAAGCATATTAGTTGTTATATCCATGATCTTCCATATAAAAGCATCAAAGGTTCAAAATGATCCCATGAAAGAAACGGAAAAGGAATTTTCGAGTATAGTAAAATATGGTGAGTTCAAGAGGTTGAACCTCTTTTCATTAAATCTTGTTGCCAATTAGTCAAATTAATTAAGTATACTCTTTGAATGCAGGGATGCTTATCTTGGTGGTTTTCAGTTACATGCTACCATTTGTCTTCTTTGTGGTCCTAAAAAGAGAAATGAAGCTCTAGTTCTAATCCTACAATTTACAAATGAAGACCAGTAAATTTGGTTTAAAATTCTGGTATCATTGTTACTTTTTCTAGACAATAAAAAAGTGTAGTACTCACCTAACACCGCATTAGTAGCATACATTTTTTTGATCAAAAAAGAAATTTTTTGAGACCACTTAAAATTTGATGGAAACATAAATACATCTGTTGAATTTGCAATTGTAATATTGTTTATAGCATGGTTTAGAGAAGGAAAAAATATTTTTCTGAAGTCTATAGTAGATAGTTATTATTGACAAAATTCTTTATTTAGTTTTTTTTCAATAAAAAACAAGTACTTGTATAAGAAACTATTGGTCCTTGACCAATTGTTCATGTAATTTTGAGGTAAATGTGGTAGTTAAGTAAAGTCATTTCTAATTAAGGTCTCCAAAATTCATACTCCTAACATTATAGGTAAAATTCATCGGCGTTACATTTTACAAGTTGCATTTATTTTCCAAATTACATTGTGATATAGATCCAGTTAACTAAGGCTTGAAAGTTGAAACAGTGAGCACAAAGTTGCTTGAAAGCATAAGGTGCTGAAAACATTTATGGCTTCCACATATAGAAGGTCATGCCAACCTTTTCTTCTTCTTTTCTCTTTTTTCTTTTGGTTGACCATGGCAACCTATTTAACCCCTAAAAGGGAAATGCAAATGAAACATAGAGGTCAATCATAAAGAGTAGTTCTCAAGATAAATTGCAAATTAACCGTTGGAAAATAATCTCCAGACCGTTTTGTCACACGTAACTTCTTATACTAGTTAATATGTAGAAATCCGTGGTTAATTATACATATCTGTTGGTTAATCAGACAATAATCAATTAGTAAGTAATGTCTATCATGTTAACTAGCAAGTACACGTGATTAACTTGTGTAATGAAATGATGTAGAAATATAGCATAAGAAAATTAGAATTCTTTTGGCGGTGCTTGTTTGTTTTTTGTTTTATTTCTAATTGATATGTTTTTATTTATAATTATAAAAATGACACATAATTTTTACTTTGCTTTCTGTTTTCTAACTTTTGTGAAAGAAATAATGACAATAAAATAATCAATTTTACCATCTTTTGTATAAATCTTAGAAAACATAAAATTAAGTGAAATTAAGTGATATTTTTGTAATTATGAGTAAAAATATAAATGAAAAAAAAAAAAAAAACCAAATGATCCCTTAAACATTTTAAATAGCCAAAAGATACTTGCAAAAGCTAGAATTACATTTGAGGTCTCAGCAACAACTTTACATAGTTTTAAAGATAATGTTATTCATTTACATAAGAGTAAATATTTACTTTGGTCTCTGAATTTATAGGGTCATATCAATTTAGTCCCTCACATTATCAATATTTCAAAATAATCCCTGAAATTGCAGCAAGTTAATCAGATTCGTCCCTCCGTTGGTATTTGCATGGACTATAATGACATTAAGTTGATAATGTCAGGAATATATTTAAAACTAAATGAATAATGTCAAAAATGCATTTGTTACATTTTGCAATTCCAATGATCATTTTTGAATATTGATAATGTGGTGGACTAAGTTGATACGACCCTATAATTTCAGCGACCAAATTGGATATTTACCAATTTACATAATTTCATAAGAGGTTATCCTTCGTGATCAGTGGTGGATCTCTGCATTTGTGAATGGATGGAAAAGAATTTGAAGATGTGAACATTCTATAGGTCCCTGAATTTTTCTATCCTTCACTATAAAAAGGAAAGGAAAGGAAAGAAAAGGAGGAGATGAACTTTTATAGGTCCCACCAAAATATCCCAGAGATCACCTGTCTCAAAATGAAGTCTCATTTCCTGTCCCAACCACTTCAAATGTGTCACTTGAGAAATTAATCACATTATTTATTATAAATATATCCTTTTTAAATGATATGATACAATTTAAGTGAATGAGATAAGAAATGAGACACCATTTTGGAACATGTGATCTCCATCTCCAAAATATATACATTTACATCCATTTTCATTAGTAACCATAAAACCAAACAAAGGAAGGACAGTCCTACTTTTCCATTGGCTGATGTCAAACAAAAGAAGGGATACTTTTTTACTTCACTTGTCTTTTCTTTTCTATTCCTCCATGATAACACACGAAACCAAACACGCCCAGAAAGTCAAATGATAGTGGGCTGAACATGCAGCAGACTAAAGGTAAATTTAATTTTCACTAAGTTTAACTGCAATCTTGTAACATGTTCATGGCATGCTTTTCACCCCAGATATTCTGTTTCAACTTTCAACTTTCAACAGCACCTATCTTTCAATGGACAAAATTTACAAGCAAGCTAACTCTACCAATTAGTTATTTAGCCAACAAAAGAAGGAGCAAATAAGTAAAAGTAAAACCAATAGGCATGTTCACATTCCTGCAACACTATCAAAGATATAAGCCATGGATAAAAAAATTAAAATAAGAAAATTGATTAAAAGTTGCCAATCCAGACTTTTTCAGAGATGTATATTTTCCTTTTCCTGTGACTTTTTCTTTGGTGAAGGGTAGGGGACAGATTGGTGTGTCCAAATTATTCTATGAAGACAAGCACTTCAGGCAGAGAAAAATTAGAGAGAATAAAGCAAGAGAAAAATCAAAAGGGAACAAAAGTTCTCTAAGCTATCAAAACACAGACATGAGGGAGAAAAATTGTACATGGTCAAGAATCCTAAATCCCTTGAACCCTATCAAGTTTGCTAGAGACAGCCACCAAATTATAGCTAGCTTCAATGCTTCATACAGGTTGCCTGCCTCAATGAGTTGCTTGAGTTGTCTCATCTGTTAGGAGGCATCAAAACTATGGTAACCCTTCAAAGTTGGGCAGGCATGATTTTAAACAATGGAATCTTTTAATGTTGAGCAAATCTTTTGCTCCCCGAATTAGGCAATCCGGAAATATTATTGCAACAGCACAAATGTTGAGGCTCTAGTACAGGCGTCCTCGGCACTTCAAAGATCCGCAAAGGCAAGGAGATCCTTCTCCAGGCACAAGCTCATACTGAAAATTATATGTCAGTTCTTCACCCAAAGCAATCTGTCCACAAGAAAGAAAGAGAAATCTAATTAATGTAGTAAATTAAGCTAGCAAAAACAGTAATGTCGTCAACTACTCGCAATGAAACATGCATGAATTAGTAACATTTGATGAATTTTACATTCTTGTCAAATAAATAATGTCCATTATCTAATCCATAAATACTAGTATACATCCATCAACCAGGATCTGGAAAGCAAATTTCCTACACATCTTTGCCAATGAGCAGGCTCTCTGTCCTTTTTTCTGTTTTTTTCCCAATTAATTTTTTAATGAGGGCAACAGTCTAAAAGAACTATGTCCTTTCTTTGGATCACCTCCTCCCACACCAATCAGATACCGAATCAAGAAAAATGTTTGCATGTGCATATTCCCAAGCTTCATAAATGGAGTCACTCTCAACTCTCAAGGAAACAGACATATGGAGAAGAGTACTTACATCTCGACTCGCATACAGACCGATATGTGCACGCTCACAATCCATGCTCTCTACAAGAACTTGGTGACTCACTAGATTGGGCGAGCAGCTGCAATAACAAGAAATTGTAACGGCAAACCAACAACAATTTAAGAAGAAAAAATCAGAACGAAATAAATAGTTGCTAGTAATAAAATTTTACGCTTCATATACCATTGCTTGAAAGAAAAAATAGTAAAATCATTATCACTTTGCCAAAAAAATGAACAAATTGCACCATGTTATTTTTGAGTCAACAAATAACACAGGTACTCCTACATTAAATGGATGCTCGCTCACCTGTTATTGATGAACCTGGAGACATTTCCATATCTAGTAGCATCAATGACATATCGGGCCTGCCCTTCGGTCAATCTACTCATATCATTGACATGAGAATCAATGTCATATAAATAACTGCAATTTTCTTTGCCGTATCTGGTATTGGCATGAATTGAGTTAGTAAAAAAAGAAAAAAGAAACATCAACAAATTAAAAAGAAACTACATCATGAAGAAATATAAACCTCTGGCGCCTGCTGTGTGCCTCCTGCTCATCTAAAACCTCTCCAATGTACTCGCACACAAATGTGCCACGCATGATAGCCTCACCAGCCCTTACCGCCCATCCCTGCAAATCAAATAACAGAAGTCCATGTAACAGCGTTAAGAGTCATTATGAATATATCAAAAGAAGAATAGGAACCATTACCCACCTTTTTCTCTGTTTTAAAGACTTCCAATTTAACTCGTACTCCATTCTGCAATATTCTATTTGGACAGGTTTTATTGCATCTGCACATATGGTTACACTCATAGACAAGGTAACCTTCCTGCAGTTTTGTAGGGCAATTCCCAGCCCAGGACAAAATAAAATTTATAAATTAGTAATACAGAAACAGAGAAGACAAATGCCTGCTGTATATGCTACCAAATTATGAAGGGAACTCAAGGGCAAAGTCACGTAATAGTGATGCTGGATAATATCCTATACAAGCAATTCTAAAAGAATCAAGAGAAGATCCTACATGATGATATTGACAACAGAGATAAGTCAGCACACACACAACATGTACTCCTAACACAAATATTTTGCAATGACAGGAAAGGAAAAAAAAGGCACAACACATGTAGAAACATAGAGGTCCAGTCAAAAGTAACCAGGAAGAAATAATGTATTCGGGATATAAGAATATACTATATATATTGTTGCCAAGCAATGCCTAACACATTCAGAAAATAACTCTTAGCTTAGATTCTGGATATAAAAGCAGCTTACAGTTGAAGTAAATATTTTACCTCCAATATTATTCGACCATTCTCATCATATGGGAACCTACCATGCATTGGTTTCCCAAATATGTCTTTGGCATCATCATAGTCACTATCAAAAAGGTATACATGATCACATGTTTCAGGACTGCAGGTAGAAAATGAGCAAGCACATCCCAGTTGCAGACTCTGTAAATAAATAAATAAAAGGTTAAATTATTGAAAACCAATTAAAAGTATAGTGTATTCTACAAAATTCTTTTTAGCTTCAATTTCACAAAGAAATATGTATTATTACTTAAAAGTGCAACACTTGTGTGTCATTGGGCGTATTCACAGGTAAAATATTCAACAGATACTTATTAAAATTTGGTCCATTTTAGGTCCTTAACATACTGTCTAAGATAAACATACATACAACCTATTCTATGACAGATACGCGAAATGAAATACATCTAGTATACAAGAAGTTTACTCCTATCAAATTAGGATTTGATCACAGAAAATATTGAGTCACAGTTAACTACCTCAGAAGCAAGACTAAGGGATTGATCAAACATTGGCTTCGTAATATAGGTAAAGATCTCCCAAGGCCTATAGACATTTATATCTTTCTCATTGGATCCATGCAAAAGAGAATTTAGAATTTCTTGATCTACTACACAAATAACTGGAATTGATTCCTTCCCAAAGCTTATGTCATCGCATAAGACTATAGCCCTTTGCAAGGACCCAAATTTTAACTGGTGTGAATTGACGATGTAGTGAAACTCATCCACCTCCAACTCATCACTTGTAGGATCTGATAAATTTACTGATTCTGGCCTAGGGAAACCATTAGAAAGAGATGCTAAGGGAGAGAGCAACGTTTGGTCCTTCAATACCTTACAACCTCTAGGACAAATGAACCCATCCTGGTGCCAATTCACTAGAATGTTATGATCACTGCAAAGTTTTGCTGCCTTCAAATAGAGCCTTTCAGGCAAAATTCCGTATTTCTCCTCCAGTGAGGCTTTAAGACTAACTTTGCAGCAAGCAGAGCGTGCAATTGATAAAATATCAAGATTGTTAGGCCGAGGTTTAGTCTTCTGAATCTCAGAAAACAAAATCTTTGCAACTGCTGAGCATTGATATTCTTCCAATCTACCGATATTTGCTGTCTCAGTTACTTGTGGTTGTATGGTTATTTCCCGCGTGTCAAGTGACTTTATTGTCTGAATGTGTCTCTTTAAATTTGCATTATCCCTACTGATCCTATATGATGCAGCAGCCAGACCTTTTTTAAATATAGGACGGCTAAGTCTTCCAGATTTTAGTCTATATGCATTATAATGAATTCCCTTCTTTGCAGGGCGGCTAACTAGACTGCGCCCCATATGAGCAGCTTGATGATGGCGACCTAGGTCAGGTAGTAAATCAAATTTCAACCCACAAAACCTGCAAGTGAACTTCCGCATACCACCTGGATTCTCAAAATTATTCTCCAAAGAAGCTGAGTTTCCTTGCTCAAGTTGTTTTGGAGAATCCTCACAAGTAGACAAAGTTTGCTGCTCAGGAGCTTTTGATGGTTTAAATTCAACAGGGTGAACTGATAAAACATGCAGCCATAGTTGCTCCATATTTCCAAAATGACTACCACAAGGAATACATTGGAGAAGCAAGCACTGTTCAACAAACTGCACACGATGTCTCTCCTGAACATGAGTTTCCAATAGTTTCTTGTTTGTGAAAGAATCCAGACAAATGGCGCAAGCATAACCTCTAAACAGCCACTGTGCTTCCTTTTTATGATTGTCCATCCAATGGTTACCAAGTGTTTCTTCATCAGGAAATTGTGCAGAGCAGATCTTACACTTAATGGCATTCTCATTATCAAAGCTGTCATCAATTGTAGAAGGAAGGAGAGGCGGTCCTTCCATGAGGGAGGGTACATCTATGTCATCATTGAATCCCCAAATCAATTTGATTCTCTCCTTGTCCCTATGAACCAACTTTGTAAAGATTTCTCCAACACTAGTATCTTTAGAGGCTTCAGTCAAAGCCCACTGGAATTGAACTTCCTTAGGAGCTGGGTTTCTTGGTGACAAAATGCTTTTGAATAGCCTGTAAAAAAGTTCGCATGCTTTATGCAGATGTACCTTTTGCTCCCATGAGCAGCAGTCCCTTAAAAGTTCTGTGAACACTTCTTTTGATATTATCCTACTCTTCCCATTTCTAGCACGTTTAAGCCAACTTGGAAGGTGCATTTCACAGTACAAGAAATACCGATTTGGAGCTTCCAAACAACGGTCCCTATCATCGTAGGGAGGAGAGCCTATACAGTGAAGTGCCTCCATTGCATTATGATCGTTGCCAGAATGCACAGACTTCTCATGTAAGTTACTCCTTCCATGGAAGGAATCACCACCAATGGCTGACACTGGATCTACTTGGAATGGACTTTCAACATTTACCAATACCATGTCTTTGCAGAACAAGCCCTCTGAACCAGTATAACTTTCTTCATGATTTCTCTTTAGTGTATTATGGGTTAAATTAGAGGTCTCGTCTATTTCAGCATGAGGCCGGTGTTTCTTACAGAACGAAGAGCCAGGAAGGGCATGATGCTTACATCTAGTACCAAGAATAGTTGTACCTTCACATAATGGAGTATCAACTGAAACAGGTTTTTCGGATTTTGCTAAGGTGCCCAAAAAACGAGAATGCACACAACAGTATACATCACCATCAATTGACGATCTCACACACTGTCTTCCCTTGGCTTCAATGTAAACTATACATTGTCGATTTTTAGTACCAGGTTCTACAAATTTTTGACCAGCCATTTCATTCATGGGTGTTGATTCCATTCCATCGGTATGCGAGATCTTGGAATCTACTGCATCAGCTATAATTTTATTCCATTTATTGATCAAATTACTAGGTGAATCAGATGCCATAGGCACCTCCCTAACATCCTCCTCTTTGGAAGTCTCAGCTGCCAATGAACTCAATGTGTCCTGATTCTTAAAGAAACCTGGGTCAGTCTCAAGAGGAATAGAGTGATCTGAACCCTTCATCTCCACTAGTGAAGCATGTGTATCTGCACGACGAACTTCAAGTTTGGGCCTTTTTCTACCAACCTGAAGATTTACTTGGTACAAACCATCAGAAGTCTGCTGCTGCGTGTCCTTGAAGCTAGATAAGGAAGGAGATGTGGAAAACCATTTCATTACATCATGCTTCCAGGTTTTCCACTCAGAACTTAATGTTGGTTGCACCAGTCCATCCCAGAGGGTGTTGGCATCATTCCACAAAATAGAATCAAACAATTCCTGAACAAGAGGATAAGGAATAAATCAACCAAACATATTGAGCAAAAGTTTTGTAACTATTGTTTAAAGAAAGGCATGTGTATTTGCAGCAGGTGTTAGAAATGTGACATATAACTTCAGTCTGTGCACCAGAAAAGAAGAACCACATCAGCCATGTCTTCAATTATTAAAAATATTAAAAAATAAAAAAACATACTGCATTAGCAAAGTATAGTATTTCAGGTCAATCTTCACAAACCAATATTCCCAGATGGCAGAAGATAGCCTCTGCCACATAAGAGGAAACTGAGTGCATATATTGATTTTATTTTTCACTGAGACTAACCAAATAAAATTCTAGGCCACACATTTTCTCTTCAAGGAGGAATTATGCCAGATCATAAAGATCTTCTGTCTTCTATAAATACATTTTGGGCACTGATGAGGGGAAGATATGAAAGGATAAAAGCAAAAAGTCCAAGGACCCAGTCGGAGATCGGTAGCTGCCATGGGCTTCCCTACAGAAAGACATATACCCTAAAAAAAATTTATGATACAACGTGGCCTTATTCAGGGACAGATCAAAGAATCAAGCACTAAAAAAGGGCAGAAAATTCAAAGTTTAAATAACTAAGTTACCATAATTCAAAATTAAAATTCATAAGATTACAACTATTGAATTGCAACAATTGTGCTTGAGTGTCTTTTCATCAAATGCACTTGATGAAAGAAATGGAGTAAGCGCATACAAAAACAACAGTAAACTGAGATAACCTTTAGTTATGCTTAGGAAGTTGAAGTTTAAGCATTCCATTATCCAATTCTTGTTATGTTTATCATCCTTTTATGAGTAAAAAAAATGTCAGTTGCCATTGATGATCATCCAAACATGAATACACAGTCATTCTTTCTAGATAAATGAATTGGCCACCAAAATTGTAAGGTACCTCCTTCAGCAGCTCTACTGATTCAGCACTATGTGCATTCTGGCATCGTTCAACCCAAGATTGAGAAGAATGTTGTATCCAGTCAGTATTTATGTAGTGTTGCATTATGCTCTGTGAAGAAAAAAGGTGTTATGCTACTTGGGTCGCCAAAAAAGGAAGTTGTCAAGAAAATTTAATTGAAACCATTATAAATGTATTTATCTAAAGAAAATTGAAATACTATAATTTATGAAATTTTGAAACCACAATATAGCTCAACTGAAATAAATAGCACAGATTATGTGAAGTACGTACATTAGGTGTCAGCATTCAAATTCACAAAGTGCTAGTAATTCAATTAAAATCAAATCAAATAATGCTTAACTAGATGCATTGCCAATTACAGGTAATATGTGCTCAGCCAAGTGGAAGTGAAATCTAAAAAAGGAAAACAAAATTGGTAATATTCTTTATTATAGCAATACCAAGGCAATCTCTTCTCTCTCTCCCTCCTCCTGATAAGAAATCAGGCCAAGAATATTTAAAAGAAGAATATGTAAAGGCAAAAACTAAAATGGTCGTTATTTCACATAGCTGTCTTCAAATACATGATATATCATGCAAAGTAGAAAGGAATTCACTATTAGTTTTAAGACATGATACTAAATATGCCCTTAGACCCATGAGGCACATCACCCAAAGCAGTGGAGGAAACTGCAATGATATCCTCAGGTAGCAAGTTGCATGCCATAATGAGAATGAGAATTAACTAAGAAATAGTAATGAGTCTTGCAGAAACATGCATAGAAACAATATATAATTTAAAAGTACGAGGATATCTGTAACCAGGGGGAAAAAGGTAAGAAGATGTGAGACCTATAAAAATCATGTGACATAATAAATGTCGGGGCCAACAAAGGACATTACAACAGTAACCAGGGTATGTGTTAGCCACAAAAGTAACATGACAAATAAGAGCAAAATACAGATCAATGTTTAGTTTGCATTTTTTCAGTGCCCAACAATTATCCAAATCTAACCAGTAAAGCAACCTAAAGTGCATTGGAAACCTATCCTTTTATGCTTATGGTTCAAAAGAATTTTTTTTAATAAAAAGTTCCCAAACTACAATGTTATCAAGTAATTTTTCAATTTTATTTGACCTGAAAACACATAATAAAGGCAAAACTCGTTGTAAATCAATCACAATCATTTCATTATGTTACTAGAAGCTTCATAGTGAATATTGTTGCGAAGATTCCTGCCCAAGGGGTTGTATGAACCCAATAAAGAAGCATAGCTACAAAGAATCTAATTGTTTTAAAATGCAATAAGCTAAAGACCCAAAAAATATAAGCTCCCTACTCCATAAGCAAGTCAGGAATCGGAATATACATTTTGCAGCTTTAGAAACATTCTTCCAAAATCAGAATAACCGTCACAGTGAGAAGCCTCCATAGCGAATTCCTTCCAAACCATCACATCACGAGCAGTTTCTATCAAAGCCTGCATGCATTATAAAAACCTCCAGTAAAAAATAAAATAAAAAATGTTGATAACTTGATATTATAAGAATAAGGAATAGTGAAGAGGAAATACACTGCAATTACATACATGGAAATGAAGCTGATCAACAATGTTCAGCATGCTAACAGCTACCTTTTGCATTATAAACCGTCGTGCAACAGTCAAGTCTTTTACCATTTTCAATCCTGCCTGATGAGTTTTATATGCTATAGGCTGGGGAAACTCATTAATTGATCGAACAAGAAGCATATCAGCCCAAGAATAATTCCTTGTTTTAGGAAAAAATATGACAAAATATTTCTTCCGGTCATGAGTTGGCTTTGCTTTCAAAGTTGATAAAGGCCAGTCAGCCCTTGCACATCGGATGCCAACTTGCCACTTCCCTCTCCACTAAAAAAGAGATGTCAAAAAGAATACAAAATTAGGACACCTTGCATTTTGATTTTTTTTTTTTGTTTACAGAGTAAAAACCCTCTAAGTTTCTCAATGAAATATGCAAGAAGAGGTTTCTGCAATAAAGAAAATATTTTCTTACAAATTCATAGACAATTCCTTGTGATCAGGCAACATTACAGAAGTGAAATCAGAGTTTCTTTAGTAAAATAAATAAGAGAACATCAAAGAAGCTGGATCAGAGTCACGAGTAACCAATACTCTCATTGTAGGAAGAATAACAAACAATCATTAGAACAGAAAGTAAACAACTAAATTTTGACATTGCATACGGGTTACCTTGACCCACAATGCCACAGATTCATCCCCCTTCAGCCAAGTGGGTTCAGAAAATGACAACTCTCCTTCCCTACTATTGTTTGGTGATTCCCCTTCAATCGTATCCACAATAGAGCGAGAGATCTTAGAGGTTAAGCAAGGTTCATTTATCTCATCATCTTCAACATCATGGAAACTACAGGATTCCTTTTGGTCTTCTACTTGACAGTCACAACATGAAGCTCCACTGCATTGGCAATCTGAATTAGTCAAGAGTTCACAAGCAGTTTGTTGCCCTTGGCCTTGTCTTTCTATCTGAGGCCCTTCCATCTTAAGTAATGAGCCATTCAGTCGATCATTTGCCAATTTAACTAGTTCACCATTTTCAGGGCAATGAGGTTCTCCCTGGTATACAAAAGCTGTTCCTGAACTCTGCTGAGGGCAATCAGATTCCCCAGCATACTGAACACCAGAACAAGGAAGTACTTCCATGATACTGTTCTAAAATCAGCGGTATCATATGATGTGCTTGCTATGACTGATGACTCCCTATCTCACCACTGTTTCATCAAAGGTAAGACAAGTTAGTTTTAAACATGGTAATTTATATGAGGGATTAAATAAAACAGAAATAAAATATATACTAAATGGCACAAGTATATCAAATTTTAAGAAACTAGGAAAAATGTACCCAAAAATGTATTTAATATTCAGAGACAATATAGTCTAGAACATGAAAGAACACCATGTATGTCCCTTGACTGGAAAAAAACAAAACTGAAATTCATCTACATTAGTCCAAAACTGCAATAAAAAAGAAAGCAGTATCCAATAGTATGAACTTACGAAATTTCATTTTAGTATGAACCTGATAAAGCCAGAAATAAGAATTATCATATTCAAGTTTCCTTCTTAGATTACTGAATTAAGAATTGGCAGCATTGGAACAAGGAACCTTTTGTTGTTATAACCATTTCAAAGAAAAGGTTGAGTGCTTCCAAGAAAGCATACATACGTACACACACAAACACATTTAAATAAAAATTGAACTAACACGCAGTTCTCTAACTCTCTATTAGTAATACCAAAATTCAGCTAGAAAACTAAGAACTTTCATCAAGGTCATTGTGTGCCTGATTCTAATATGAAATAGCAAGATTATGTGAACTTTGATAGAAAAATATGGAACTCAGTTTATGTGTTCCTAAATAAACATAAGAATGGAAATTAACCTCTAGACATATCTGTCAGTATATTAATATTAATAATAACGGATCTAATATAATTCTAAACTATTCTCAGTCACAAGACTAAAGAAAAAGGATGTATGATGAACCATGACAAGATAAATACTCTGTCATACAAAACAATGTTAATGGCAGTAATCAAACCCAAAAAAGAAACATCTCATATTCATTAGATTTTGTAATTGTTTAAATAAATAATTTCAAACACTCATTCATGTTAATAGCTTAGTCACTCTAAAAAATTTGTGTCCATGTCAAAACACTTCAAGTTTTAATGGGACACTTCAAATTTTGGAGCATTGCCATGTAATTTCCATGCTTATAGATGTTAACAAATCCATCTTTTTTTTTCCAACATTTAACACAATTCCATGTCATGCTAGATCATTTCAATTACATGTTGGAGCTTCATAACTAGTAAGTACTATGTAATTATTTCTTCATAGATCAAAATAGTTGTTCATAGGCTTTTTATAACTGCATAAGATAAAACAATCAAATTGATCAGTTCATAAAATGAGAATGAACAAGTTCAAATCATGCGTAAAAAAATCAGTTATCAATTATAAAAATAAATAAATACATAAACAGAACCGTACGCAAGATAATACAAAAATCAGTTATATCATTGCATACAAAAATGTGAATTTATATAGCTATAATGAATATCAGCAACATAATCTGTGTATGAATAATCCCACCCCCGAGGTTTTTTTTTTTTCTCGATTAAGTGGGGCTGTGCACGCGCAAGGGGGCGCGATTGGACAACTTATTCAGACCATAATTGGTATATCTAACCTCTAATTCAATGTGATCTAGCAGAACAATCAATATTTTCTTGTTTAATACCCTAATGAGTAAACCATTAAGTGATAAATAGCAGTAATAGTTGAGGCAACATTTGGAAAAAAAATTAATTCTTTTCTTATAATTTCTGATAACACAATAATTCACATCTAACTTGGTAATGAAGATTATCGCAATGGAAAGTTGAATCAATAGATGCATTCCCAAATATATAATATGATTACAGAGGACATTTTTTTATTATTACATTGGAGGACTAATACTTGATGTGGGGAGGAGAGGATCGGCTACAACTCAATCGAAGCGGCCAGGGTGTGATTCGATCCGATCGGGATCGAATAATTCCCGAAGGGTTCAGGACTTAGTAACACTTGAGCAATGAGCTGTGGCTCTTGGGAAAGGCTTAAGGAAATTTTTAAGCAGCAGTAAAAAAGGTGATTGTGTGTTAACTAACTATGGACAATTGCATTAAAATCCAATTCTGACAACTATCACACTGGGTAAGTTCATCCCTCCCAGCCCCAAAACACAAAACCACTCCTTTTTTGGGAATCAAATGATCTTAGTCCGCAGCAGATTTAAATCCACTAAAGCAATAAATTCTTGAAATTCTTGAAAAGCAGCATGAAAAAGTTTCAATCTTTAAGCTTTTACAGGCACAAAACAGCATAGACCCAGCCCGATTGAAATCTAAAAATCTTTAGCCACTACTGTGACCCAGAAACCCTCAATTACAAAAGACCCGGTAATAAAATCGAATTGAATCCCAACATTATTGTGGTTAACCAGTAACAAGATTATAACCCTAGCCAAATCCACAGCGTATAAGATTCAATAAGGAACATTTTCTGCATTTCTGAAAAATAATTATTATAATATATTAAAAAAAACTCATAATCATTTTGTATAAAATTGGGCACGAAGTATAACCTCGACACTTAAAAATTCCTAATAGAGTGCTCGTTAAAACGCTGAACCAAAGGGTAAGTTCTTCATTCTGCCATTATTAGCACGTCTTTTTTTTTTTTTTGCTGTTACCTACAAAAAAAAATTTTAATACACATAAAGTATACACAACATTGTTGGGTTAAGAGATAGGTCAGACATCATTAAACCAAAATTGACTGCAAAAATATGTGACATAGAATAGAATAATTGACATTGGCCAAGCCAAAATTCAAAGAATATAATGGTAAATAATGTACCTTAAAACATGAGGTGAGAGTTTTATGCACAGAGAGATCAATCGGGGTCTATGGGGTTTGATGGTTGGTGGGGTGAGATTCTTTTTTTTTTTTTTTTTTTTTATAATTCTAATGTGAACAATGTTGTGTCTCCCTTCTCTATATATAGCTTTGAAATTGAATCGCTGCCTCACTCACTGTGGCTAATGGCTAGTGATATATGAATGATATATATACGAAGTGAATTCTGTGTTTGGGCATTGGAGGAAAAGAAAGAATAGGGAAGGTGGTCAGGTCAGGTCCCGTGCCCAAATTGAATGACAAATCAAAGGTTATTTTTCTTTTTTATTTTTCTATTTTATTTTCTCCTAGAGGGTCTGTTTAAATAAAAAGGGGTAGATTTAGATTAGAAGGGGTAAGATGGAATGGAAAGGCTTAATAAGGTAAAGAGAAAGGGGCATGGGGTGAAGAGGAATGGATAGGAATAGATAAATAAAGACAGATAGATATATATAGTAGAAAACAAAAGAGGTTTGTGGTGGGGTTAGTATTCATATATGTGTCTATGCCTAGGAAAATAAGCTACTAAAGAAAACAGTAGGTGAAGGACCCTAGACTGGGTTGGGTTTGGGGGCAGGGATTTCAGAAGCGAAGATTGAGGGGTATCACCATTCAACACTGCGCTGCTATAGCCTTATTATTTGAGTTATTTCACTAACGTCACCTTCGTTATATTAAAATTATACATATTATATATATCATCATTATATGTTATTATATTTTTTTTTTCTTTGGGTTAGATCTAACATATTTTTTTTGTTTTTGCTTTTTGGATGGGGATGGTTGCAGAGCCCAGATCCTTTAATGGTGTTCTTTAATGTATTTTTCTTTTCTTTTTTTAATAATTTTGAGAGCAACAATTGATAAATTTGACTATTTTGGAAGTGTATGTAACTGAAAAAGATGAAATAATGAAAGTGAATTTGGAAGGATTAGGCTGAGGCATAAATCATCCATCAAAATGCGGAGAGCCTTCGCTAGTAACGACGGCCATAAATCTCGCGAGCCTCATTGACCAAGGCAAATTAAACGACGTCGTAAAACACTGCCCCTACCCCTGTATATAATTTGTTCTTTATTATTATTGATTGATTATATATATTGTCAAGAGCAAAGTATGATCCTCTTCCCAAAACATTTAATTGATATATATTATTGGTATAAAGATTTTTTATATTATCAATTAATTATAAATTGATATATCATTAAAAATATTTGATTTTTATTTTAATTACTTTAAAAGTCACTTATAAACTAATTTATGATTGATTAATAGTATAAAAATGTATCAAAATTAAACTCTTATATTATTATTTAATTAAAATTGTAAGAACAAATGATAGTGATATTAATGAGTCCAACATGATAAAAAGCAAGTCGTGCTTTTAAAGAATGACCAAAATTAAAAATTGGTTGGGATATATTAATTAAAAATTAATAACACCCGTGCTTGCAAAATTGGTGTTGCAGAGTTACAGTAATACTTGTTTGGATATCATTTCAATCGAAGACCAAAACGTATAATACTAGCTACAAGAAAATGTATACTTATGTCTTGTCGTAAATTAATCAAGTTTTTAGAGTATTAGCTCATTCTTAATAACGTAAGTGGCCTCTAAAAATGCTCATACAAACTTGACTTAAGAAAAATGTAAGCATTGTTCCTGTTCATTACTTTTAAAATTTATCAATTGGAGACTGACGTACGTTTTTTTATTCTCCAGAGCTGCTAGATAGTTTTTTCGCTAGGATCGAGTGATTGTTTGGATAAAATTAATTCTTACCTTAATAATTATTTTTTATAATAAAAATTATTTTTTATTAAATATTATATGTCTGAGTAAATTAATTAAATTGTAAAACAAGTATTTTATGATATAAAATTGATACTATTATAATTGATTATAACGATAATCTATTATGCATATAATTAATTATTAAAATAATCAAATGTTTCAACTAATCCAAACACACGTTAACTTTATTTCAAGAGTACAAATTTAAGCAAAATAACTATGAACAAAGCTTGAATACCCAACATATATTTTTATTTTCTTTTATGAGATACAAATAACTGCACGTCAATTAAGTTATAGAATTTAATTGATATGCATTGATAGTATAAAACTTTTTACATTGTCAATCAATCATCAATCATGATATGAGTTACTTTTAAGGTAGTTAAAATAAGAGTTAATTTTTTTGACTGATGTGACAATATTGTATTTGATGTGTCTGTAAAAGAGCTTTACACTGTTAATGTATAACAATTAAACTCTAAGTTATAAGATCAGCACCAAATAAAATTAGAGTAAAGACTCAAATTGGTTCTCGACAAAAAATCACGGTGACATTTTGATCCCTGAAAAATGAAAAATACCAATTTGGTCCTCAAGAATGTAAAATGCGAGTCAAAATAGTCTCTAACTAGGACTAAAATGTCCCTAAAAATGATCAATTTGATCCGTATTTTATATTCTTGACAAGTTTTTTGTCAAGGACCAATTAAGGCCTTTACTCAAAAAATTAATTTGTGTTTGCTTTCTGTAATCACATTTTTTTTAATATTATCAAAATTGGCAACATTTAAATGTAATCAAATTCATTTAATTTTTTTTAAAAATACTATTAATTACGTTTACTAAAATTTTAATGCTATGTTTTACCGAAAAAAAAATGTTCTAAGATGCATTTAAATGGCATATATGTTGTGAAGAGTGCTAGCAATACACTCTCTAATACTTTCTTTTCAACACACTCTCTCTTATTAATGGAAATTCATGTGAGTCCCACTAATTCATACGAATTCTATTTAAATTTTGTAGGACCTACATAAATTTCAATCAATATGAGATAATATGTTGAAAAGAGAATGTTAAAGGGTGTGTTACTAACATTTCTCGATGTTATAATTATAATGGGAGATTTTTATGGTATGGTTATTTTTTTCCTACGCATGCATAAATATTATTAATTAAATAAGAAAAAGATTCCTCTAAAATAAGCTTATTGTTTAATATAAAATCTTATATCTAAAACAAATAATTAAAAGTGTACCCACCATTAATTTTAAACATTTATTTTTTTAGTTTAACAATAAATATTTAGGACTCAACAAAATCAATCAACGGTTAATAAATATTTGGTAACATATCAATTATTGATGCAAAAAAATATGAGTTTAATTATTATACACTGACAGTATAAAATATTTTTACACAGGCATCCAATCATAAATTGTCACATTAATAAAAAAATTGATTTTTATTCTAACTATCTTAAAAGTCATCCATACCATGATTGATAATTGGTTGTCTATGTAAAAATATTTTACACTGTCAGTACATAGCAATTAAACTCAAAATATATATAAATAAAGAAGTAATTCTTTTTTCTTTTGAAGAAAATAAAAGAGTAATTCTTCATATCTTAATAGGAAAACATTTTCTTTTCTTCAAAAAAAAAACAAAGACGACGTTGTGTTTCATATGTTAATAACTCAGTTTTCGCTCACATAAAGTGAGGACGTTAATAATCAAGTCCAACTTTATCAAATACTATATCAGGGGGTTCGTTAAGGTGTGCCTTCTAACTCAAGTTGCACCATAACACCATCTAATAGTATAATTGTCAAAATGTATGGGCACCATTCATTCAACAGAAAAAGATCCTCTTCATTTCTTAAAAAAAATAAAGAGGTTCATTATTATAATTTTGAGAAAATAAAAATATTTTTCATTATATGTATATCATCTTCATATTATTTATCTTTTCAAAATCATAATAATGAATCTCCTCATTTCCTCATTTCTCATCAAAAATGGAGAAAATATTTTTCCTACTTGAATTTGGGCTGAAACGTTTTTGGACATGGTATGTTTCCAGGCTAGTAATTTGCAAGCATAACCCAAATCATTGTAGATTGCAAGCGACACACTAGCCAATCAATTCTTTTCTTTTTAAAGAAATAATGAATTTGATATTTAAAAGTTTAAATTAATGAAAAATAGAAAAAATGGACTAAGTTTTGAGCATGACAAATAAATTAGAGAACTAGCCCAATTGCCTATTCAATTTCAATAATTCAAACAAAAAATTGATAGAAAAATATTGGGTGTAGTTGGTAGATTAAAAAAAGTAAATGAAATTTAGGCCAATAAGTCAGCTCAATTTTTAATGAGTTGTGTTATTTGAATATTAGAATTTGGACATCGTATGTGACATCGTATTTCTTTATCTCTATCTCTCACTTACTTTTTATTTTCTTTATATACACGCATTTTAAAAATACATCAAAAAAGCAAAAGGACACCATATGTCATCTCTATTTAGATATTCAAAAATAATTTCTCGTTTTTAATTAGGACCAAGTTAGATTGTATCCTGGTTACATCAAGCTAAATTAAGTTTTGACTTAATTTTTGCTAGTCGAGTCATGGTATGTGTTTATAATACACCACCTATTTTAAAGGCTCTACCAAATAGGAGTCATTGATTATGTATGAAAAACATATCAGTGACAAATATTTAAAACTTAATTGCTATTCTAAAAAAAAGTTTATCTCATATGAGCAATCAAAAGCATGTTCACTCGTATTTTGATCTAAAGTATATTATGATTTTAACTCACTAAATAATTAATTTATACTGCAAAAAAAAAGTTCGAATAGAGATCGAAAATAGCGATCAAAACGGATTGCGATCGAACTAGCGATCGATGAGTTGTTTTCCAAAAGTAATTGCTGGATTGTACTTAAAGACTGATTTGTATGATCAGAACCAAATCGGCCATTAACTCGGCCACTATGTTGTAAAACTTGAAAGTTAACACGGCGAACAGTTTAGCGACCGGATAATAACTCTTTTTAACGATCAAATTAAGTAGTGATCGCTAGCTAGCAGTAATGATTGATTTTGTGGTGCCTTTTAGCAACCGAAGTTGTATCGTCGATAAGGCGTTTTATTGAAAAGTCATGTGGGAGCCATGTGACAGACGCGTTAGCAACCAAAGATCATTTTTGTTGATTGCAAATGATTTAGCGACCGATCTATCCAGTCGCCGATAATAAAAATCTCTAAAACACGCTCGGGGACCATTACTTCCTCATTTGCTTCTCCCTTATCTCTTTACGCTCTCCCTCATCTCTTTGCCTCCAAACACATATCTCTTTGCTCTCTTTGTTCCTCAGTTCGTAACCATCGAGAACTCCACCGTTTTTTCCTCTTCGGCTATGTTTGGTTCAATAAAGGGATGAGAGAGATTTTAATTAGCTATTGTGTTTGGTTGAGAGAAGAGAAGATGAGGGAAAATATTATGAGCATAAGCCCAAAGGAAGAGCTCATCCCAAAAGACTAGTCAATTAGGTGAAAGTAGGGTTAACAATAAACCGAACCAACTCGAACATAGTTCGAAACTCGACTCGATAAATAGCTCGTTAAACTTGATTCATGAACCAAATGAGCTGAACTCGAGCTAAAAATTGAGCTCGTTAAATAAATGAACTGAACTTGAGCCAGATATAGTTCGACTTGTTTGGTTCATGAACTAGCTCGATAATTTTATATATATATATATATATATATATATATATATATATATATATATATATATATATATATATATATTAAATTATATATTTTTATTATTATTTAAGTAATATTTAAATACATTATTTAAATATTAAATTTATTTAAATAATATATTTTTTATTAATTTTTTGACACTGTTTTGCTTGTTTATTGGTTGGCGTAATTTGTTGAACACACTACTTGTTTCGTTATATATTTCTTATATTATATTATTTGGCTTATTTAAAAATTTTTATTCAAATTCATGAAATAGGTAAACAACAAATATGAATTTTTATTGTAAATGTAATTATATTTATATTTTCAATTATTTTATCCAAAAACAACGGGTAAATTGCTAATTTAAAATGTCAAAGATCTAAATTGTTTTGACTTTTTACAAAAAAAAATTATTTTGATTTTTGATTGATATAGTTCGAGCTAACGAACTATTTTGGCTTTATATTATTTTGATTGATACGAGTCGAGTTGAACCGTGCTGCTCACGAACTTGAGTCGAGTCGAGTTCGAGTTGAAAAAATGGTTCATGTCGAATTCGAGTCGAGCTACGAGCTGAACCAATTCTTATCGAGTCGAGCTGAACCAAGTTCGACTTGGTTCGACTCATTTTCAACCCTAAGTGATAACAAGATGAATCAAATAATAAATATTTAAAAAAAAACATAACTCCCCTTCCCTGCCTCCATTCCAAACATTATGTTCGGCCGCGAGCTACACATATCTTTTCTCCTCTTGTTTCGCAACCGCAATCCACCAGTTGCTTCTATTGCTCTTTTGTGAACCCCACCGTCGTTCCGCGAAGACCACGGGTATGTTTTTTTTGTTTGTAATATTTTGTATGGTTTCTTTGATTTCTGGTTTTTGTGGGTGATTCAATAGTGACCCTTTGATGATTGGTCACTCTTTTTTTTTTGCTTCACTTTTTTATGCCGGTTTTTGTTTTTTTATCTTAGTGCCTGAGGCTTCGTTATGCATTTGTTCTTGAATGCAAACAACCCTCTCCCCCTATTTTTGCAAACATTTTTGGGTAAGATCTTTGCACTCTACCCCCTCTCATTCTCCTTTGTTTTACACCATTTTCATGACTGCTGAAACTGGGACTCGCTTTCAGACGTGAGAGAGAACGCACAGGGGGTCATAAAATAACTTTTTTTAGCAATTCAGTACTGAGTAATCTTTTTTCATGATTTAGTTCTATCTATGAGAATGCCAATTTGTGGTGTTGAAAGATTGAACGATTTTAACAGATTTATCATGTTTTAAGGTGCTCTGTGTAAATGCATTCTAGCTGTTTGATGAAAGATTTAAAAGACTTTATGTTAATCTCATTTTGTACATTGTCCTTTTAAACATTATGGTGGTGGTGAGACTCTTGTTGGCTCAAATTTTGAATTGTTTTTTTATTTCTGCCTCCCTGTGCATCCATAGTCTTTGTTGTATGACTCCTGATATTGTGTTCTATGCATTGCGCCTAGATGTTGGTCTGTTTGGTGTTGGCTAAGTAAATAGAAACAATAAAAATTTTAGGGCCTGTTTGATTTGTTTCTTGTTTCCTACTTTTATAAAGAGCTGAATCTATTATAATCGATTATCCATATAATCAATTATTGAAATAATCAAATTTTCACAGTTGATCCAAACACAGACCAAATCCTAAAAGAACCGAACACCGGAGATGCATTCTCATGCAAAATGAATATTTTAAGGAGCTACCATATCAAGCACTCCAGAGAATGTTGATTCAATAATTAAAATCCAATGATTCACCCATGAACTATACCGTGTATTTTTAGACAGATCTTTCTTGTTCAACTTGACTTCTGAAATCACTGAATAAAGAAATACTTGGGAAGGGAAATTCAGTCAATCTAAGTGGGTCCTGCCTAAATATACATACCAAGATACTACAATGCGAATATATCCAACTACAATATATATAGTCAGGTTGAAGAACTTGTACATCTAACTCGTACATGCCATCAAAGACTGAAAAGAAATCATTAATGCATTAGAAATCAACAGCCACCTATATTGAAATGTAACGTAAGTCGAACAAAACAGTTGTAACATTTCAGGTGCTTGAACTCATCACTGCTACAACATACCACCAAATCAGGGAGTTAACCCTGTTTATTTGGAATATGCATATCTGCATTTCTCATAATGAATGTCACGTTATCAAATCTAACATATTGCTTCGTTAATAACTCACCAGCACGTCTTGATTTCCCAAACTTGTTGGAACTATTTTACATATGGGCATGTTTTCATTCTTACTCAGAAGCTTCAAGGATGGATGAACCTCAATATCACTTATGAATACCCTATCTTCAATATCTAGATGGCTCACATCCACCTCAATTTTTGAAGGAATGTGCTCAGTGTGAGGGATTTCCAAAATATGGAAGTCCTAAAACACACAAGAGGAAATGTGTCGCTTCACAAGTTTAAAATCCTTCCTAATAGGTGTGTTATATCATGAGCGTATGTGTATATACATCAAAGGATACATGCATGAAAGATTGCATTCCTTCTTTCAATTAATGAAAGGTTGTTTCCATTCACCAAGTGGCATGAGTTGGTCTATAAATAGAACCACTCTGCATGTAGGAAAGGTTGACGAAATTGTCAAGTCTTATCCATTCCAAATCACCTTCTTTTCTCCCTTATGCGCAGAGAGAGTTAAGGAGACTATTGTTCTATAAACTGCCATTGACGATACGCTTGGTTTAGGGTGTGCAAACCAAATCAAGGTTGCTCCATTGTATTCTGAAGGGGATTCGTTGTAAACACCTGTTGCATCCAATCTAGATAGAGATTGGTGGGGGCGAATCGAACCTAAAGTCTAGTGTCCTCACACGCCTTGGAGATTGCGCATTTTCTTTGTCTTCTCTTCTTTGTTGCAGATCCACACCCCAAATATCTAACAATCTTTAGGTTCGATTATCCGTTCTATAATAATGGTTTCTGCAACATTGAAAAAGATGACTTCTGAGTTCGTGAAATTGAAGAGGTTCGATGGTGGCAAGTTTCTGCTATGACATAAGAAAGATGGTCTTTCTTCTTGCGACATTGATGATGGTGTATGTTCTGTACGTAACAAGGCTAGAAGAGAAAGAATGGTTGTTTCTTCCTTAAAGCCCATTGAGAACGGTACACGTTTCTTTACAAAATATATGAAAAGCATGATGTTCTAGAGATGTTGCTATTGATGTCTTTATGATAGTTTATTGATGCATAAACTAGGTATTGCTTATATGTGGCATTAAAGCCTTAGATACATGATTTAGAATTCATTCTAATATGTGAGTTTTGATAAGCCTGAACATATTTGGTTTATGATGCATGAATTTATGAAGTTGTTGTATCATGCAAGAACCAATTGTTTAGAGTTGACAATATTATATTATAAAAGCATTAATATGTAGAAATAATATGATAGTGGTGTCTTGCTTGTGTAGATGTTAGAAATGTTTTGGATGTGAATTTTTGGATTGTTCTATGTGGTAAAAATAGACATGAATGTTCATGGAGGAAAGTGATAGAAAGCTTTAATGATTTTATATCATTGTTTTGTTTGTTTCTATTATGACAATTATCTAATCATATATTAGAACATGCTTAGATTTGAACCCAATACATAGAAACAATGAAAATAAGTTTAGATTTGGGTTGAATAGCCAAAATGGCAGTGGGTTGTATGAACCCGGTTCTCAGCAAATGGGTTTTGTTGGCCCGACTATTTGGAGAAGAGGCACCCAAACTTAGTTTATCTTTAAGAATTAAATTTTGTTAATAGCTGCAACACACTGTGAAGTGACGCGGTGGTACGACGCTCTAATTCAAAGTGCTGGGAGGGACACCGGTTCGATTCCGAATTAAGAGATTTTGAACCTTTTATGACAGTTTTTTTTTTTTTTTTAACAAAACGGAATTAATTGTAAAACTGCGTCCGCTGGGATTTGAACTCGCGACGCATGGGAAGGATGACAATGTCTCAACCATCAGACCAATTCCTTGTTTACGATTAATATATTTTTATAACTCTTTGTTATCAGTTGAATCTTATAGTTATGATTTAATTTATATGCCTTGTTAGGCACCACTAAGGAAAATAAATTTTATATCATAAATTTATTTTCAATTACCCAGAAGTTTTTATGCTTATATATGTTATTATATTTTATGGGTAAATTGAAGTTATTTGGTTTAAGACTTTTAATAAGTGCTTTAGAAGAAATAGAATAGGAGAATTTTATAATCCTAGTTATTTTGTGTCTACTAGAATAGTTCACCAAACAAGCGCACCTTATTCCCCACAACAAAATGATATAACTGAAAAGAAAAATAGTGTATTAAAATAAATGTTAAATGTTATGTTATCCTATTTTGGTCTAGCAAAAGGTTATTGGGGAGAAGCCTTGTTAACGACTTGTTATATCTTGAATAGAGTTCCAAGCAAAATGGACAAGATAAACCCCATATGAGCTCTAGGAAAATTAGAAAGCTTAACCTCAACTATTTCAAAGTTTGAGGTTGTAGGGCGATAGTGAAAGTTCCTTAACCAAAGAAGAAAAATTTAGGTGAAAGGGGAATTGAATGTGTGTTTCTGGGCTATGCTAAAAAATAGGAAAGCATATAGATTCATGGTTATAAAATCTAATGACTCATATCCTGTAAATACAGTAATTGAGTCTAGGGATGCATTCTTTCAAGAAGATAGGTTGTAACTCAATTCCAAGTCACAAGGATAATGTTCATAGTAATGCACAGAATTCGGAAACCAATGTATCTAATAACGATACTTTGGAAGGTTCAGAACTTAGAAGAAGTCAAAGAGTTAGGAAAGAGAAAACTTAGGGACCACTGTTTTTCATGTTCCTTATAGAAGGAACAAGAGAGTCTATAAACCGTTATGGACCAATCTGTTATAATACAGAAAGTGATCCAAAATTTTTTGAAGTGACAATAAAGTCACAAGATGCCGCTTTCTGGAAAGAAGCTATACAATAGGAAATCGACTCAATAATGGGGAATAAAAGGTGGAAATTAGTAGACCTCCCACCTGGCTCCAAACCAATAGGTTGCAAATGGATTTTCAAAAGAAAAATGAAGGTAGATGGAACCATAGATAAGTTTATGACAAGACTAGTTGCTTAGGGATTTACACAAAAAGGAGGGCATTGACTATTTTGATACATATGCACTTGTGGCAATAATTGCCTCAATTAGAGTGCTATTGGCACTTGCGTCCATCTATATGTTTGTCATTCATCAAATGGATGGGAAAATGGTATTCCTAAATGGGGAAGTAGATGAAGAGGTGTAAATGACACAACTGAAGGGTTCGTGGTTAATGGTCAAGGAAAGAAAGTGTGTAAATCGTACAAGCCATTGTATGGAGGACTAAAGCACGCTCCTAAGAAATGATATCAAAAGTTTGATTAAGTTGTGCTAACCAATGGATATAAGATAAATGATGAATGTGACAAATGTGTTTACAGAATATTCCATTATAGAAAGGTGTCATGATTTGTTTATATGTAGATGATGTGTTAATTTTGGTACTGATCTAGATGAGTTAGAAGAAACTAAGAGTTTCCATCTAGTAATTTTGATATGAAAGACTTAGGGGAACCTGATGTGATTCTAGGAATTAGAATAATAAAAGATGGTGAGAATATAGGTTTGTCCCAATCTCACTATATAGAAAAGGTATTAAATAAATTTGATCACTTTCATTGTCAACATGTTGTTACTTCCCTTTGATCATAACACTAATGTAGTACCAAATAAAGGTAGTTCAGTAGCCCAACTTGAATACTCAAAATAATTGGATGCTTGATATATGCCACGACATGTACTCGACTAGACATTACATATGTTGTAGGTAGACTAAGTAGGTAAACAAGTAATCCAAGTAAAGACAATTGGCATGATGTCCGAATAGTATTGAAAGTACTTGAAGGGGACAATGAACTATAGTTTAAACTATAATGGTTATCCTTCGATGTTGGAAGGATACATAGATGCCAATTTGGGTAAAGAAGACCATGCTTCAACAAGCGGTTGGGTCTTCACACATGGTGGGGGTGCTATCTCTTGGGGTTCCAAGAAAGAGACTTACATTGTCGGCTCCACCATGGTTGCAGAATTCATAGAATTTACTGCAGGTAGAAAAGAGGCTAAATGACTTAGAATCTTGTTGTATGAGATATCAATTTGGCCAAAGTCAAGGGCCCCACTATCCATACACGGTGATAGTTAGTTAGCACTATCAAAGGCATATTGCCAGGTTTATAATGGAAAGTCCAAGCAGATTGGACTATGACATAACTATGTGAAGGAATAAATTATAAATGGAATAATATCCATAGTTTCTGTACAAATAGAAAGGAATCTTGCAGATCCTTGACGAAGGAACTGACAAGGGAAATGGTGTTGAAGGCATCATTAGGGATGAGACTCAAGCCCACATCTAAATGATCACCAATGGTGGAAACCCAACTCACACTTGAGTAGCATCAAGTCTTGAGTTCAATGTGGCCAAAGTACACTATTAGAGTGATTGCAAGTACTTGAAAATAGATACATCCCAAGGTTAAAAAGTACTTGGACCATAAGGAAATATAGGAGGGAGGATGAGCTTTTGCTCTTAATGGACCTATAGCATATATATGCTGAAGTGCTTTAATTATGGGGGCGCTTCCGATAGAGTCTACCTATGTGAGAGTGAAGTGGGGCCGCTTCTTGGAGTTAAGGGCTTGACTCTTAAAGCTCTCATGAAAAGGATACAAGACACAAGGCCTCATCAAATGTGTCGGCTTTCACGTCGTTCAATGGTACCGAGATTTCATGTGTAAGTTATGCACGCTCCTTCTAATGAATATTTGGTTCAAAGCTTGTCTACCATTTTATTCGGGACGAGTGAAACCCATTTCTTACTAAGCAAAGGTTCAAATCCCCGAGATACCTTTGTCTGAAAGCATGCGATTTCCGGAATAATGGGATTTGAGTTTATTTTGAAAATGGTGGGGGATTGTGAGGGATTTCCAAAATATGGAAGTCCTAAAACACACAAGAGGAAATGTGTCGCTTCACAAGTTTAAAATCCTTCCTAATAGGTGTGTTATATCATGAGCGTATGTGTCTATACATCAAAGGATACATGCATGAAAGATTGCATTCCTTCTTTCAATTAATGAAAGGTTGTTTCCATTCACCAAGTGGCATGAGTTGGTCTATAAATAGAACCACTCTGCATGTAGGAAAGGTTGACGAAATTGTCAAGTCTTATCCATTCCAAATCACCTTCTTTTCTCCCTTATGCGCAGAGAGAGTTAAGGAGACTATTGTTCTGTAAACTGCCATTGACGATACGCTTTGTTTAGGGTGTGCAAACCAAATCAAGGTTGCTCCATTGTATTCTGAAGGGGATTCGCTGTAAACACCTGTTGCATCCAATCTAGATAGAGATTGGTGGGGGCGAATCGAACCTAAAGTCTAGTGTCCTCACACGCCTTGGAGATTGCGCATTTTCTTTGTCTTCTCTTCTTTGTTGCAGATCTACACCCCAAATATCTAACACTCAGATGGACACAGATATTTTAGACTAGTTCTGATCCTATTAAAATATCCCCCCTGTAATAATGGCATAAAATGTTAAAACCATATTAGCATTAGAATCACATTAAATCCCCACTTTGATATTAAATTTGCCAATCGTTTACAAAAAAGTTGTAATTAATGTCATTTTGACTAGTTACCATTTTATCTCAAGTCTTTTTTTTAAAGTGAAATTACTTATCCAGGACTTCTTTTGTTTTTCATAGCTCTCTGGAAAGACTGACCATTCAAAAAAGAACCATACATGCTCTGATTAAACAGTGCGTTTAACCTACAGCTGTTACATAGCTGCTGTGGAATCAGTAAGTTGACAATTACTTTTCTCAGCTCACCACAAGCAAAACAGTTGAGCAAGAGAACAAGAGAGAGAGAGAGAGAGAGAGAGAAAACGAATACACATTTTCAGCCGACTAATGTGTTTTGCCAATAATTGAAAGACAGAAAGAATAATCTTCAAATAACAATGTTTTAGAAGACAAAAATGTCCACAAGCAACAAATACAATAAACAATATATTAAGCAATGGAAGCCGAACCACAGGATAGTCTCAGGCAAAAAAACATGTCATGCATTATAAAATTTATAACAAGCATGCATCATGCATAGTTATAGATGTCAAAACTATTAAGCAATCTCTAACCAGATATGTCTATCTTGCCCATGTTTTTACTTGGACGCGAGCAAACACAAAGTCCTTGAAGTGCTCGACTTTAGTTAATTACTAAAAGCAAGCAATCTGCATTTTTCTAGATAGAGACAGTCCAAAATGATCCCTAGTTTTCTTTTCCTTTTGTTGATATGCCCAGATTTAGAAGAAAGAAAAGGTTATAGCAGAATTTAAGCTACGAACATGAAACCAAACAAACCAAACATATCCTTTCTCTTTCTATTTGCTTTCTTTTTTCTGACTGGTTGTTAAAAAGCAACATGATGCTAGCGAGAAGTTTTCATTTTAATAAATTACTCCCTGGAGTTTTCATTTTAATAAATTACTCCCTGAAGATGCAAAAGTTTTCTTTGTTTTCATGTTTTGTGTTGATGCATTTTTGTTGTTCGATTTTATATTGTGTGTGTGCGCGTGTCTTTTCAAGCAAGTGCATGAGCTTGTATAGAAGTTGCTACTTTGCAACCCACTTTTGTGTGTTTGGAAATGGCTAAATGGTAATTTTTTAGGTTCTTATTATCAATTTGCACTTCATCCCTCACTGCACTCTCTTCCATCACTGCAGAAAGGTAACTGAGACTAGGAGTGATTTCAGTGATATAGATACAACTTAGGTAATTTGTGTATAAAAACCCACTCCAAATTGATGTTGATTGTTTTTTATAGTTAGTTGTCTGTGATATGTAACAATTTATTTCATATAGATGGAAGACCCATCAAGAGATAGAGGTGGTTGTGGTGGCAGAGGTCGTGCTGGGAGAGATTCTCCCACCGCCGACTCTTATACTTCTGACCAGATCGTTTCCACCACAGGGTCAACAACGGGCCGTCGGGCCCCACGGCTAATGGAGCGGCACCCACTACCCCGATCACAGATGTCAGGACATCGATTGGACTGTCAACATCCGCCGCACCTTCGGCACCACTATCATCCCATGTTGTTAATCCCAAATAGCAGCGCGGAGCGGCCGAGCCCAAAAACGCTGTAGCGGGATAGCGGTAGCGGGATGGGAGCTATTGCGAAAACTAGAAAACAGCTTACATATTTATATTATATACATCTACATAAATACTCAAAAACAGAAAAATACACAAAGGGTGCGTCTTGGTATACAGCTTATTTAAGCGCTTATGTAATAAGCTCTTTTTTAAATAAACTAAAAGCAACTTATTTTCATAAGCTTCTCTGACAAACTTATGAAAATAAGCTAAAAACAGCTTATGGAAAGATCATAAACTATTTTCATAAACTATTTGTATAAGTTTCATTCCATAAGCTATTCTTATAAGCTCTCCATAAGCTCTTCCAAACGCAACCAAAATTAAAGGGGTAGTCATAACATTCAAAATACTCAATAGTCACTAACATTCAAAAAGTATGATGTCTCCACTTCAAAAAGTATAACATAAGTACTTAACTACTAATTTAACTTAAGTTCTAAAAGTATTCAAAAATCAAAATAAGTGCAAGTGATTCCTTAATTAGAATCAGAATCATTTCCAGCAACTTCAACCACATCAACTTCAACATTCTCTTGTTCATCACCTGATTCAAAGAAATGTTCTTCCTCCTCCGTTTCAATAGGCGCAACTGTAGAAGGTGTAGCTCTAGTATGTTGTCTAGTAAGTCTTGCCGGCTCACCAGCCCCTACTGCATCACCAACAACTCCCCATGTCAAGCTATCATCGCCAAACACAGCCTCATCTTCAGCCGCCTCTTCTCCATCTTCACCCAATTCCCTTACCAACCATTCATTGCAATCATGAATGTTGTCTAGGAGAATGGGATCACTTAAATCCTTGCTATCAAAGCGTTCTCTAAGAGCTTGGTTGTACTTCGCATAAACCAAGTCTTGCAGCTTTTGATGTTCAAGCTTGCTTCTCTTCTTAGAATGAATCTATATTATAAAGTTTAAAAAAAATAGTTAGTTTGACTATATTACACTATATAAAATAAAACCATTTAACATTTATTTACTTACTCAAAAATACTCCAGTTGCGCTCACACCCTGATGAGCTACATGTCAAGCTTAACACCTTGACTGCAATAGTTTGCGAAGTTGGAACATGAAGTCCATACGTGGACCACATTTATTTACTTACTCAAAAATACTCCAGTTGCGCTCACACCCTGATGAGCTACATGTCAAGCTTAACACCTTGACTGCAATAGTTTGCGAAGTTGGAACATGAAGTCCATACGTGGACCACCACACTGCTGTAATGCAATAAGTAATTAGCATTACTATTTAGAATGATCGTGTAACTTACCAAAAAAATGCACTATAACTTACCAGGAGACATAGTGGTCCTCTATCTAATTGCAGAAGGTTTGGCAAACATACCATGTGCTTTCATATAAAGGGCTAGATCACATAAAGCTTGATCATTAGCTTCTTCATTGAAGGAGCTAGATCACTTAAGCAAAGGAACCCTCAACTCATGGTAGCTTGAAGGTTTCAAGTGTTTAATATAATTGTCTATAGCTTCAACCATCAACTTGAAGCATCTAGATTTGGCAACATTAAAAGGAATACCATTCCTATAAAAGCATCGAGCAATGTATTGAATGCATTTGTCCCTTGCCTCTTTCTCGCAATCTCTAATTGATGTTTGCCTATACTTTGCCTCTGTTATCTTTATAGTTACTTCTGGAGGTTGCCACATCAAAACATCAGTAGGGCCTTTAACATTACTCTTGCTCTTGGCAGCAGCAGCAGCAGTTGCAGGTCTTTTTCCAGCCCTCAAAACCCCAATTTCTTGAATTGCTTCCTCCTCCTCCTCGTTAAAATTTCCTTCAGCCATGACAACATCAACAACTGTCTTTTTCTTCTCAAAGGCATCCTTAATTTTCTGTTTGATATCAAATGGTAGTTTTGGGCAAGGAATTATGTCACCTTTTAGCCCCATTTGATGCCTCTTTGCTCTTGTAATTCCACCTGTTGATTCCTTGCCACAAAAATCACATGTGACAGCTTTCTTGTTGTTAATGTCCCTCAAAGAATTCCATTCCCAAGCCATATCTAGGTTCGGACCTGTAGGCTTCACCAGTGCATTAGAACCAATTGAGGAAGCAGTAGCAGTTCTGGGTGTTGGTGGTTGAGTGGAAGGTTGAGATGATGCCATGGTGCTTGAATGGGTGCAGCTTACTGAAACAAAGGAGAGGAGTCAAGAACAAAGGAGGAGAGAAAGGAGCCAAAGAGGCACGAAAAGAGGAGAGAACAGAAGAGACGTAGTCGCGTCATTGCCGGAAACACAGTCGCCGCCGGAAATGCTGTCGCTATCACTGCCACCGCCGGAAAACGAGCAGGGAAGGGGCAGCAGTGGTCTTCACAAGTCACAAGCGAGAAGAGGAAGATTGGCTCCAAAATGTAAATGTGGTCCTCTGATACGTGACCCAGACCTAAAATCAAATGGGTGGGAGAAAAGACCAAAAGCCCTGAAAAAATATGACTGTTAGAGGGGCAAAATGGACTTTTCATAAGCGGTTCACAATAGTGGCTGCTATTGGACGCGAAACCCATGATTCAGCAGCGAATCGTGGCCGCGAAATCCGCGAACACAAACCGCACCGCACCAGGCATTCGCGTAGCAGAGGTGGTGCAATTTGCACCGCACCTCCACGATCACGCCACAATTAACAACAAAGCTATCATCATCATCATCATCATCATCATCGCTATTGCTAGGGTACCGAGATCCAGCTAATCGGAGGATGTGAATTGGCCCAGGGGCCAAGTTAGAGTAAGTTAATTTCATGATTAAGGTTAATTTTTTATAACATTGTTTAAGTAGGACCTTGACGATAGTTTTTCCCACAACTTTACTCCCTCGCAAGGCGCTACTGATGTCATAATCATCAGGGAGAAGATCTAGGAACTGTGGGCCACCTTGAAAAAGGTCCCGCAAATAATTTGGGAAATGTGGTTCCGATAGTTTGAGGTAATTTAAATTGTAAATTAATTTTAATTTTGATTTTGTATGTATTATGTTGCCTAATATATTTTCCATGCAAAAAGCGTTTAAGTGGGACCCGCAGCACGATCGGCTATCAGAGGCAATTTTGAGCACAGAGGTTCTTGCATTACGAAAAATGCAATGAACAAACTCAAAACCGGAAAAGATAGGGGGAGGTGGATGCAACCCCGAATTCGGGACGCCTTAGAGCGACACCGGGCTACTGACGAGTTCTAGCAGAGGAGCGCCACCGCCAGGAGGAACCAAGTTGTACATAGTGGAGCACCTGCTTACATCGATGGCTCCGTCTCTCTGCTACGACTCACTTTGACAAAATGGTAAGTTTAATTAGTTTTGTTTCTATTTAACTGATTTTAAGTCAATTTAATTAATTACAAACATTACAAATTTAACTTCTATTTAAATATATGCAGACTATGTAGCTGGACTGACCCTCGAGTGCTTGAGAGCTCGTGGAAAAAACGAAGAAATTGAAGTCCGGAGAATGAGTCATGCAGATGATGGCGTATGCATTAGATATATGTCAAGTTTGGATAAGAATGAGGTATATAGACGATGTTTATCCAAAGATATAACTATGTTATGTTGATCATGATGGAGATTATGGTACAATAGACTTGAGGATGAAGATGACAGGTATGACAAATTGACAATTTAATTTGTATGATGATAATGAAAAAACGGGTGGTTGCAAGCCATATTACAATAAATGTTAAATTTCTTGTCGATCCTTGTGATTGGAGGTACGATAACTTGGTTTATTTGGAAAAGGCTTTACTCTAAGTATTGAAAAAATTATTGATTTACGACTTGATGAGAGCTTGCTGGTTATATTATGGAACTCTTCTTATGGATGAATTGGTTTTGTGATTTAATGTCATGTAATGAGGCATATTGGTTTATTCTGGAGTATTACTTGACGTTATCTTGGTGGAGGGTGCTATTTGTTTTAAATTATGATTGGATTATGATTATATTGGAAAATAGGTGGTGTTTGATTTGATGTGAACTACCTAGTTCGGATATGTGTATGTGACTGGATTTTTTATTTATGAGATATATGAATGTTATCAGATATCGTCGTGCTAGCCGTAGTTTCGGCTAAATCCGTTACAAGTGATTCCTTTATTAATCGAAAGCGTTAAGAAAGAGATTCTATGAGTTCTTAGACTATTCCAATGAGTGTTTAGTGTGAGAAAATGAGAAAGAAAATTAAGTTTGCTAGAAAATAAAACGAGAAGATAAATGTAGATAAAAAAATAAGTTTCATTGGATTGTGTGTCTAAAATTCGTATGTACAACTCATATTTATAGATAAAAATTGTAAACTAAACTAAAACCACCTATATTGGCCACTAAGTCCTAAATTCTAGCATCATGTGCATAATGGTTGACAGAGATCACCCAATAACTCGACTACTAGCTAACGGCTACCCACATTCAACAAGAAATCTCGATATTTCGGGCGCATCTTCATGTTTATCCGATATCAATTGTTTTTGCACGTTCTCCTTCTCTCTTCAAAAAATGATATCACCTAGATAATTTGATTCAGCAACGACTCTTTATCTTCAATCCATTATTTTCGGAACAAACAATTCTGAGTATTCCAACTATCCGAAAACTACTTTTTTTCATTTGTCTTTCATCTTCGACTGTCATTAATACTCCATTATAACTTTGCAAGTTTGGGCATAACAACTTCAATTTAGCAAATTATTAATCGATGTGTTAACAATTTAATTCACCAATCTGCCAAATATTAATTTTGTAGAGATAACAATGATAAAATGAGTTATTATGGATGTTTACATGTCATTTAGAGTCGTTGAACATAGGCACTCATTTGAAGGAACTTGGTTATGTGACTTAAGGATAAGGCTGCCATACTTAAGGATAAGGATACTACTTAATTCAATGTTGATTGAATTATAACGTGATGATAGATTGATATTTGCAAAAAGAGATTACGATGGCAGATTGTGGAAATCTGTGTGATGTTGAGTTGTTGTAAATGGATTAGACCGAAAACGAGTTTGTGAGGTGAATCGTGATAAAAGAAGTTAATATGAGATCACTGTACTTGTTTCGAGGAAATTTGCGTCTGTTGGCCCTTTATCCGCATTATTACGTCTTTATGCTTATGTTATCTATTTTATGTCCTTACTGAGTTTATTTAGTTCACACCCCCTTGGTGTCTTAGATGTAGGTCTTGAAGCTGCTGGTTGAACCGTCAACAAAATTATCAACAATTAAGTTGTCAGAAATTTTACCGAGGGCTTTACCCTTGGTAACTACTAGCAACAAAGTTGCCAATAAATTATTGTTTAACTGCACGCAAATGTTTCCTAGGCTAAATTTAAGGATGTCAGTTTGTAAAATTTACGAAGGGCTAATTTTCACTACCAAGCCCTCAATAATAATGACAACTTTCAATGCCAGGCGTTAGTAAGGTGTCTAATATACCCATCGCTTTGAGGTAGCAATAATTTATTTTTAATGGAACTTTTTTGCCAATACGAACGGCTTTTAACCTCTGGTAATGACGAAATTTCTTGTAGTGATAACAGAGAATACATCTTTGTCTATGCAAAATGTCATCTATTAGATAGCTTGATACTTTTCTCTTACAGATTGTGGTCTAGACATTGAAGATGACAACAATATAACAATTGGTTTTATCAAATAACTTGCAAGCCACATTCACTTGCTTCCTATATTCCATCAATGTACTCTTTGTCATCATCTAGCAAACACATAGTTTAGCAAACATCTTTAAATAGGGTAAACAACTCCATCAGTAATCCTTATATTTTCATAGTTAAACAACCTTTTAACTTTTGTTAGTAACATTGTAGCATAGTAGATCTTTCCACTTCCTAGAAGAACAAAAATAAACCTTCCAATACAAACATCGAAATAACCAAAGTAAACACTAGACGGGGAGTTAAATTGTGTTTACCTAAATCTTTTGCTAAAACAGAAACTCTTTTCACAAACACGAAGGAGCAGAAGCTTAAAACAGCTTATAGATGCTTGAGATGCATCAAATGATTTTTCACAACTTGTACAAGTGTTCAAAACACACAGGTTGAAAACAACTTTAATAAAACGCCTTGTTTAGAATAAAATAGTGTAACCCCTAATTAGTTAATAATCAAGTAAATAAAATAATATCAAAAGCTTAGGGAAGAGATAATCACACACAACAATTATATTGGTTCACCCTCAACCTTGGACTACGTCCAGTCCTTGGCTTAACCAAGAGTTTCACTATAGCTAATTAGGTTACAGACTTAAGTATTCTTTGCACACATAGGCTCTCTAGACTCAACAAAATTCGCAAGTATTATTTGCACACCTAGCCTCTCCAGGCTCAACGAGTATTTTTTCTTTCCTAGCCTCTCCAGACTCTAACACTCACAAAGAGTAGAAATAAATGTGTTTGGTTTGCAAACTGCAAGTCTTTCAGATCACACTCAAAGAGTGAATAACTTATGAAGATCGAAAAGACTGTGTATTAACTTCTCTAATAAATATCATGATTGAAAGAAGAATAATGAATGAAAGAATGAAGAAATTTAATGCACAGAGTAATGACTAGAATATGATCAGAGTTGTTCTTCTTGTTGTGTTCTTCAATTCTTCGAAGTCTTCTTTATATAATTATATGAGTAATAATGAGTAATAAATCTGTTACGAGACATTTTTAGTTTTTTTTTTCTTCAACTTGAAAGAGCTGGCATCCATTAAATGCAAGAAAATCATTCTGAGTTGCCATTTAATGTTAAGGAACGTTGTTTGTACTTTGATCAGGGATTTATCACTTTATCTAAGTAGTAGGACATCAGAGTTGTTCAACATAGTTACTTTTAGAAAAAAAATTAAATAATTTATAATTTTTAAAATATTTTTAAAAAAATGAAACAAATATTTGCCGACATAGTTTTGCAATAATAAACTGTATCCAACAAATAAATATCAAATTTAAGTTTTTTGCTTTTTTTTCTTCTTTGTGGTGACTATTGAGGATTTCTTTTGGTCATGCTATGCTTAATTGGAATGAACTATGAAGGGTACGATCGAGCCATTCCCAATTTCCCATTTGTCAGGGATTCGCAGTCCAATATGCAGTTATTGAGCCAAGTATACGGACCATTGTTCTGTGTACATGTTAGTCTATGGGCCTACGACCCTTCACGCTCAAAATGTGAAGTTCTTTAAATACTATTGGTTTGGAGTGTTTTCAGTTAAAAGATAAATTTCACAATAGAAGCCAGACAACTATTCAGGTTCAGCAATTATCTCCAACTATAATTCATATATTAAACCAGTGTTAATGATAAAAAATATATATTAAACCAATCTTATAAAACTCGGATAAGTTTTCGACTGGATTAGAATATTGAGTCAATAAATCATTGATCAAATCGCATGAACCCATATATATTAAATTTATAAATTTTGTAATATATACATATAATATATTTGTCAAAAATAGACTAAGTGAGTCATAGGATGTAGTGGCACAATTGCTTTAAGAGGGCTGTCAGGACCATGGATAAGTTACTTTACATTAAAGAACTTATCGGTCAATCACTATTATATGATGAGATGTGACTTCACTTAATGTTTTAGAATAAGCATAGGTGGGTACAACCGTAATGTATACATTTAATTATCTATATATACAATTTTTATTTTTATTTCATGTACTTGGTAACATAGTTGCTGGGATATGAGTTTGGTTAGATTTGTGGTTGTGGTCTTTTTGGAATTGTTATGTTCTAGTAGTTTTGGTATATTGTCCTCTTTAGCACCGAGTTGGCCTGCAGCTTCATTTGTTTGGATTCAGTTTAGTTTAGGTTCACCACCACGGAATCCTATTGTTTAAGTAGTGGGACAGGTAGCTCTAACTAGTAACTAAATAGCTAATATGTAACAGTTGTGTTATTTTCATGTATAAGTCAGATTATAGTTGGGTTTGGTTGTCACAGTAATTATCACTAACTGTTCAAAGGAAAGTCTCTGATGGATTTTGTGTTTGACTTAGTTGGGTCCATGCTAATATTCTATTCTTAATGAGTCACACAGGCATAACTTGCTGTATTTTTTCTTGTTATATATGAGTTGATCTGACTCTAGTGGAAGGGGATCATGCTAATCGCAGTTAGTACTAGGGGCTAGCTTTTCCTCCATATTGATGAGCATTCTCCTATTTCTTTTTGGGAACGCTTTATTATACTTGCCTCCTTCCTTATTAAGAGGGTTAAAATTACTAAAAGGAAAAGACAGTACTATCTGCTTAAAAAGACTTGAAAGTCAAGGAGATTATATTCTAATTTGTTTAAGGAATAATCCAAGAATGCATCCCTTAACTCGGTTCTTGTCTTTTTGCCCCTTTCTATCGACCATCCAATGTTGATTTATCTCTACAGTGTTGATTATAACAATTAAGAGTGTGGTTTAACAACAGTCTTGCTGTTGCCACTTTCTTCTTCATATGTGTTGAGAACAGCTTGCGCAATGATTGGGGTAGAATTATAGGATCTATCATCATGTTACTGTTGAACCTCAATATTGAATACTAAATGTATTTTTTATGATTTGTCATTAGTCCATAATATCAACCATCAACATGAATTGAAAAACCGTAAATAATGTAGGACCTTAGTCCATCAAACAAGAATGAAAAGCGGAAGCCTACCTCCACTTGAAGTCATTGTTATCATTCACTAACTCTCACATGCAAAATATCACCTAAAACTCAAAAGAAAAACAGAGAGATTATAGAAAGAAAAGAGAGAGCTCTTCTAGCTTTAGCCTATTCTAAAGTGTATGAATCAATGGAACATCACAGGCTTTTATAGATAAGACCAGTGACCCCTCTCATGATTACAGAATTGTAACTGCTCTTTCATTGACTCCTCCATTAAAAGCCAATAAATCTTAATTTGTAACTACTGCTTCAATTGAATTTGCAACAGATATATGAATCTCAAATGGCACCAAAAATCAATCTGATAATATTCTATATATGGGCACAGCTACTTGCTGCTGGTTTTAGTTAGAGGCACATCATACTTTTGAGAATAATGTTTGATGCACAAAATTTTGGTGTACATTACCTCACATTAAAGTGATATGATAAAATTAAAATGTAGATATGTAAAATAAAATAGAAACAATCATCATTATGATAGCATTCTTCTAATTTTGATGTTGCATTCAAGAATTGTCATAGTGAAAAGTTGAAAGGATCATGTAGCCAAAAAAAATTAAAATTATTTAATTGGTATGCGCAATCTTATATTGTCAATCAATTAGAAATTGTCACATAAATTAAATTATTTGACTCTTATCCTAATTATCTTAAAAATTATTTATATTATTATTTTTGATTGATTGACAATATAAAAAATTTTACACGATGATATATCGCAATTTAACAAAGTTAAAAACTTTATTGTACTACCGATCATATTAATTTATAGGGAATGTGCGTGGATGCATGCTGTCAATGAAAGGACTACGGTTCTATGGGTAAATAAAAGATGCGTCGTGCAACGAAAGGTAAGGAGAAAAGGAAAAAGAAAAAGCTACAGAGGAGAGCAAGGTGGTTAGTTATGGATGATGTTCGGCGCCATCTCCATCATCAGGCTCTGACTAAGGTAAAGCATGTGGATCCACCAAGTTGTCAGACCCTTTTGTCAAAATCTCCCTCATGCAAAGGGATTTTTTCTGTTCTATTTTAATATATCATATCATGTTTTAATTAATAATATTTTGTTATGTATTTTATTTTTTTAATATTAAATAAAATTTTAATTTACATAATAAGATATTATTAATTGAGACATGATATGATAATTTGCTATTCCCCCCTTGTGATTCCATAGGCAAAAATTAATTTCCAAGCCAACTTTAATTTGGATCGAGTAGCATTTTTTGGTAGAAAATCATAATGTTTGGAATAGTTTCCTTAGGCAAAGAAACGTGTTTGTAGCTAAAAAAGTACAACTAGAGTTGGTTCTAAAATGGAAGCTTTAATTTGATAGTGCACTTAAGTATATGCTATCCACCAAAGTGTGGTTGCACTTAAAGTATATGCTATCCACCAAAGTGTGGTTGGTTCGAGCAGTAACGAATTTAGATCCCTTAATAAAGTGATCAGAGATTTGATCACTGATTCTTATGTACGGAAAAAGCCTGATTGAGAGAGGTCGGTCTTTCAAAGTTATCCAATACCTCTAGGATTAGTATTCGCAGTTACACAAGGATAATATCCTAAAAAGAGAAATCTATATGCTATCAAGCACTTAAACTAGTTAGCGCATTTCATGCACTATTATGAACTTTTTTACCACCATCAATTAATAGCAGGAACTCATGAGACGAGTTGGGACAAGTTTGATTTGAATCAAACTATTAATTTGTACACAAATCCAATTCTTATTCCTATCCTCAACTAATAATCGAGTTAGGACTGGATTAACCTGATATTTATATAAAATATACCAAATTGGGCGTATTGCATAACCAATTCATAAAATTTTAAAAGTGTGAAACTAAAAATAAAGGACAATTTACAATGTAAATTACAAAATAAATTATATCTACAAAATATTAGCATTCTATGCAAAATATATTATGTATAAAAATCATATAATGTAAGATTAATTAATTTTAAATAACATAACATTTAAAGCATTATATTAACCGGGCCTAAAAACAAACTCAATTTTAAACCCAACCTAATTAGTTTTGAGTAGTGACGCGCGGCTCGTTGGGTTAGGACAGGTCAACATCCCTAGTCAATAGCGACACCCCTAATCCCTAGAAGAAAACATGAAAGCACAACAAAAAACATATAAGGAATCAACAAATTAAATGAAATATCATAGATCTACTCCTAATTGGTTGACCGGGGGAGGAAATGGATCTGATCACGCATGTTCTTGCACTTAGGCTGAGTATCAACAAAGGATTTGAAGAGGCATTGTCTTCGGTCCTCCAATTCTTCGGAGGAGGACCAGTGATTAATAATCGATTATAATCAATTTCCCAATATTTAAAATATTTTTAAATTTTTTTCATTGAAAATCCTCAAACTAATTTTTTTTCCTAGATCTGAACCCTAAACCCCCTCATCTTCCCCCTCATTCACCTCCAACCTCCATAGTCAGCCATCACCCTTCTCCTCCTTCCATTCCCTTCCCTCACCGTTCGTTTTCTTCACCAACGACACCTTTCCCACCAAATGCACCACCCTCGCCGTATGGACCCATTGGCTTGAGATCGGAAATGACTCGTAGGAGGTGCGCGAGCCTAAGCCTGAGCCTGAGCCTGAGAGAACGAGCATAAAGAACAAGATGGTTATGGGAATGCCGACGAGGATGAAGAGGAATCGTTGGTCGCTAATCTGTGTTCCGAGACGGGGGTGTGGTTTCCGGATCTGTTTGCGGATCTGAGTTCGCGATTGCACCATTGGGAGGTAATGGCAGTGGCTGGTCCGACGAGGCTGTGGGATACTCGTTGAGAAAAGGAATGTCGGAAGATGAAAGAGTGTCCTTGTGCGTATCTTCTACGCCTCCACAAAACTCTCCTCGTGTTTGCTCTCTCTGTCTCTCTCTATCTCTCTCACTCTCTGATTCATCCTTCATAATCTCAACTCCGTTTTGATTTGTGGAAGGTAAAATACGAATCTGATTCACACTCTCTTTGATCTGAAAATATTGTTGTTTCTCTTTGTTACTCTTTCTTCGATTAACTCTTTAGATCTATCACCATATGATTATACTCTTCGTATTCAATTTTTATTTTTTTTGGTTCCATTTTGTTTGTCGTTGATTTTTGTTGTGTATCGTTATTAAGTGTTTGATCCGCGCTCTTCGTCTTGATTTTGGGATTGTTTTTTTCATTGTTGAATTCACACAAAAATTGATAGATCTGAAATTGGTTTTGTTTTGGTGTGGTATGATCCAAATTTGTTGGTGCTTGGTGGCTGACCCGCATCTAGCTATGGTGATCGGGGCTATCGCTTCAATGGAAGAATTAGGGTTTCAAAGCTCTTCGAATCAATGGAGGAGATGAAAGATTCTTTTTACAAAATAATTATAAAATTGAGATTAATTTTATAATTTAATAAAGTTTATTGTTACCATTTGATCAAGTTTCCGGTAATAGATCAAAACCATTCATTTTTTTGTTAATTAATCAATGATCAACTATGATGGAGCTTTGGTCCTCAACTCCCACTATGGAGGACTTTAAACTTCACAGAAAATGTGTCTTCTTAGTGTGGGGACGTTGGTGTTGGATGGGTTCAGGGTAGAGGTTGAGTCCCCTCCTTTTTAGACCACATGGTTACCTCCACCAAAAGTCTACTAACCCCAAAGACTTCGAAGCCCTGTTTGTTTAAAAATTGTTTCCAACGCCAACGGAAGAATTTGGCTTCCCAATGCAATTATAATGAAAGCTCAAAAAGATAACTACTTCTAATGAACGGAATTTAAAACGGAACTTTGGAGGTTTCAACTATAAAACAAACAGGCAAGAAATCATTGACAACTCCATTGGTCAACTCCGACATTGGTGGCCTCCTTGCCACCTGCAAGGCCTCCTAATGTTCTCTTGGTGAGAGAGAAAAAAGAGGTGAAAGATGATGAAGGACTAATATGTAAATAAAATTTCTCTTTAAATTTTCAAGTTAATTTTGAAGATTACTTTTATAATTATTAAACTTTATTAAATTACCACTTCATTATATTTCAAGTATTTATTATTGTTGTCATTTCTATTTTTTAGTAATAAATCAATTGTTATTGAATCTCGGTACATCCATGCATCACATCTATTTTTTTGTAATCATAATATAGGTACAGAGTATCCACCATCGTTAGCAGTGACTAATTTACGTCGGGGAACCTGTTGAGTACATAAGGTGGATTTTTCCCTCACAACCAGGTTTTCTCCATAGTCTAGGATTCAAACTCCTGACCACTTGTTTAAGGTGCTCGAATCTCTTACCACTCGGACCACTTACATATTGGTATGCACCACATCTATTTAGGTGCATTGTAAACGCATTCGTTTTATAAATTGTAATTTAAGAAATCGTTGTTAGAGAATAAAGACAGACAGAGCGATGCTTTGCTAGAGCCTTAGTGTTTGTTTGGTTTGACGGAAAAATGAGAAAGAAAAAGGGAGGAGAGAAAGAGAGGGAAAAAGTCAGTTTTCCGTTGTTTGGAATGGAAAGAAAGTGAAAGGAAGGAAAAGAAATTGGTGGGAGTCGCATGTTTTTTGTTTCTCCCCCAACCGGAAGGAAAACTGAATGGAATGTGACACTGACAACCAAGGAGGTTTGCATGGGACAATATGTTTTACTTGGTTAAAAACAGAAAAAAAAACATAATTTTTATTTTTTTAAAATTATTATGTAAGGATATTTATGTCATTTCATTAATATTTTCCTCCCCTCTATCTACAAAATTAAACAAAAGGAGAAAAAAGTTTTAGTTTTCTTTTCGCTCTAACCAAACAACTAAACAATCTCATCTTCCACTATTTTTTTCCTTCCCTTTTCTTTCATTTCACTTTCTTTCCTCCTATTTTCTTTCATGAACCAAACAGTGTTAAAGTATTGAAAAACATTATATTTTTCTTAGCTTTCAACTTTCAAGCACTAGGTTATGACCCTTGGAGGAGGTATATGCACCGATCTTGGACCATTCTTTAGAGAGGTGGGGACAATGGGGAAGACTGAACAGAGAGATACCGTTTGCTTGTTATATATGGTTGGCATTGACTGGCTTGTCCAAACGTCTTTGGAAAGTTCGCTTTTTATCATCAATTAATATCAAATGTCTTTTTTTTTTTTTATAAATATACACATACCACCCCCAACCCCCTTAGCTAATATAGATACAATTTGTCGATTTAGGTGGTACCAACTCGAGGCACATTTATCAGATCAGACCCCCCACTCCACTAGCAGATGTATGATGCTGCACAAAACAATTTCTGATTCACATTTTGGAAACAACTTTCATTTGGGCACTTCATTGTACTATGGTTTCAGCAACAGATGTATTACTTTAGTTTAAAAAGTCACTTCTGATTCATTGTAATCACGAAGTGCAATGAAGTGCACGGATGCCAAGTGAAATTAAAATTTTAGCTTCAAGTTCAAGGCAACAACAAATTGAGGCCTAAAAGAGAATAAACTTCCAATTTCATGTTGCAGGATAGAAAAATAAAAACAAAGATAAATAAAAAAATAATTAACAGTACCAATCTCTAGCCAGTATACAAGGGCACTCATATCCCAAGTTGATACGGCCAATTTCATTTGCTTTAAACGATGTTATTTAAAATTATTTTGGTTCTTATATGAATACAAACAAATACTAGCTAATATATAATATGGTTAGGAATTAACAACGACAAAAGATCACAAATTACGAGTACCACTCTAAAGACTGCTATGGAAACCCTCCAAGCTTCTTTTGAATTTACATATATACATAAGAAATATTAACTCCTAATTTGTCGTCTTTATCAATTCATCCAAAACTTTTCATCATCAGTTAAATTAACTATCTCTGCATAAAACACAGCCAAATCATTTACATTTTTTAAATCCTATGTTGGTATGAAATGCTCATAAAACAGCAATTTTACTATTTAATCATGTTCACCTAACCTGATATTATCATTATATTTTAGGAGAATCTGAGTTATATAAAACTATGTGAACTTAGATCCTCATCATAGGGATGCCATATTTTGTAATCCTCAATAAAAGTATGTTATTATTAGATACTTTCGATGGTTTAATGGATCTAGAAAGCATGTCTGTCAGATTGATTTGAAATTCGATCTCCTCACTTGGTCTGGAACCATATATTATATATGCATATATCTCTTGCTATTGTTGTTTTCTGGCATTGTAAAACCGTCCATCTGGCTTGTATGAAAATTTCGACGATAAGATAAAATAGAAGTTTCATTTGTTTATTTATTGGGACTAGAAATTTCGACTCTACAGTGAAGCTTAAAATACCAGATGTGTACAAAGAAGAACCCTGCATTGTTTTGTTGTTACTCTGTCCATTGAGAAAATAACTTAACAAGGCATTTTTTTGTTCACTTGTCTATTTTTTTAAAAGAAAAATAAAATCCAGATGTTAGAATATTTTATCAATTTCCCTACAAGACAAGTAATTCCATATGTTATACATAATCTCTTTTATCAGGAAAATAGATAATATTGTTTGAGCAAAATGGTGGCTTCTTAGGTGGACCATCTCACATGTGGTTCATGCGTGGACCATCATTTTTAACACTTAGATATATTATTAAAATATTTGAATGGCTTAGATTAATTACTTCAACCTAGTAATACAGATTTTTGTTTTAATTGCTTAATAGTCCATGGCATTTATATTCAAAATATGATAAATTGCAAATAACTCCTTAATCAATAACATCTCACGGCGAAAACATATGGTGGCTTCTAGAACACACCGAGCAGGATGATCAGCCATCATCGAAGCCATTGGAACTGGCACCGTTCCCGTCGTCTCCGTCTCTGTCGGCGGGCCTATAACAATTCATACATCCACAAGTTATTTTGTTTGATGATTCAGATGACGAAGGGGAAGAGTTGAACTTTAAGAAAGCGGAGAATCAAGAAAAGAAAGTTGAAGTAGTTAATGCAACATTGAGCCTTTGATTGTCGTGGACTTTCTAGAATCATTAATTGGGTAAAGACCTAGCTAGGGTTTGAGGTTCTCTTGATACGCCTTACCCCACACAAAAATGCAGGGATGTTGTTCTTCAGAAAGAAATCACCAGTGAAAATGCAAGAACCAATATACTAAAAGGTGAAAAAAAAAATACTACTTAAAATTTAAACAAAAAATACACTTCAGGTTTGAACAAAAAAAATCAACTTTCGAAGAACAATCCAACTTCAGATCTGAATAAAATACACAAAAAAGCAAATTTCTGTTCATAGATAAACCCCCAAATTTCTGTTCATAGATAAACCCCCAAATTTATGTTCAACCTGCTCCACGGTTGCATCATCGTTCTTCTTCTCACCCAATTCACTTTCAATTGCGGATTTCATGGCCTCAGTCATAGAAATCTCTGATCCTTCGCCGGCCTCGTGTGACAGTTATCGATGGCGGCTCCGCTGGATCCTCCACCACGAAGGTGTCGAGACCTTTCTATTTGAAGGCAACTGGTTGTCCGTTGTGAAACCCTACGACGACGCCATCCCCCTCTGCATGCTCGACGAGTTCAACATCCCTCGCAACCTCGTCAACCGCCACGAGGTCGGATCTTTCCTCCCAGATCCGACAACCATGAGGTCGGATCTTTCCTCCCATCGTGCGTTCACCGCTGCTCCAGATCTGTGCGTCGTCTTCCAGAGGAATTTGGACATTGCGGCACTGGCACAATTAGTGGCAGTGACGAAACCTATGCGTCGCCTCCCAGTGAAAGATGGACTCCATTGCAAATTAGTTTTTGTTATAAATCTGGCCTTGCAAAATTTAACTTTTTATTCTTATCGCCGAAATTTACTTGTTAACTGATTATATTGGTAGTTCACCAACATGGACCACCTATTAGATGGTCCATCTTAGACACCACCGAGCAAAATAGCAAAGCTTGTCTCTGTAGTCTTTGTTGGCTTTGTTTTTGATTGTACCCTTTTTACTATGGATTGAACTATTTAACCTTAGTCTAGAAATCATATATATATATATATATATATATATATATATATATATATATAATACTAATAGGACATGTGTAAATATGATAAAGTCTAAAAATTATACAATAGAATACAACTAAAATATAATATATAAAATTAATATGATATTAACATAAAAAATATAAATCTTAAAATAAAAGTCTCAATGTTTCATAAGTTAACTTTAATTAATATAAACCTAATAAAAATACTATTTATCCGATCATTATAATTTCCTATTGAAGTAAAAAATCAAAAACTACTTGAAATAGACTAGTATTTTTCATCTTTGACCGAGTATCACCACAAACAAGCCATGAGATTAACCGTTGGATCGGGATGATGGTTAGGTAAAGTCCTTTTCAAAATGACGACTCAGAGATTAATTCGAACCTCTAATATTTCAGATGAATTTTATCTTAGATCACAATCCGCTTTTCGTGCGATGAATGACTTTTGGGTGAAATTGACTAGTAGTAAGATACAATGCTATCGGATGCCAATATGACATTAATTTTTAAATATTGATGCTTTCTAGCTCTTCATGGCCCGAAAAAATGAATTACTCTTAATTTTAATAAAAAAACAGAAGTTTACCCGTTTTGATAATTTTTACACTGAGTATAGTACATAGCGGTTTATTTTTTATTTTTCCTATGGAAAGAAGTTTTACTAACAAATTCCTCCAATTGTTATTTTCTCTCCCCTAGCTTCAGCTTTTTTCCTGAGTTCTTCGGGAAATTTTTGGGAATAACCCAAAAAAAATTTATTTTCCTAAATACCCCCTTTTCCCCATTATATACATAAATACCCCCTTTTTTTTCCTTTCACTTTCCCCTCCCTCTATTCACGACTTCCCACTTTCTTCTTTTTAATTTTTTTTTTTTTTTTTTATGTTGAGAAGTCGGGTTTGGTGGAACCGACTTCTCAATAGACAGTTAAAAAAAAATTTCATTTCATAGGTAGGAAGTCGGGTTCTCTAAACCCGACTTCCCATAGGAAATTTTTATTTTTATTTTTTCGAATTTTTTTAAAAAATACGAATTTTTTGGTTTTTTTTTTATTTTTTTGGATTTTTATTTAAATTTAATTGGTTTTAGAGTTTAAAAATGTGTGATTAATTTTTTAATTAACTAATAGTGTTGGATGTTAATTATATGATATCAATAATCGTTTTATGATTTCAATATTTAATTTTATGAAATTTTAATAAAATTTAAAGATTTTTAGGGTTTAAAAATGTGTGATTAAATTTTTTTTAATTAAGTAATTGTATTGGTTGTTAATTATATGATAACAGTAATCGATAATGCGATAATAAACATCAATTAAAATTTATAACAAGAAACTATTACAAAAACTCGTACACTGAAATTAATAGTGCCTGATTTCTACGCTATGGTTGCGTAGAAGTTCCAGCACGGTGAGGACAGTTCTTCCTTGTATGCCCTGGTTGTCGACAAAGTCCACAACATTTTGGGTGACCCCTTTCCCTGAGGTCCATCTCAGTACGAATGCGAGTAGACTGTGGACGACCACGTGGATCTCTTCGCATGGCTGGATTGTGGCACACCTCAACTCCATCATAATGTGGCCAATAAGCTTCGTTGGGTACCACGCCAAATTCTTCATTGTAAACGTTGAATGCAGACTGTAATTTGTATTTATCAGCCACATACGACATGTAGTCATGAAAAACAGACGAACAAGCAGCGATGACATGTGAGCATGGGAGGTGTAATGCCTGGAATTTTCCACAGTCACACCACTTTTCAAGTAGTTTCACCCTAAATCTCCCTGCAGGTCGGCCTTCGCGTGGTTGTATTGTTTCCTGGATCGAGAAAACTTGCTTGTCCCTATGAAAAGTAATGACTTCGTGAGAGTTGGATGCGGCTCGTTCTTCGTCAATGGCCTTAGTGAGAATCTCGGTATAAACACGGCCGGATCTGATCATTGCTTGCAGTTTCTCTCCCTTCTTGACGAAGTGACTAACCAACCTATAATAGGTTGTTTGGACTATCGCAGTGATTGGTAGATTTCGCGTCCCCTTGAGTACGCCGTTGATGGACTCAGCAAGATTGGTTGTCATGTGTCCCCAACGCTTCCCCTGATCCCATGCTTGAGTCCATTTTTCCTTAGGGATACTGTCTAACCACCTTGCGGCCTCTGCGTTTTCTTCTTTGACAGCATTATAGTAATAATTGAACGTCGGATATGACATGGCGTATCCTGAAGAGTCAGAATAAACTAAGTTCCAAATTGATATGAAGAGAAAAGAAACAAAAATTAATAATAATATAAATGAATGCACTACCAACCCATATTAACAACTTGCTTTCGCATATCCGCATTCTTGAATTGCCTCATGAAATTTTGGGCTATGTGTCGAATGCAATAAATATGCGACCATCCACTGTTTACTCGCCGAAAGGCACTTTTAATTGATTCATGCCTATCCGAAATCAAGCATATGTCAGGTTGGGGTGTGACGTGCCCTCTCAAGTTTCGGAGAAAGAAATACCAGGCGTCCGCCGTCTCACCCTCGACTATGGCGAAGGCTATAGGAAATATGTGGTTGTTCCCATCTTGAGCAATTGCCATCAAAAGGGTCCCCTTGTATTTTCCATACAACCAGGTGCCATCGATGGACACAACGGGCTTGCAAAACGCAAAGCCAGTAATGCACGGTTTGAAAGTCCAAAACACTCGATGGAATATTCGCTTATCACGAATTAGTTGCACTCCGTTGTAGGCCGGCAGTGTCTCTAGCTCTACGATTGTTCCTGGAACAAACTGTTGCATTGTGAGGAGCCATCTTGGTAGTTGATTGTATGACTCTTTCCAGTTCCCGTAGATCAGTTCAATAGCCTTTTGCTTAGCTAACCATGCCTTCCTGTACGTGGTGGTGTACGAGTATGTTGCTCGTATGTGTGCAATCAACACTGGCACGGTTACTGATGGATCTTTTTGAACCATACCCCTGATACTTTCACAAATTAGGTTATTGTCAAGCTTGCGATGATCTTGTGAAAGAGTTGCTGATGCACATGTGTGATCCGCCCCCAGTTTTCGGATCTCCCAAATTTGGCTCTTCTTTCCCAATGCTGCTCTACATCTCCACATGCATCCATCAATCCGACATTTGGCGACGAATCTCGCCTGATCAGATTGCACTACCGAGAAATCCAGAGAGCGATTGATATGGAAGTGCTTAATCGCGGACATGCAAGCTTGTTTAGTAGGGAACTTCATCCCTACTACCAGGTTTCCCATCGTATCGAATGACTGTAAGTTCTGGCGGGTCAATGTGTGCCCGAATTCACTAGGCTCATTCATTTGGTCAAAGTTCAAGGTATGCATGTGTGACGGTGGGTCATAAGCAGGTGCAATTGATAAGGGCACAACGACAGGTTCGTCGTCATCCACATCATCGTCGTCGTCGCCAGACAGGGCAAGATCGTTGTCTTCATTTTCACTGAAATCACCGACTTCTTCGTGGTGGAAACCGGCAACAACAGTGATGGGGATATCATGAGACGAGGACGGGTTGTAGTCTTGGGTCTGAGGAAATGATAGGTTGTAGTCTTGAGTCTGATGAAATGATGAGTTGTAGTCTTGGGTCTGATGAAATGGTGAGTTGTAGTCTTGGGTCTGAGGACATGATGGGGTGTAGTCTTGGGTCTGATGAAATGATGAGTTGTAGTCTTGGGTCTGAGGACATGATGGGGTGTAGTCTTGGGTCTGAGGAAATGAAGAGTTGTAGTCTTGGGTTTGAGGAAATGAAGAGTGGCAGGCTGAGGAAGTAGGAAAAGATGGGTGGTAGTCAGAGGATGAAGGAAAAGATACGTGGTAGTCTTCTGTTTGAGGAAATGATGTGTGGAAGGGGTGTGTTGGGGCATTAAGATCAATGGCTTGGGGGACAAGATTGGACACATCCTCCACCTTTGCGTATAGCTCAATGGTAGAAACGCCGAGGCTTCTGCAGTTGTCGAACATGTCGAACATCAACTGTACATCATCATCTCCTTCAAGATTTAGCGGTTGGTATCGGACATATCCTTGAGCAATGGATGTAGGGTATCGATAAACAATTTCGACTACCCTCTTGTTGTTGTCGAGTTGTATCTTCCTCTGTATAAACTGCTTCAATTGACCAAGTTTGATGTTGGTCTTCACCTTCATCAACTTTGGATGGTCGCATTGAAACATCACACCCTCTGGGCAGTCCATTACAATTTGTCCATTGTAATAGACAGAAAGAAAGGCAAATGAGGAACTCATGACTTAGGAAGTGAGTAATGTTGAGTGAGGCTGAGTGAAGTGTCAGTAGTGTTGAGTGAGGCTGAGTGAAGTTCTATTAATAGACATCAATAAAGGAGCGGACGAGATTCCACCGACGAAATCGACGGACGAGATTGCATCAGGGGAGTAAACGTCACTGTGCGCACGTCAGGGCATCATAATTAGCTTTGTCCTTTGCGTCAGGTAAAGGAGCGGACGAGATTGCATCGGGGGAGTAGACGTCACTGTGCGCGCGTCAGGGCATCATAATTAGCTTTGTCCTTTGCGTCAGGTAAAGGAGCGGACGAGATTGCATCGGGGGAGTAGACGTCATTGTGCGCGCGTCAGGGCATCATAAATAGCTTTGTCCTTTGCGCCAGGTAAAGGAGCGGACGAGATTGCATCGGGGGAGTAGACGTCACTGTGCGCGCGTCAGGGCATCATAATTAGCTTTGTCATTTGCGCCAGGTAAAGGAGCGGACGAGATTGCATCGGGGGAGTAAACGTCACTGTGCACGCGTCAGGGCATCATAATTAGCTTTGTCCTTTGCGCCAGGTAAAGGAGCGGACGAGATTGCACCGACGTAAAGGAGCGGACGAGATTGCATCGGATGAGTATGTTGGGTCAAGCAACCATCACACAAGAAGGGGGTGAATTGGGTGATGTGGGAATTTTAAAAACTTTTCTTCAAAACAGATAACCAGCACCAAAAACTCTTTTCTGAATATGTTCAAGGAACATTGAGATGAATCAGAGATGTTTTACTAACATATTTTGTAATACAAAATAACTTAGAGTTTGCCAATTTCTTCGAGTCCAATTACATCGGACCATGTTGAGTCCAATGACATCGGACGCAAATTGTCTTAAGTCCAATTACATCGGACTATCAATTAAATCGGACGCAAATTGTCTTGAGTCCAATTACATCGGACTATGCTGAGTCCAATTACATCGGACGCAAACTGTGTTGAGTCCAATTATATCGGACAATCAATTACATCGGACGCAAACTGTGTTGAGTCCAATTACATCGGACGCAAACTGTGTTCAGTCTAATTACATCGGACTATCAATTACATCGGACGCAAATTGTCTTGAGTCCAATTACATCGGACTATGCTGAGTCCAATTACATCGGACGCAAACTGTGTTGAGTCCAATTTGGACACCTACAGCTCCAGATATTTCCATTGGAAGCATGAATGGTCTGGCTGTCAGGAACAACATTACGTCTCCAACTTGTAGACAAAATTTCACCCCGAAAGAGATTGATTAAGATCTCGACTTCTTCAGAAAAGATGTAGATCTTTCTCTTATCTTTCCAATGAGACCAAGATCATCTTATTTGGATAAGTTTATCACATAATATGTCAAATCTTGCTTCTGACCATTGATATCTTTTTGACCTTCATAGCTTCTTTCCTTGTAAGTGTTACGTCGGACCTTCAGTCTTTGTTTTCCTGGAGTATGTACTTCATTATATTGGACGTAGAACATTTACTATATTCTTAAGGTATATTCTCCTTGTTCAGCTACTTAGCTTCAACTTGTAAGATATTTGCTCATTGAGATATGTTGGACGTGCTTAAGCATTGGACTTATATAACTTCCTTTGATATCATTGGACTCTTCGTGCAGTCCTTACCGTCATTAAACTATAAAGACTTATCTTTGATTTATCAATCTGCACACTTGAGCACACAGTTAGCAACGTTCTCACGTTTATATGATAAATTATATATGCAATATTTTTAGCAACGTTCTCACGAGTTTTTGTAATAGTTTCTTGTTATAAATTTTAATTGATGTTTATTATCGCATTATCGATTACTGTTATCATATAATTAACAACCAATACAATTACTTAATTAAAAAAAATTTAATCACACATTTTTAAACCCTAAAAATCTTTAAATTTTATTAAAATTTCATAAAATTAAATATTGAAATCATAAAACGATTATTGATATCATATAATTAACATCCAACACTATTAGTTAATTAAAAAATTAATCACACATTTTTAAACTCTAAAACCAATTAAATTTAAATAAAAATCCAAAAAAATAAAAAAAAACCAAAAAATTCGTATTTTTTAAAAAAATTCGAAAAAAAAAAATAAAAATTTCCTATGGGAAGTCGGGTTTAGAGAACCCGACTTCCTACCTATGAAATGAAAATTTTTTTTAACTGTCTATTGAGAAATCGGTTCCACCAAATCCGATTTCTCAACATAAAAAAAAAAAAATTAAAAAGAAGAAAGTGGGAAGTCGTGAATAGTCCCCTCCTTTTTCATTTCTCTTTTTCTCTTCTGTCTCAGCAAGTGTGCAGCGAAAAAAGAAACTTTCTTCATCGGTAGGTTTATATAACGACAAAAAGGGAGAACTAGCCACCTTACCACACTCCCATCATTTTCTTTTGGTATTAATTGGTTTTGGCAAAGGTCAAGCCCCATTAACATCATATTATATATTATATTTGTGGATTCTGTGACAAACGTTAGTCACTTTGATACTGAAGGACAACATAGGCATCTCCTATAATTCCCCCAAGACATTTAGACAAAGAGAAACCCCACCACGCCTCTATTCCTTTCAAGCATCCAACGTCCTTTATCCCTTAGCTTTCATCCCTTTTGAGGTAGTATTTGAGGCATATCCTTGCTTTTCTTTCTTGTAACCCAGTATTTTGTTACCTAGTCATCGCTTGTTTCCTCATTAGTGTTATAAATCTGTAAGAACTTGAGTGGTCCAGGATAACTTTATTATTGAAACAAAATGCTATTTTCATGAAACACGTAGAATGGACATGACAAGTGACACTCCAAATATAAAAATGTTAGTTGCACACGTTCTTATAACTCATAATCTCACAGAATATGTAACAGAATCAGAGTATAGTATGAGTGTGCAAAAAAGTATATGTAACTGTAATAACATAGTGAAATCAATACAAATATAAGGTAATGTGTGTAATTGTGTGTGGATCTCTAAGTATAAAGAATTCAATTGACCAGTCTGCGAGCCTTCTTCTCTAACACTGTATAAAGATTAATCCAATGTACCTAAGAAATAAATGGTTCCCTCTTAGCACAGTCAAAATGTATCACTTCAACCAAAAACAAACTGATATCTATTTTCATTTTCTTCTCTTTCGATTTTGTTCCATCAAATCAATGGGCTTAATAATTAAAGAAGTGATGCAGAATGAGACAAAGGGTGAGCGGACAATCACCAACTCCCACTAGCTTCCCGACAAGAGCAGAGAATCATATATACGAGACATTCATTTATATCAGTGTAAGTCATTTTTCTCTTATATTTAATCCAGTCAATAATTTTATTTTCATTGAATAGTGATTGTGATTTGAACTTTATTATTAGTTTTACATCATTGGATGAGAATAAAATCAACTGCTGAGATAGGATCTAAGTGAAAAATGATAGTGTATATATATATTACACAAATATATATTACATCAGTGTAAGTTATTTTTATCTTACACTCAGTCTCAGTGATTGATTTTATTTTCATCTAACGCTGGATGACAAAAAATCAACCACTTATGATAAGTCTAAGCAAAAAATAATTTATACCGGTGTAAATCGAATATATATATATATATATCGAGGAGGTAGTATAAATCATTTTTCACTTATATTTATCTTTAGTCTTTGATCTTATTTTTATCCAATGGTGAATATATAATTCTTATTGTAATTTAAACCGTTAGATGGAATGGAAATAGGAACAACGACCGAAATTAAGTATAGATAAAAAATGGTTTACATTGAAATAAACTGAACCGTAGTAGGTATAATCTTATAGGCATTATTATATTCTTTTTCACAATTAAGTACCAACTAATATATTAATTAATATAATGTATAAAATAAAAATACATTATTTAAATTCGGTCATGTGTCATTTAACCCCTTAATTTCTTGAGTTTAATTTTGATACATTGTCAAACCACCAATCACATATCAACCCATATATAACTTTTACGACAGTTATTATAAAAGTCATATAAGTTTAATGATTTGACAATATATGATTGATTGATAATATAAAAATCTATAGTTTATATACTGATAGTGCATTATAATTAAATCATAATTTCTTATCATATCACTACAAGAATTAGCCCGTTTAGCAACCGAATTACAGGTCACTAAACATGAAAATTCAGTTGCTAACTTAATTAGAGACCAAAATGAGGCGGTTGCCAATTGCCTGGTCGCTAAGTAGTCAATGACCGAATTTGTATTTCGATCGCTAATAGAGACAATAGGATCTAGTCGCTAATAAGAAATAATCGGTTGCTAACATATTAGTTACTTTGCTCATGGAGACCAAACTAACGACCGAAGTGACGTTCACAGTTTCTGTCACTAAAGTTTATTGGGGTGACTAAAATAGGGATCGAATTAGCGATCTCTAATTCGATTGCTAAGCTTTAATAATTTTTAAAATATATATTTTTAATTGCACCAGATTATTAATAATATTATAAAAAATTTATTATAAATTTTATTAATATTATAAATATTATTATTAATTTTAATTTATATTTAATAACAACAAATATTGCATATATATATAAAATGTTACACAAATATAAAATAATGAAATGAATAGTTTATTAATAAAATATATTTCGTTACATAAATTAAGAGAAAAATAGAAATAAAAAAAATACAAAAAAACAATCACAATGGAGGTGGGTCGTCCGGATGCTCCTCGATGTCGTCCTCTAAAGAGGACGGCGAAGGAGATGGTGGCGCAACAAGAGGTTGAATCTGCAAATGTTGTAACATGTACCACATCGTCTTGCCCTGCTCTTGTGTAGTCTGTGTCAGCTCAGCAATCTTTGCCTCCATCGACCTTTCTCTGGCTTCCTTTGCGACGAGCTTTGAATTTAGTCTTGCGATCGTCTCTTGCATCTGATCAATCTACTCTGGAGTGACGTACGTAGGTCACGTCGGACTGACTAGGCCGACAAGACGACGAGGCCACGAAGTGATCGCCCAACTGGCCAAGCAGGCCACGAAGTGATCGCCCAACTGGCCAAGCCATACATGTGTCCCTTCTTATTTTTACCTCCGATAATCTCCAAAAATATGGCGTTGTAGTCGACGGAGGCCGAAGAGTGCTGCTCCTGACTAGAAGCATACTCCTTAATTTCTTGAGTTTAATTTTGATATTTTGTCAACCTGACAACCAATCACATTTCACCTCATATATAACTTTTAAGAAATTTATTGTAAAAGTAAAACAAATTTAATGATATGACAGTATATGATTGATTCATAGTATAAAAAATCTTTACACTCATAATTGCATTATAATTAATCCTAATTTCTTATCATATATATATCACTACGCCACATTAAGGAATAATTGACGCTACCTTCACCAGCATTTCCCCGTGAAACGCTAGAAAATATGAGGCGGAAGAGTATCCCAGCGCTTTCTTAAGGAAGCTCTAGCAAATTGGGAGACTTTACCAGCGATACTCTTATTATGTGAATTGTCAGCGCTTTCTAAAGAGAGCGCTGACAAAGGTGTAGAACCTTTACAAACGCTTTCTTAAGAAAGCGCTAGGACTACTCTTATTATTGGAATTGTCAGCGCTCTCTTTAGGGTGTAGAACTTTTACTAGCGCTTTCTTTAGAAAGCGCTGGCAATGTCCCTTTTCTAATATTTCAATTTCCCACCTACAGGTTACTTTTCAATTTCAATCTAGTCTCGCGCGCCTAGAGCTCTGTATTCCTTCTCGCGACTCTCACCGCCCCACCGTCGTTCTGCTCGTGCACCACCTCGACCCTAAGCCCCTCACCGTGCAACCATCGTCCTGCTCACAGCATCAAAAGGCCACCGCGTCACCATCGTCTTGCTCACTGCACCAAAAGGACCACCGCAACCCTCAAACCTTCCCTAATTTCCTGCCATTCTTCCTTCGCGCAACCTCCTGCTCACTGCTCTCTCTTCTCGCTGCCATTGTTGCTTCCACTGCGAGGGTTCACTCCTCTCTGCTTGGGTTCTCAACTCCTACTATTGTTCTTTTGAGTTTCTCTTTGTGAGTTTCTCCCTTTTTTGATTTTGAGTTTTGAGTTTCTCAACTACTGCCATTGTTCTTTTGATTTTGATTATTAGAAATCCCTTTTTTGTTCTTTTTTATGCTTGAAATTTTGGTTGTTTCTCAACTACCACCCAATGCTTTTGATTTTTGATTATTAGCAAATTTGAGTTACTCAACTACTGTCATAGTTTTCTCTCCTATTATACTTTCATTATGCTTGTGTCAATTTACCTGTTTGGTTTTGAATCATCTGTATCTTAATTGTTTGTTTTGCTTGTGTTGATTTTGCCAATTGTTTTGATTTGCAGGGGGAAATAGATAAAACAAATGTAAATATATATAAAAAAAAAAAGAGAATTGCCAGCGCTTCCTTGGAAAAGCGCTGGCAAATGTGCACAATTGCCAGCGCTTTCTTGAAAAAGCGCTGGCAATTGTGAACCTTTGCTAGCGTTTTTTCAAGAGAGCGCTGACAATTTTGCACCTTTACCAGCGCTTTTTCAAGCGCTAGCGAATTTTCCCCCCCTTTTGCTAGCGAATAGATAGCTAGTGCCCGAAAGCGCTAGCGAAGGCCTAAAAAAACGCTGATAAAACCCTTTTCTGTTGTAGTGTATATATATGTGTGTGTGTGTGTGTCCTTTCTTTTTTTTATAAATATCAACACATTAGCGACACAAGAGAATGACAACTAATCACAAATTATCTTATGTGATACTTATAAGAAAGTTATAATAAAAGTTAAACATTTTTAATGATGTGACAATTTATAATTGATTGACAGGATAAAAAATCTTTATACTGATAATGGATATCAATTAAATCCTTATATTTATATAATTTTATAATAATAATAATAATATTCTCACACCAATTTTTATACTTCTTTTACACATTATAAATATTGAACCAATCACTTTTACTTTAGAAACAACAATGACTAAATAATATATGATTATGATTTAAATATAAAAAAGTAATATGGTAAAAAAAATGTGAAATCATCCTTTCCCATAATTTTATCCTCCAATTTTAATGAGTTTAATTATTATATACTCATAATATAACATTTTTTATATTATTAATCAATCACCAATTATGATATGAAAGACTTTTAAGATAGTTAGAATAAAAGTTAATTTCTTTTATTGATATAATAATTTATGATAAAATATTTTATATAAAAAAGTTTTACTCTAATAGTGTATATCCATTAAATTCAATTTTATTTGTCTCCTTATACCTTATTACACATTTACGTTCTGACCCAAGTATGCAACTGTCATTTTTCAATTATTTTCTTGTTCTCTTTGGTGAGCTTGGATCTCTATTCTCAAGACTGGAAATTTTATAGGGAGATTTGTCCGCTTTCGGACGTTTTGACATTTGCCCTGGTCTTCCTTTCTTTCATTGCTAAAGTGAAGTCATTCTATAGAGCCAACGAACTGCTTCCCTTCTTTCAATGCAATGGCAAAAAAGGCCATCCTTTTTAATTACAAAAAGCTTGGACCATTGGAATGAAGATCTTCAATTCTATTTTTCTGTCATATTTTTTATCTCTTATTAATAATAATTTATTATTTAATAAATAAAATTATAGTTGATTAACATTTATATATATCTCAACCTTTAACTAATATATCAAAATATCATTTTTTAAGACAGAGCACATCATAAATTACCACTAACAATAAAGTTGTGAGAAGGGTTGTCAAAAGAAAAGTCTCATTGGTCAAAAGGCTAATCTTTTCTCCACATTCGTGGGTTTTATAAACACACCCACATTGCACTTCTGTTTAATGTCCAAAACTGTATTACCACTTATTAACTGCAACCAAAGCAAATGAAATGATCCCTTTGTGAGGAGTACACTTCCTGGGAAAGAAGCTTTTGCTATGTTGAAATGCAACAAGACAAGTCATGTCTTGGAATCTAGTTTTTAGTGGCTACTTTGGTATCTGGAATTCTGGACTAGTGTCTCTGGCTCATTTCTGAAGTGTTCTCTTCTTCTTTGTTAAGTTCTTGGGTCAGATGCTGACTTTGTTTTGCTTTTTTTTTAACCACTCTTTTTTCCACAGTTTCTGCTGTTATTTTCTGTGAAATATATTTGGTTTACTAGGACTGGAAAAAACTCTGATTTTGATGGCTTTTCAGGTATGGGGCTTGAAGGGTTTGAAGAAGATAAAATGCTAGGACTTAGATTGATTCCAAGGCACACGCGTTCAAAGAGGTGTCCTCACTAATCCTCATCTTTACCTTCTTTTGTTGCTTAAAGTAGGTTCCTTTATGTGTTTATTCTCCTGATTATGGAATACATACATGAGGGGTTGCTTGAATTTCTGGGAAATGAAAAAAAAAAGAAAAGCTTTCACATTTATATCAGTGTCTTCTGCAATTATTCATTCTTTCATTTTAGGCCTAGTTTTACTTAGTCTCTGCCCATTTGAGCATATCCTTTGGGGAGAAGGGGTTTCCTGGTTGAAACTGGAACTTAAGGGTCATGCCTCTTAGTAAGGGTGAGAATTGGGGTTTTCATGAATGTAGATTGAGCTCCTTAAAAGGACATACATACTGAATACAGAACCACATATCAACTTATCAATTTAACTGTGTTTGCTTTTTTTATATGGCAGCTTTCCTGATAAGAAAAAAGTGGAGGAGGATAATCCAGATAATCACCTTGAGGCCTCAGATCGAATGAAGCTGGTATAATCAATCACTGCATTTATTTCATCCAGAAATTATCATCACTTTTTTCTAGCTTTTTTTATCTTAGGAACTTGAAGGTACTGCTTATAAATAGATTGTTAGGCATGTATGATGCTGAAAAAATGTCAGTTTTTTTACTTTCCCCCATTTGTCTAGTTGGTATCATGAACTCCAAGGACAGCAACAAATTTGAATATTAAAAAAAAAAAAATTAGGGTGCGTTTGGTTTGGAGAATGTTTTCTGTTTTCATTAATAATTGCAAAAATGTCATCTTGTTTTCATTTTGTTTTCAGTTTTCTGTTTTCTGTTCACTGGTTCTTGTACAAATCATTGAAAACAGGTAACAAAATGAAAATAATGTGACATTTTTGCAATTATTAATGAAAACAGAAAACGTTTTCCAGACCAAACGCACCCTTAGTATGGGATGGATTATTCGAGACTTCATTTGGTAGAATGCATATATGTTTGACATAATTAATCCAATCTCATACGGTTGTGATATCGATGGTCTAGTTTAATATCATTCTCTGCAGTCCACAGACCCAACAAATTACTTCTGGACAATTATTTAGAAGCAAGATTTTCATGGCTAAAGTAAGGATTTGGTCTGGTTCCAACTTCCAGGATTCAGGGTACCTCACAGAATGCAGTAAAGCTAGGAAAAAACGAGCCCCAACAAATGATGTTCAACATGCTCTGAAGCAAGAGGTACAATATCGAAACTGTTCATCACAATTCTTTTGTTTGATGTTATCTTGCCGTCATATTTCCTACAGTATGGTTAAATGGTCTTTTTCTTTTAGTCATGCTTCAGCTTTTTCTAGTGGCTCAGCATACTTCTATCTGATAGATATGTCTATTTTGTGTTTAAATTATCTTGGGGCAGATTCTACAACTAGAGAGAAGACTACAAGACCAATTTGAGGTCAGATGCACGTTAGAAAAGGCACTTGGATACAGACCTTCATCTCTTGCTAATTCAAATAACCTGGTAGTTCCCAAGGTTGGAACTTCTACTATAAATTTTGGGACAATATATGTGCATTTGCTTCTGTTTTCATAATTTTAATTCAGTTATCAACAGATGTGAGTCACATATCCAGGAATTATGGACTGTTCTATATATGCTTTCTTAACCATTAAAAGAACATTGGTGTTGCCAAGCATACATATAGTTTTGCCTTTCACATGCTAGCCTGATGCTGAATAGTTTTGTGGCTCAATCCTGTCATGTTTGTGTCTGTAAATCTGTAATCATAAGATTATTGTGCAGCCTCTAAGTTTATTATACATTGTTTAGGAGTCTATTGTTAATTTAAAATCTCTTACATGACTTTCTTGTTCACGTATTGCTTTCCGTTTATCAAGTTTTATTTTTTTATTTTGTTGTTTTTTGTGACTCCAGCCAACCACAGAATTAATTAAGGAAATTGCAGTGTTAGAGTTGGAAGTTGTGTATTTGGAACAACATCTTCTCTCCTTGTACCGTAAAGCATTTGATCAAAAGTCATCCTCTGTATCTCCATCCACCAAGGAGGAAAGACTAAAGTCTCCTCTAACAACACCTAGAGAAAGATTCATTGAAGTTTCTAAGCCTGAGGGCTTAACCAAAAGAGGATGTTCAGCAGTACAATCTAATGATTACGAGTTTAACACTCCGAAAAAGGAACATAATGGCCATGAACTTCATAGTTTTGGGAAAGAATACAATGTAAGTCAGCCAGAAGGAAAACATTTAGACTCTGGTGTGTATCGTTCCCACTCCTCGCTATCCCAGTGTGCAGCATTTATGACAACAGCATCTCCTACAGCAGAATCTTTGACTAAATCTATGCGTGCCTGTCATTCCCAACCATTGTCTATGGAGGTAAGTAAATAATATTTCATGCATAATTCTTTTACCTGCTTTTTTTTATGTGGTTTGGCTCCTTGCACATTGAGTTGTTGTAGTCACACCATTCTTGATAAAGTACACAGTTTAGGTCACTCAATCCCTTTTCTATCTTTACTTGACAACCTATATGCACTTTGCTGTGAAGTTCTGTGATGTTCACTTCTCTTAGCAACTATATCAGCATTAATTGCAGAGATTGATCTTTTTGTAGGCTTTCTTTGGATTTTGACTTAGTTGATTCTATGCAGTATGACCAAAGGGTTGATGCTTCATCAAATATAATCAGTCTGGCAGAACATCTTGGTACACGCATATCTGATCATATTCCAGATTCACCTAATAGGCTTTCTGAGGATATGGTCAAATGCATGTCAGCTATATATTGCAAACTTGCAGACCCACCTAAGACAAATCCTGGCTTTTCGTCTCCCAGTTCATCCTTGTCTTCAATGAGTGCCTTTTCTAATGGAGATCAAGGTGATATGTGGAGTCCAGGGTTCAGGAATAATTCCTCTTTTGATGTGAGGTTAGACAATCCTTTCCATGTGGAAGGACTCAAAGAGTTTAGTGGGCCATACAGCACCATGGTTGAGGTATCATGGATTTATAGAGATAGTCAGAAATTGGGTGATACAGAACAGTTGCTACAGAATTTCAGGTGACTATTAATATTCGATTAAGATCATGAACGATTAATGTGAAAAAGTACAGAGTAAAATCCTTTGATCTCTTGGAGTTATAATGGCATCTCCTTCTATGTTGTTTCAGGTCACTTATTAGTCGACTAGAAGAAGTAGATCCTGGGAAGTTGAAGCATGAGGAGAAGCTAGCTTTCTGGATCAACATACACAATGCTTTGGTGATGCATGTAATTAATGTTCTCAAAACTGTTTCCTTTTAGTACTTTGCCATTTGTCTCACTTGATTAATTGGGTTATAATCATTTCTTTGGTTTTTAATAGGCATTTTTGGCTTATGGGATTCCACAAAACAATGTGAAAAGATTCTTTCTTCTGTTGAAGGTAAAACTGAGAGAAGTAGCTTTAATAGCCAATTAAAGGATGAAACTCTTAAGCCTGTGTGCTTTTGCTGACTTGCTCAATGTCATGCTCTTTGCAGGCTGCATATAATGTTGGGGGTCACACAGTTAGTGCAGACACAATTCAGAGTACTATACTTGGATGCCGCATGTCTCGCCCTGGACAGGTGGATCATACAATCCCAACCCTTCTCCTATAAAAAATAAAGAAAATTACACTGACTTTCCTTGAGGTTTGGCTTAATTACTCCCAGCACCTCTATTGTTTCAGAATTACACTAACCTCCCTTGATGTTTATGTTGTAAGAGATGTGAGTGTAATGACAACACAAACCTCAAGAAGGTAAGTGTAATGACAATATAAACCTCAATGGATAAGTGTAATGATAAACCTTAAGCGAGATTGGTGTAATTTTTAAAACAAGAGTTGTGTTAAGTGTAATTAAGGCTTAAGAGAGGTCAGTATAATTTCCCTAGAAATTAAAAAAGAAGAAAGAATGGAAGTGCCATTTAGAAATTTATTTGAAATATCTTCTCAATGTGCAAAGTAATCTTTTTATAAATCCTATTGAGTGACTTACATGGGAACTTCTGCAAACTTGCTTCCTCTTATAGTGGCTCCGGATGATCTTTTCTACACGGACAAAATTCAGAGTGGGAGATGGACGACAAGCATATGCAATCCAGCATCCTGAGCCTCTTCTATACTTTGCACTCTGTTCAGGAAATCATTCTGATCCAGCGGTACTTATCACAATTCTTATATATATATATATGTGTGTGTGATTTCATTAAATTAGTAACACCTTCATTTTTCAACACTTGATGCTACTGGCAAATCAATTTGAAAAAAATGGAGCACAAATCATTTTGACCTGGAATAATTTCATCTAGACTTATCTAGTTTATGTACAACTATTTGAAATTCCAGGAATTAAACTACTTGTAACGATTGTTTTCATGCCTGCATTTTGACTTATATCATATGTAATGTTTTCCTTGATGGTGTTATTACATATGGAAGAATTAAATTATATTTTGATGTGTTTAATATGGCTTTTACTGTACAAAAGTGGACACTACTATATAGAGAGACATCACCTGGCTTTCTGAAAGAAAATATAAATGGGAAATTTTATGTAACCTGATAGCCTGTGCTAGGTATGTTGAACCCAAAGAGCTCTTTTGGATGAGTTTTTTCTTATGGGACTTTAAAAAAAAGCAAATGCATTGAAAAAAAAAAGTATTAAAAGTACACTAACCATTTTTCACATGCTAAACTTTTAAGGGTTGTTTATCTTGTAATGAACTTTGACAGGTACGTGTATATACACCCAATAGAGTATATCAAGAACTAGAAGTTGCAAAAGAAGAGTACATTCGAGCTACCTTTGGGGTACTCAAGGACCAGAAAATAATTTTACCCAAGCTTGTTGAGTCATTCACCAAGGAATCAGGTTTGTGCCCTGCTGGTATTATGGAGATGATACAGCAGTCTCTACCTGAATCCCTTAGAAAGAGTGTCAAGAAATGTCACCTTGCAAAATCCAGGAAGAGCATAGAATGGATTCCACACAACTTTACTTTTCGATATCTCATACCTAAGGAGCTGGTAAAATGATCACTTGGTAGCATTACTTAGTTCATACTGTTGGAAACAATCTGCATTATTTGCTCTATATGTATTCTTTTGTACAAAGTAGACAGTTTAGCAGCAACAGCAAAATCTAATATTGCGATGTGTAGCATTTTGGGTCTGTAATCATTGTAGTATCTGTAATTGCTAGTCTATTAAAAGAGTTGAGATTCTGCTGTGAGCAGTGTAAATGATATGTTGCTATAGTCTTAAGTTTGGTTTATCATTTGACACTACTGAACCATGTAGCTAAACTTGAGTTTCACCCTTTTTTTTTTTTCAAAAACACGTTTAGTAAAATTAATTGCCAGTTATGTTCAAATCTTGGCAGACAAGTAACACATTTATATTTCTTCGTTGAAGTGAAATTAGTTATGGGTATTTGATCTGACCACAACAATCTGGCAAAATTAAACATGTCTAAACAATATTCATTTTATCAAAATGACTTCTAGGAAAAAAAAAATTCAGTTTACTCTAAACTCATTTTTAATTAAAATCAAGTTTGCAAAATAAGTTTAATCAAAACTCAAAATTGGAAACTAAAATTAAACTCTAATTAAACAATATTTAGTATAATCAATTGTCATTTGGTTTTCTTTGTGATTTATGACTCGCCTGGTGAACATATTGCTCTAATTCCGTTGTTTACAGATAAAACAAATAGTAGAACACGTGAAAATGAAAGCTGATGCATTGAGATCACCAAAATTAATACCATAATCATCACACGGCAGGGGTGCCGTAAATCTAAAGCACATTTCGGATTCTTCCTCATGCAAGTTCTTATTTTTACTTTCAAAGTCTGAGGTCTGAGTCATCTCCAAATATAAGTCAATAATGTTTAGATGTTCCTGGTTCAACGTTGAAAAATTAAGAACTTTCAATGGAAAGCTCAGAAGAAGCAGAGAAAACTACTGTACAAAATCACAACTGACAATAAATAGCATGAAAATGAAGTACAATGTCAATAATGTTAGCCTTTGCACATAATATGGGCTTTTTGACGTTACAAGAGTAATTTGGGCTAGAAATTCCCAAAATAGTGCAAGTGTAAAAGTATTTACTTGCAAGGAGCAAGTCATGAATTGTAATTACGACTTATGATAGAGAAGTCGTAAGTTGAAATCACGACATATTATTTTAATCAAATTATACATATGTTAATATTTTTTATTTAAAAAAACTAAGCAAGTCGTGATCTGGGTTGACGATTTTGTATGGATCATCCTTTTTGAAAATATAGCAAAGAAGTCCGTTAATCAAAAAGTGACTTCCTTGGATTGAAATTTTTTTTTTTAAAATAAAGAAAGGAGATTGTCAATCACATGTGCCACTTCTTGTTGATTTCTTTTTGAGTTTAATTGTTATGCACTGTCAGTGTAAAGATTTTTACACTGACAATCAATCAAAAAACATGATATATTTGACTTTTAAGGTAGTTACGATAAGAATCAATTACTTTACCTAATGTGGCAATTTCTTATTGGTTGTCTGTGTAAAAAATCTTCACACTGACAGTGTATACCAATTAAATCCTTTCTTTTTTATATAGTAGGCAATTGATTTAGTTATGCTAGATGCAGGAACGGATCAAGAAATTTTGATTAGTAAGGACAAAAAATAATCTATAAATATTTTTACTAAAGAAAAATATTATCAATATGTATAAGCGATAAAAAAATTTGATATTAAATAAATAAGATATGACGTGGTTCGGTTTCAATGTGAAACATATATCAATAGGTGAGAAATGAGAAGCAATTCATTAAGTAAAAGATGATAGATTACAAAAGTAATTTTCGCTCTTAGCAAAAGTTAGGTAATAATTTGACATGTGGGAGCAACCTCATTTTTTTGGAAGTGCAAAATCAAAATTATTAAATATTATAATTTAAGTTTTTTTGCCTAGTGGGGGCAATTGCCCCAATTCCCTTAGCTGTAAATTCGTCCATGGCTAGATGCATAGGTTGGACGTATTAAGTTGGTTTAATTGTGCTTCTACCACTGGGTTGACAAAAAAAATGACAAAGAGTTTGGTTCTCCTCAAGCAAAGTCTTAGATTTGAGTCTTGTGAATGAAAAAAATAGACGCTGAGAAAGCTTTGTCCTCTTAAGTGAGTCTTCTCGGCTTGATTTGGATTAGTCGGAGTCCAATGTAATTTCAGGATATCGAGGGTCTTAGACAAAAAAAAAAAAAAAGATAATCAAATTTTAGTGTTATTTGCAGAGTATACTTAATTTCTTTAATTAATTAATTAATTTACTATTAATTAGTTTAATATTATATAATTTGTATAATTAATATAATTAATCTCTTTAATTAACTAATTAGTGTACTATTAATTAGTGTAATATTATATAAACTAGATGATGGACCTCGTGCAATGAACATATAAATAATGTTTGAAGAATATAATTATGTATTATTTGAAAGACCAATGGTTTCGTAAATTTAAAATAATAACAAAAAAAACTACTGAAAGTTTAATATTTTGTTATAATAGAAAGTGTTAAGAAAATTAACCATTCATGTGACATAAAGAAACTTTTTCAAAACTTAACTTAAAACATCAACAAACTTAATTGCAAAAAACTCGCATGAATTCCTAAATATAAATACCTTACTTTTAAATTGGTTTTATTTGCCAACTTTAAGATTTTTAAAAAAGATTAATAATTGTCCATATGACAATCTACAAAATTACCCCTAATTAACCCTAGACTACCTTACCTTTAACTAGGGATAATTTTGTAGATTGTCATATGGACAATTATTAATCTTTTTTAAAAATCTTAAAGTTGGCAAATAAAACCAATTTAAAAGTAAGGTATTTATATTTAGAAATTCATGCGAGTTTTTGCAATTAAATTTGTTGATGTTTTAAGTTAAATTTTAAAAAAAAAAATTTATGTCAAATAAATGGTTAATTTTCTTAACACTTTTTCTTTTGATCTCTTAGAAATTAATTACATTAAATCCTTTTTTTTTGTCAGCCCAGTGTAAAGATAGCAGAAGCACAACTAAACCAACTTAGCATCTGTTTGGAATGCCGGTGGAGAAACAAAAGTCACGTCCGGGACGTGATTTTACTGAAGCAACAAATTGTAGCTTATGTTCCGAACTCACATTTGTCAAGGTCCTAATGCCTTTCCAAACACGCAATTAATGCATCCAACCCATGCATCTAGAACAACTAAATCAATTGCCTACTGTATAAAAATGAAAATCAACAAAGAAGTCGCACATATAATTAACGACCGCCATCCTTTATTTAAAAAAAAAAAGTCTTAATCCAATAAAGTCTCACTTATCATTAACAACTTCTTTTCTATATTTTAAAATGGGATGATCCATGCAAAGTCGCCAATCTAGAGCACGACTTGCTTAGTTTTTTAATAAAAAATATTAACATATGTATAATTTGATTAAAATAATATGTATTGATTCCAACTTACGATTTCTCTATCATAATTACAATTCACGACTTACTTGCTGTAAGTAAATATTTTTACACTTGCACTATTTTGAGAATTTCCAGTCCAAATTACTCTTATTACGACAAAAAGCCCGTAATATTCACAACAAGTTTTATCATTCACTTATTTGAAAGAGTTTATTATTTGAACATTCACAATATAGCATTAAGCGAATACTATATTCGTATTTATATATGATCCATCTATTTGAACTTCATATATCGTAATCACATGAAAATCTTACCTAATGTCAAATCTAAGTAAAAAACGTTATTGTACTTTTTTTTTTTTGACTAATACTTATAAAACAAATTAATGTGCGATGAGATATTTTGGATTCACTCGAGACAATAAGTTCCGTGTTTGTTGGGGCGATCTCGCATGTGCACGTGAACTTCAGGTATAATTCGTCGGTGCCATAAAGTTACTGTGGACTTCCAGTTGGAAAAACCCCACAAAACACCAATGCAACGAAACGGTTTGCTTAAAACACCTCTATAAGCTTACACGACGACTTTTATTAGTTCGAGAAAACAATCATTTACAACAAATCACTGAGATTTCATTGACTGTGGCTATATCTATGATTCTATTCCTCTAAAAAGATTCATAAAATATTAAAAGATCAAGATCTGTACGTGTATATTTGTGCGTGAGAGAGAGAGAGAGAACAAGATCTATAAACTACCAGTAACTTCTTAGCAATAGTACTTGGAAAGTTGCATTAAAGATCCACTTCAACCACATACATGACAGATGAATTAATTCAGGAAAGCATAAAAAAAAAAATCCATGAAATCTCGTACCATGCTGCTAGCTGAATCTACTTATGTGATCCAATTCATAATCCCCACCAGGACAATGAATTTCTCATATAGATGTCTGTCACACATTACACTTAATTAACTTTACTTCACAACACAGAAATCACAAACTTAATAAACGGACACGGCTAGACCAAAGACACTAATAACATACTCTTCTACAAAAAAATTTAATACATTCTTTTTATCAGGCCACATGTCACACATATTTTTTTAATTTTTAAAGAGTAAAGATTCAAATTGGTCATCAACAAAAATCATGGTGATATTTTGATCCCTAAAAAATAAAAAATATCAATTTAATCCTTAAAAATATGAAATGTGGGTCAAAATAGTCCCTGACAGAACTAAAATGTTCCTAAAAATTATCATAAAAAGGATCAATTTGACCATATTTTACATTCTTGAAGATCAAATTGATATTTTCAATTCTTAGTTAGAGACCAAAATATCATCTTATTTTTTTTTTTTTGTTAATGACCGATCTGAGTCTTCACTATTTTTTAAATCATACTTTAAACATAATGGAAGATGTGGTCCAATAAAATGAAATGTGTTAAAAAAATGTGAGAAAGAGTCTGCTACTAGCTAGGGTTAATCCTTACATGTAAAAGAAGTGTGTATCAGAATCAGTATGGACTCTCCCCTACATAGTTCCCAGGTGGATCATAGAAACAAATGGTCAAACTAGTCTGCTCTTTCACACAAGTAGCTTGTGCACACCCCAACTCAACGGACTTCCTCCACACCACCTGGGTGTAAACACCACACCTGTGGTTCGGGGCACACGAGTTGTCAGTGTGGTTGTAGAACTGTTTCTGCTTAACCCACTCCTCAACCGCCATGCGCGGCGTCACCGCCTCGCCGCTGGCCAATATCTGGTTAGCGCCGTACGTTCCGGCGGTCAAGTTGGCGAACTGGCATGCCATGTTGTTCCTTTGGTAGCGGACGAGCCTGCTAGTGGCGTTGGCTAGCTTCTGGCTCCAGTTGAGGGGTTGAACGCCAACTTCGGCTCTTGCTTGGTTGTGTGCTTCTAAAAACTCACTCGCCGCCGCGGCTAGAGGGGGCGCCACCTTTGATGCGCCTGTAGGTGGTGGCATTGACCCTTGGGCTGAGACATAGAATATGGCTACAGTGGCCAACAAAAACAAAGGACAAGGAGCCATTTTCATTTGACCTTATTATCTGATGTACTTGTGTTGATGTGTGAGCAACGGTAGGTGTTATAATAAGGTCAGCTGCAAGGTCTATATGTTATACCAAAGGAAAATATTATTTTACTCTTTTTTACGATAAAAGCGGTTTTGGAGTAGCAGCGGATCTGTGTGAATAAACTGATTAATGAGAAAAAAATTGTTTATAAAAAAATTAGAAGTTTGAAACATATTTAAAAAAGGTATTAGATCATTTTGAAACTAATATTATTCTTCTCATTTCATCCCTACAAAACTAATTATCAAATAAATATTATTAAAATATAAAAATAGCTTCATATTTTTTTGTAATTTACTATATAAAAGTAATTTTTTATACATTGCAAACGAAATAGATTATTTTAAAATAGATTTTTAATAAATGCATCCAACATAAAATTGATTTTATTATATCGATTATAACAATAATTGATTATGCAAATAATCATTTTTAATAGAATGTATGTTGTATTTAAGGTATAATCAGATCCTAGAACCATGCACCAAAAGAAAGGAAAAAATGCTATTCATACCCACACATTCCTTTAGAAATTATTTTTACCATTAATGATTTGCCCACTATTTTGTATTTTTTATAAAATCCTTAGTATGGAAGTTACTTTGAATTTGGACTAATATAAATCCTATTTATAAATTTACTAAATTTTATTTATAATTTCATAAATGAAAGTACAAATTTTATATTGTTTTATGCTAATTGTCTTTTCATAATATTTATTACAGTTTTTTTTATGTTGAAGTGAATTAAAATATATTAATCAATTAATCATGAATTAGTATAAGTATACCCATATATATATATATATATATATATATATATATATATATATATATAATTAGGAGTTTTTAATAATGGAATTTAGAATTTAGAATATATTAGTTCTTAGTCCCCAGACCATAATTTTTCTGACTCTGCCCATATTTAAGGTGCATCAAAATTAAATTTATATTCTTTAAAGCACAGTTTACATTTGTAAAATTTAAACCTTATGTAGTTGGCCATTCTAAAATTTTTGTACACCTACCTTGTACCAAAATTTCCAAGACACATCATATGTGGAGCAAGCATTATTAAAAATGAAGTCACTTATGGAGGTGACAAGTGGTTGAAGTGAAATTACTTTTTCTGGATATGATGTTCAAGTGAAACATGTTGCCGATCGGCGAATTTTGACATTGGAGTGTGGAGAGGCCCAAGACATTGCAGTTTGAACCGTAGAAAAGGATGGCAGGTACTTCCGCGGTTATCCTCTTCCGCGGTTATCCTTTATAAATAAAGTCAATCATTTTCATATTTATTAAAATATATAAATTCATCCATATTTAATTTTTATACTTTTACTTAAAAATTCAATCAAAATACTTAAATTATCCCTTCAAGAAAAAAAACATAAACAATTTTATCTAAAAGTTTCAACTTTTGATATTCCCCACATTAAATATATCTTTTCAACTAAAGGCTCTCCATTAGGAATCTTTTCATGCTTTACTGAAGTTTCACCTAAAGATCAAACTTTTCATTTTCCTCAACCTTTCATTAGGGGTGGGCATCGTCCGGTTGGGTGATTTTGGTGTATTTAAAGATCCAACCAATCAAATAAATATGGGTTGGGTTGGATCGGTTTTTTCGAAAATTTTCATGTAACCCAAACCAACCCAACCCAACCGCATACGGGTTGGTTTGGGTCGGGCGACCGGATTTGATAGTAAATTATTTTATTTTTATCAAAAGCAAATAATGGAGCAAAAATAGGAAAAAAACTACTACCAATGCATTAATTTGAACTTTCAAATTCAAAATGAAGCATACCACTTCAATTTGGAGCACAATATCCATTAAAATTAAACAAACAAGTGCAATAAAAAAAATAATAATGTCTTCAAACAATTCCTAAACAATTTTACTGACTATGTATTCAAGCTATTTTTGCATGTCTTCAAACTATTTCTGCTCATGTAACCAAAAAATGGTTACTCCAATTTACGCGACTGAGTATTAAAGAAGAATCATCAAATTCAAGATAGAAGAGTCACTCTACGCTCCAGTAGCTGGGCTTATAATATTCCTCTCAATATGTGGGTTGGGTTGGGTTGAGTGGGTTTACAATCTTTGGACCCAGCACCCAACCCATAAGTTATGGGTCTACTTATTTAGAAACCAACCCAACCCAATGACCCGAACCAATCCAGTATTTGTGGGTTGGGTTGGATTGGGTACACCGAATTCGCGGGTCGACCCGTTCCCATGCCCGCCCCTACCTTTCATTTCAATGAGAGTGGAGCTGCTCTTAATAAATGAAGGTGTTCGTTGGAAATATGCTACATAAGTGAAAAGTGATGGTGCTGCTTTTAATAAATGGAGTAAGGGTATTTTGGACATATAATTATTAAATACATGAATTTTGCTAATATTTTGTTTCATTATAAATGAATGGAATTTTGCTTATAAACTGTAACGGAGGGAGTACGCCCTCATTACTCAATTATAAGTAAAAAGAAATGATTAAATGTAATAGTCTTAAATATAAGTAAACGTTAACTAATTTGTTCATATTTAATACTATTTTTTTAAAAACATCCTTAAGTTATTAATTTATTAATGTTATGAGCACCATTATGATTAAAGGTAGTTTAGTAAATATATTTACTTTTTTATATGAAATCAAGAAAATTAAATGCATTTAACTATTATTTTTAATCAGTGTGCAAATAGGTATTTTAGCTTATAATTGAATCCGGAGGAAGTAGAGGATAATTTTTTTTTAAAAGTGACTTTGAATATAAAATGAGGAAGAGTATTCCCTCTCGACTTACATATAAGCAAAAAAGTACCTCGATTTTTTGGACTCAAATATAAGCAAAAGTCAACTAATTCAACTCTATTTAATGTCAGTGTTCCAAAAATACCTTTTGGTTAATTGTCTTTTTACTTTTTCAAGAACATTATACACTCCCAAGAAGCAACTTCCAAGCAAGGGTAGTTTAGTAACTATACCTTATTTTTTTACACAAATCGAGACAATTAAACTAACATAACTAAATTTCTTAATACGTGTGAAATTAATTTTTTTTGCTTATATATAGGTCCGGAGGGAGTACTTCTTCCGGACTCAATTATAAACAAAATTAACTAGCTTCACACTTATAAAGGAAGTAAGTTAATTGTCTTGATTTATGTAAAAATTGAGTTACAATTACTAAATTATCCTGACATTAATTGTCTTGGAAAAGTAAAAGAAAAATTAATCAAGGGTATTTTTGAAACATTGACATTAAGTAGAGTTGACTTTCTTGGATTTTTCTTATATTTAAATCTATAAAATATAGATAATTTTTTGCTTATATTTGAGTCCAAAAAAATATATTTACCATTAATTAATTAAGGTAAATTAAGATCTCCTTAATTAGCTATAAAGAAAGTGAATTGAGATATCTTTGATTAGCTAAATATACTTTTACTTCACACTTACTGTGTGTTTGGGATAAGGGTTGGGATTGCTTGAAAGTTTGGGTCAAACATTTACATCGTCATCACTATAATCAAATTTGGTATCTCTGCAATATTTCGATACCAATTTTTGTTCCCCCTTGAAATAGGAAGAATTTTTTGGTAAACATTGCTTACTATATGTGACGTTCTAACGTCCTAGGCCAGATATATATAGAGGGTTGAAGGGACTAAACCTGGGGGTGACATAATGGGTTGGGTTGGGATTCTCAACCCACGAACCCATTTTGACCCGTCCCGCTTAACCTATTAAGAAGGCGGGTCAGAAGCAGGCCAGGGCGGCTCGCCTATTCTAAAAATATATATATTTTAATTAGTTTTTTACTATTTTAATAGTTTGGAGGCGGAGCTTTCTATATTTTATAATTATTTTTAATTTTTATTTTATTTTTTGACGGGTCAACCCGCCAACCCGTCAACCCATCAACCTATTTTTCTAGTTTTTTGTTTTTGACTGGCCAACTCACCAACCCACCACTAAACGGGGTGGGTTAGGAGGTCTAACTCATTTTGTTCAAGCGGGTCAACCCGCCCCGTCCCGTTTTAGGTGGATCAATGGCAGGTCGAGGCAGGTTGGCTCGTTTTGCCATCTCTAGCTAAACCCGACCTCAACTAAGTGGACATCATGGAGGTGTGTCAGTACCCAACTTAGGTGTCCCTGACCGGCCAGAATGGAACTTCATTGTCCAATTCCTAAGGCTTTTCAAACACGTATAAGTCACATCATAACAAGATATATTGCATATCATATGTAATTATCAGAGTAAAAGATTATACCAAAAGAAAGCTAAAGGTGGCCCTGAGTCAGCATCAAGAGTTTTAAAACAAAGCCCAAACGAGTTTACAACTAGAATGAAGTTCAAAACTCCAAATAGCGGAGAAATCTCATATGACAATAAACCGAACTAAAATGAAATTGAAATAGCAGCAGCTGCTCGCACTACACAAGTGCATGAGCTCCCTGAGATGGCTCCACTTGCTGAATATCTGAAGCTAAAATTAAAAAAAAGGTGGAGTCTCAGAATTCAGTAAGGGATAAACAAAACATAACAGCAAATAGCGCAATTTATAAACATGTCAATAAATCTATGTCATTAAGTACTTTACATTGTACATAACCTTGCATAGTAGTTCTTCACTTGCTATGTAGTCAATTTTTCATTAGGCAATATGCTTGTGTATCCCCTTGGAGTTGTTCACTAGAGTCTCCCACTCCAACGGTCACATTTATATCCCGGTCGATGACCGGCAAGTGACCTCGATCACTACACAACTACCCTCCAAACTCCGGGATTTTTCACTAGAGGCCCCACACTCCGACGGTCACATTTATATACCGGTCGAATCCGCTGACCGGTTGGATACACCAAGTCTTGTCCAATGTCTAAGCATCATACCAAAATACCAAATACAATATATCAAGTCTTACCATAGCATACGTCCACTATATTTCGTAACATAGCTTGCATAATCACCTTAGCGGTAATCAATAACGTCCATAAGGTTTTCAATCACAAATATATATGGGCTACATTATAGCCATTTCGTTCACATATAGTATCACCTTGCCATTCCGTTAAATCACTTATTTCATATGCAATTACATAGAGGAAGCCAACAAACCTTACCTTGACATATTTCAATAATCTCATAGCAAACATTATTCATCACAACAAGCATTTATATCACCTTCGAGGCTCAACGAACTCAAGATACAAGCATGCAACAAACTCATAATTCATTAAACGCTTGGATAAAAAAAAATCATTGCCCATAGGCCCTCAATAAATATAGAGTAGGAACATAACTCACATATTCTTTATGTCATTTCACTTAACTACTTTCTTAACATTTCTTGGGTACCTTTACCAACTTGACTAACGTTCTTTATCGTATCTAACATAATTGCAATGTAACACTTATAACAATACCCTCCTCTTTCTATAAGAACCAACTCAACTATAAGCTAGAGCCATTCTTAGCTCCAACAAGAACATATGCATCTATATCACCATCATAGATCTACACTCAAGGCTTCCTATATCTTTTCTTACCCTTTTTCATTTCTTAATTTCCTAGCCTATAAACATAGTCCATAATCATGTTCCTCACATTTCCTATCACCATACACCTTCATAAAATAATACTCACCTCATCATTTATATCACAATTATACACCATCATGTCCATTGATTTCTCGTAATCTATACCATCATATAAAAGAACTTACCAATAAGGTCATCAGCTCAAATCATTAAATGAAACTTTCGATATGCAATCTTAGATACAATTCAATACTTTATTCTCATAACAAACACTTCACATAGCAACTGATCATCATCATGTATGTGTGTGTGTATATATATATGCATATATATCAAAGCACCTATAAATACCCCATAACGCAAGACATACATCAAAGTATGCAAAAAGATTTTTGAATACTTCAAAATACCCAATAGCCATCATAAACTATGATAAACTATCATTTTTTTTTCGAAATATAATATCCTGACCTTTGATCATCATTTATTCCATAACTTTTCAAATACATAAAATTACAATAACTTTTCAAGTTATTGCATATGAAAATAGATTCAAAGAGCTTTCCAACAAGATGTCATTTACCCAAAACAGATAAGAAATAAAAAATATATGCACATTTAAAGTTTGTTGTCTCTGTCTATAGCGCCCAGCGCTAGCATCATCTTTCCAGGCCCATTCTCGAGTGCTCCAGCGCTCAGCGCTGCACAATAGGCGCCCAGCGCTGTCTGGAAATCGCAGAAATGCAGCAAGACGCTGCTCTTTCGCCATTTTCACCCCAAAACCCCATTTTCATGATTTTCAACCAACAAATAACTATAACAACTCACCAACAACATATAAATCAAAGAATAATCAAACTAAACATGTTCCAAATGATTTTCATGGAAAGAATTCACTCAAAACAATTCATAAACATCATTATTTCAACCATCAGTAACCCATTTCATATACCACACTAATACCCACGAAAATTAACCAAAACAAATCACAAATCCCTCACCTCTTGATACTCCATTGCTTCCTCCATCTTCTTCCTCTCTTTTCTTCTTTTTCTGCTAGGGTTGCTGATGGCTGCCCACCCCCTTATCTCTACTATTTATACCTCATCATTTTTACCAAAACGCCCTTGATGTTAGGCTAACTCATAACTTAACACTTGTGTAAAAAAAATATGTCTCTAAGTTTATTATGATAATTCATTTATTTTATTTATTTATTTAATAAAAAAAATACCTTATGCCATTTTTTTGCGGGTATTACAAGGTGGAAGCTAGTAACCATATTCCTCTTCGTGTGTAAAGACGTGGGGCACTCCTATGAGTATGGACATCGTGAGTATTGGTACCAGAAATTTGCCTAGATATCTAGAAGACGAACCACTTATCGGATATGGTAGTTTTGTGGCCCATTACTTAGTTGGGCCACATAGTGAACTTGGGCCTGGTCATAGACCTAGCATTCGAGTAGAGGCTTTTGCTTTTAATACCCCATTATTTTCTTTTCTTACCCCCCTTCCCCAATTTTTTCCAATTAAATCCCATAAATACCCTTATCCCTTTTTATCCTTATACAAAAACTCTCCTCATTCTCTCACAATTACTTTTCCTACCCCCCTCAAACCCCTTTTACCCCCAATTTCTTCACAAACCGTACCTCACCCTCATTTCTTCCTTTTCTTTACAAACGGTACCCATCCCACTCTTTCTTTTCCTTCTCTCTGGTTATTCCCATAAAACCCTCTCACTCCCTCCTTCTTCCTTTTGCTTCCCCTCCCCCTTTGTTACCAACCCCACCCAATCTCATTGTCACTTCGGCGTAAGCAGCATGTGTGGCGGTAGAAGAGAGGTATTATAATTTAGAATACCTTACGGAAAATATACTGAAATTTGAGTACATTACGGAAACTATAGTTTCCTTAATGTACTCATAGCAGTGTACTCAAATTTCAATACATTAGTTTCCGTAAGGTATTCTTACATTACGCAAACTATAGTTTCTATAAGGTATTCTAAATAAAATACCTTACGGAAACTTTCCGTAAGATACTAATACCTTATGGAAACTATAGTTTCCGTAGTGTACTCAAATTTCATTACATATAGTTTTCGTAAGGTATTTTATTTAGAATACCTAAGAATAGCTTACGGAAACTATAGTTTCCGTAATTTACTGAAATTTGAGTACACTGTGAAAACTATATGATATTCAAATTTAGTATAGAGGTGAGAATGTCAAAAGGGTATTTCTGGAATTTAAATGGAAAAAATGGGGTGGGAAGGTAAGAATAGTAAATAGTGGGGTATATTAAAAGCAAATGCCTCGAGTAGATCTAAGGTGGTCTTTGTGACTTCAGTTGGGCCATCTCGACAACGGGAACCAGTTTATTTTTAGAGTGTTGTTTTTTACACCACTAAAATTTTTAATACACCACAATTTTTTTTTTAAAAAAATTCAATATTCCCAAAATACCCCAATTATCTTCACACACCACAACCTATATTTTGAAATACACTTCTTCCATCTTCTTTCTCTTTTCCCTCCTCACCCCCACCCATTGAATAACTTCGCCTATTTTTCCTCTTTCTTGTTCTTTTCCTTTGAATAATTTCCTCCCTAGCAGTACTATATCCTCTATTCCTTCTGTGTTTTTCGTGACCAGGTACGGTAGTTTTTGCAAATTCATCGTTACGGAAATTAATTTCCAAAATTCTGGATTTTGCTTTACCGGAAGGTTGTTTCCATTTTGTAATTGCCCGGAATTTAATTTCTGAATACTGCTTTCTTTCCTGAACAGCTTCGTTTGAAGGGTACTTTAAAACAAAGATTTGAGGAGGTGAGGAGGGCAACACTACAGGGCTTGTAGGCATTGAAAATTCAGAAACTACAGGAAGTAATGGTGTTGTGGAAGAAGGTGATGGTTGATATAAAATAGGTGATTCCACATTAGAGGGAGGATTTTGGGTGCTTATCAAGGCCATGAGGCGTGCACCACTTGTGGTATTGGGGTTTGGTGGTGAAGGAAGGTGTGGTGAGGAAGGAGAAGAACAAGAAGTGGGTTGAAAGATTGGTCTTTGATGAAGGTGTTGTTGTTGCTAGTGATGGAGGACAAGAGGGTGCTCTCGGTGTTGATGTTGTTGTTGAAGATTGCGGTGGAGGTTTGGATAAGGAAGATAGTGAGGATGGTGATAAGGGTATGTGCCAATGGGTGGAGGGTGAGAAGAAGAAGGAGCGGTTGGAAATAAAGAAGGTGGGGAGTGGAAGGAGAAGGAGAAGGGAATGATGGGGAAGAGATCAAATTTGTGGGATTTGTTGTTGTTTCATTGAAAAGTTTCTACAAATCAAAATGGGGTGTTTGTAGCTGTTGTTGTTGATTTGGATTCCGAGGAAAAGTCATTAACTAAGATATAAGGGTATTCTAGGAAAAAGAAAATATTTAAAATGAGATTTGTGGTGTATTAAAAATTTTAGTGGTGTAAAAAGCAACCTCCATATTTTTAATATAACATATACCCTTTTATACGTGTATTTTAGAGTTTAATTTCGATATACCGTTTGAGTAAAAAATTTTACACTGTCAATCAATCACAAATTATCTTATGGATGACTTTTATGGTGGTTATAGTAAGAGTCAAATATTTTAAATGATTTGATAATTTATAATTGATTAATATAGTTTTTTTTTTTTTACTGGAATGGTATTTTTTTTTTACAAATACTGGAATGATTAATATCAACTAATCCTTAATTTTATTTTCTGTGATAAAATGGTGAAAACTGCTTAGGTATAAATTTCTCTGGAAATAGACATGGGTTCTGTACTTCCATATCTAGTGTAGTGGAGGTTGCAAGGCCATCAAGGCAATTGCCTTAGGCCTCATTTTGTTTTCTCATTACTATTGAGATTATTACTAATTGAGAGTGCAAGCCAAAATCATCTGTAAATGCAGATTGAAAGTCGCTGCTTATTGAGAGAGAAATATATGCACACTCATAATTGTATGTATTCAGCATGTAATTCATTCCACATTAAAGGCCTGTTTGGATTGGCTTATAAACAGTTTATTTGGGCTTATCTATTGGTATAAGCGCTTGTCAGAGTGTTTGAGAGAGCTTATGGAAACAGTTTATGACATGTCCATAAACTGTTTTCAGCTTATTTTGATAAGCTATCCAGGATAGCTTATAAAAACAGCTTATAACTTATATGAAAACAATTTAATTATATTTTCTCTTTGATTATAAAAATAGCTTATACATAAACGCTTATATGATAAGCTCTACCCAAAGAGGCCCTAATATGGGCAAGCGGATTCACATAACTACAAAATTGTCATCATGATGACAACATAAAGAAACACAAATATGAAAAGAAGGCAAAGTGTTAAAGAAATTTTTCAAAATTAAAACTACTTAAATCTTATCTAAGAGACTAAGATCAACAATGTTAGGATATATTAAATGGATTAGTCATATTATCTATTGAAAGTGAAATGTTAGAATTGCTTGAGTATAAAACTTTGATAAATGATTTCGTTGCTCTAAAAGCTAGAAGATTAATATGAGGATGGATAATTTATAGAGTTTGATTTCTATACACTGACAGTGTAAAATCTTTTTACACATACATCCAATCATAAATTACCACTTCAGCACATTTTTTTTACTCTTATCCTAACTACCTTAAAATTCATTCATACCATGATTGGTGATTGGTTGACAGTGTAAAAAACTTTATACTGTCAGTACATAACAATTAAACTCTAATTTATATTACATTAAATCTCTAAAATTGAGTAAATATCCAATTTAGTCCCTGAAATTGTAGAATCGTATCAACTTAGTCTCCCACATTATCAATATTCCAAAATGATCCTTGGAATTTCAAAATATAGCAAATGAATCCCTGACATTATTCACTTAGTTTCAAATGCATCCCTGACATTATCAACTTAATATCATTATAGTCCATGCAAATATCAGCGAAGGGACGAATCTAATTAACTTTCTGCAATTTCAGGGATCATTTTAGAATATTAATAATATGAGGGACTAAATTGATATGATCTTATAATTTCTGGGACCAAATTAAATATTTACTCCTCTAAAATTTTTTGCCTAAAATCCCAAAAATTCTAGACACTACCCAATCAGTATCCCAACTGACAAGCTTATGGTTGCACAAACGACAAGTTTTACGCTGTTTTTTCATGTTGGGGGGAGCACTTGACTTGGAGCTATGCGTAACACAAATGTGACTCTATAACTACAAGGCAAATGTTAATGAATGACGTGATAGCATTGGTTAAGGTATTAAAAAAGAATTTTTTTTATCATGTGTAAATTTGTACATATTAAAAAATTAATATATAAAAAATTCTTATGAAAAATTACACTTTTAACTTTTTAATATATTGAATGTAACATTTTTCAAGAGAGAATTATTATTATTGATTCTTTAATATGTGCAAGTTTGCACATGATAAAAAAACTCATTAAAAAAAATAAGTTTTCATGGAAAACTGTATATTTAATACATTGAAAAAAAATAGAAGAATGTTAATCAGTGTCCTAAGAACATTAATTAAGGATTTAAAAAAAGAAAATTTTTATTGAAAAGTGGAGTATTTAATGGTTTAATATGTTAGACACTTATATTTTCAATAAAAACTTACTTTTTATGGGTTCCTTAACCAGTGCCCTTAGGATATTGATTAACAAGATCCAAAAAAATATTATTTATTTTTAATGAGTTATTACCTTTCTTCGATTTTTTAATCAATGCACTAAAAACACCATTTAGCAAGACCGAACAGTAAATACAATGATTTTTTCTAGAAAAAAAATATGTTTTTGTTTTCTAAAACCAAAGCGAAGGTCCAACCCATTGTCGATTTGCATGATGCAATTTCACTAATTCTTGTGGGGGAGACATATTAATCAACAGGACAAAATTTAGTTGTAGTTCCATAAATATTTATGGTGTTATTTTTTAATAAGAAAAATACATGTATAATAACTTATCAATGAAAATATTATATATATCATAACTATGACACATATTTTATTTTCATTGAAAAATAATACCACAAACACCAAAAGAACAACACATATTAATCACATATACTTTAATTTAATATTTAGGTGTGAATATATTTCCTTTAGAAATTTGTCCTGAAAAAGAAAAAAATTAAATGAAAATAAGTTAATGATCAGCTGTTTCGATAGTATCAGGAGAGTTGAAAGTACATTCTTAAAAGAAAAAAAATCAAATAAAAATAAGTAAATGATATGCATGTATGTTAGTACTAATTATTAATTAATAGATTGGAAAGTATAAATAAAAAAATGAAAAATTTAAATACTGCTTAATGTAGGTGACATCATGTAGCTCATTAAGGAGAAAAGAGATTATAGAGAATGACTCTCGTTTAAGAATGATTATTCTAGTTTAATATATAGGAGTTAATTATCCTTTGAGATTTATGTCATCATTACACTCATGTCCCTAGAACTTAAGCTTCAAAGCAGTGCAGTGTAATTCTAAAATAAGAGGAATATCAAGTGTAATTAAACCAAATTTCAGAAAAGTTAATGTATTTTTCCCTAAAACTAAAAATAGTTTAAGTAGAAACTATTTTCATGATTTTTTTTATTAAATTGACTTTAATATGTTATTGAAATTCTTTTCTAATATACTGTTTTAAGAGGATGTGTTGGAAAGAGAGTGATAGAGAGTGTATTGCTACCATTTTTCCTGTTTGAGGAGTGCTAGTAACACATACTCTAACACTCTCTTTTCAACACACACCCTCCTATTGGTTGAAATTCATGTGGGTCTTATTAATTCATGTGGCTCCCACTTGAATTTTGTAGGGTCCATATGAATTTCAACCAATAGCAGAGTATGTATTGGAAAGAGAGTGATAAAGAGTATGTTGCTACCATTTTTCCTGTTTTAATTATCTTTCCATACTACATTTTTATTTTTTTGTGTTTGATTCCAATTGAGGTACAAAACTAGGAGAATAACACATAACAAATGTTTGAGTCAAAACACAACTCTTTATCCTGTATATTTCTTGGTGGACAATGCACAACATAAATAAAATAATGTAAAATTTACTTAAATACCAATTATAATATATAATAATATATAATATTATATTAAATAAATATAATATAATTTATATACATTACGTTTTATATTATGTATGTTACATACATAAGTATTAATTTATATCAAATGTAATCGTCTTTACATACATTATGTTTTACGGAGGGGAAGGGAGAGAGAGAGATAGACAGAGAGAATTTATTAATGGGAAACAAAAGTGGACATTTTTATCTTTTTGATAGTTTGGTTTTAGAACAATTTTTTGTCCCCTAATTGGGTAAGGATAAAAATATAGGTTTTTTATTCTCCTTTGTCCCTTATTTTGTACTGTCTCAATCATTTTCTGAATCAAACTCAGAATGAGTACTCTTATGTTGTCTTGTCCCTTATTTTTATGCAAATCAAAAAAATCAAACGCAATCTTAGAGACGTATGTGTTGTCACAACTAAGAACTCGTCACAACATTTAAATCTTTAATAATATAGTTAATTTAACAAACTTTATTGGAATAACCGTTCCTTTACTTATTTATCAAAATAAGAACTTTATTGATCAGATACACCTCAACAATAATGATGGTTATTTTCAAATTACCCCAGATTAAGTGAAGGCTGACATGAAGACTTGAAAATCATGCTACATCCATGTACCCCTTGTCATAGCCATTAGATTTATTAATATAGTAATCAATGGATGAGATTATTTTGTCCAAGAAAAAAAGTGGACATGAAACTTGATAGTTTGGTAGCCAAAAAAAGTGAAAAGACAAATTTGCCCTTTTCTTCCTCCTTCACCGTGCCCTCTCTCCTCTCCTCACTGTCGTCCGCCACCGCCCCTAGCAACTTGTTCCTCTTTGCAATCAACCATCCACCGTGTCTAGGGTGGCTGGGGAACACTCCAGACCACTATAAGAAAACTCGCTGTTTCCCACGGTCTAAATCCGTGGGAAAACACAAAAATCCGTGGGAAAACACAATGTTCCCACGGATTAGCCACGGCTCTTCAGCTGTCGGAAAAACGGGCGTCGGAAAAGTTTTTCCACGGTCAATTTAGAAAGGCCGTGGGAAATTTCCCACGGCTATGTAACCGTGTGTAATTTCCCACGGTTTGTAACCACGGGAAATTTCCCACGGCTAAACCCTGGGTAATATTCCCACGGCTTTCCCCTAGGAAATTTCCCACGGTATTTCCCACGGCTATCCCCTGGGAAATTTGCCACGGTCATAACCCTGGGAAATTACACAAAACTTCCCACGGCCTTTTCCCACGGGTTTAACCCTGGGAAATATTAATTTATTTTTTTTAAAATTTTCTATTATATATAAATAAAATTAATTAATTAATTAATTATATTTTGTTTATAATTTTTTATTCATCTGGTCAAAAATTATATTTTTTAATTATTTCAAAATAATAAGTAAATAAATATGACAAAATAGATAAAATACAAATCACATAAATTGACATCATAATTTAAAACATAAATAATTTACGTTTTTACAAACAATAAAAACTAAAAATTCATACAAAACCTAATGACATAATCTAATAATTTCCATCTCTATAAGGATCCTCAAGAAGCTGGTCAAAAGAGTCATCATCCTCCTCTGAGGTGCCCTGGGTCGGCTGACCAGGCTGCGGAGGCTGATGCTGCTGTGGGGGTGGCTGTGTGGACTGATGCTGCTCTAATCGCTGGATCGTCTCCATCATCCGCTGCATCATCTCATCCCTCTGCCGCTCACGCTCCTCGGAAGCGGCTAATCTCTGCCTCAGCTCAGCAATCTCCGCAGACTCCCGAGGACGACTACCGCGACTAGTGGACGCCTCAGTACGAACGTCCAAGATGCACGAAGACCCTTTCCGGTAGTTGCGAGCAAGATCTCCAGCACCGTACAGGCGGCCCTTACCGCCAACAACCTCTACCCAAATACGCAATGCAAGCCGGTCCTCCTCCTCGGGGTCACCTGAAGTGGATGAAGACGACCTAGCCTGAGACATCCTCGCCTCAAACTCCTCCTGTTATTCAGGACCAAACACACTAATTAGCTCATATATGATACAAAATTATTAAATTAAAAATAAAGGGCATATAAAGGGTATATATTTATTACCTGAGTGCGCCTCGAGCGCTCATCTACATACTCGCCTGTACCCTTCCTAGTATGGGTACGGCGGTGGAGCTCGTTAACCTTCACATTTCGCTTATACTTCACAGCCTGTAACACAAGCATGGATAATAAATTAAACTAAATGTAATTAGTAAACAATTGATCTTGAAATAAATATATTTAATGCATAAAAAAATAAGAGTATAAACGTACCATACGTTCTGCGTACTGCGCCTGGCTGATGGAACCTCCTGTGTGCAGGCTCCCCCCTTTTTCCGATGCCCTATTTTTCTTAGCTTGATCTGACATTTTCTTAAACGCATCTGAAGCCCAGTGACGACACAAGTCCTCCCAAATTCCATCTCCAATCCAGTCTGGCTGTGAGCCTGAATTGCGGGCCTCCCTAAGCATGTCGGAGAGGCGGCGAGAGGCTTTCATGTGAAAGATCCTCTCAATCTCCGACTCATGCTCAATCCTCCATGCGACTTGACCCTGTATTAGAAGAACATAAATAATATTTGTTATACTAATTATTTACGAAATAATCAAAACCACATTAAATAAATTGAATTTTTGCAACTTACTCTAAAAGCCTCAAACATAATATTCCGTTCCCCATCATTAAGCGCTCCCCATGATGGACATGCCCTATGATACCTCCGATGAATAACATACGAGATGGCAGATGCAGCTCTCTTCGAAGGAAGGAACCTTAAGAATAAAAGAGTATGAATCAATCAAAAGACATTGTAATAAATTATAATAAAAATCGAATAAATGTTTCTTTATTAATTCTTACCCATTACCAACCGGCCTGATAATAGGTCGACCATCGGGCATTAACTGAATCTCCTCTACCTCCTCTGACTCATCCTCGCCCACCCCTGCCTCTGAAGGTGAGCGTGAGTAACCAGGACTATACTGCTCCTCCTCAGCCTGACGATGAGCAGGTGACATCTCCGCCACACCTGCTGAAGTATAAGCGCCCTGATGTGCAGGTGGCATGAACCTCGGAGTGGGAATCGTATCAATCTCAGGTGCAATCGGTGGAGGTGGTGTAGCTACAGGTCGACACAATGTAGGTGTGGGTGGGTGCGGTGTAGGTGCGGATGGACGTGGTGTAGATGTGGATGGGCGTGGTGCGAGTGCTGGCACTGACTGGGTAGATGTAGAAGGCATAGGCGAGTATCCATCTACAAACTCACGAATCACTATATGGCGAGAGGGTCTGTTCCGACGACGAGTCGGACGCTGGTCAGTATCGGAGACCACACCCTTACCCTTCTCACCAGTGGGTGGTCTGGGTGGAGGTGGGTCACATCCTCCTCCTGATACCATGTCTATATAGAGCATTTTAATGTTAAAATAAAATTCATGAAATATATAACTCATCCGATAAAGCAATAATATAAGTTATCTAAGCCATAAATTAACAAATGTAACTCACTAATAATCCAAGATAGAGCAATATCTAAGTCATATATAAAGTCAAACAATATAATTCACTAATACAATTAAAACTTAAACAAATGATCTAAGCTTTATTCAGAATTTGAGACATCATCGTCAGATCTTGCCGAGTCATTATCTTCATCATGTTCAGATCTTACTGAGTCATTATCTTCCGTGGAACCATCATTTTCTTCATCCAAATGCTCATGGATGGACGACAAATTAATGATATCCACTTCTTCACCAGGGACTTGCAAGTCACGTAAGTAACCAATCGGCTCAACTTCAATGACTTCATTTATACGTGACATTTCATCCACTTGATAAGGCACCTCTACCTCTGGATCATCCGCTTCGATGCGACCCCTTGGTTTGGTCTTGATGGCAACACACCAACCCCGTTTGTCTTTTCGAGTTGCGGGATAAGGAACATAATACACCTGTCTAACATTCTGTGCCAAGATAAACGGATCAAACCTTTGATATTTTCCACTCATTCGGATGTCCACAGTATTACATTTTGGATTATATATTGTGCCCTTAATGGATGGATCAAACCAATTACAATAAAACAAAACTATTTTTTTAGTATAGTCTAAATAAGTGTACTCCAATTCATATATGTGTTGGACCACGCCGTAGAAGTCATCTTCGCCTCCTTCTGTGAGGCCCTTTACGTAAACCCCGCTGTTTATTGTTTTTTTACCCTCCGTCCATGATTGGGTATGAAATTTGTACCCATTCACAAAGAACGTATGCCATTCTTTGACAGCGGAATTAGGACCGTCGGATAAGTTCCTTAAGTGTCGGTTGACAGCGGTCGGTGCCTCACTGTAAACCTACGTATGTTAAATGGAAAAATCGCTTATGTCTAGATTTTACAGGAAGTTGCTAATTCAAAGAATTTTAAGATACTTACTTGTTGTGTAAACCACTTTGCAAAATCTGCATGTATACGAGCAGACTGCTCTTGTTCACTTATGTTTTCAGATAACAAGAATGAGCTGTATAAATTGGACAATACACTCATGTTTAGCACAAATTAAAGTATTTATTATTACATAATTGAAAGAAAAGGATATACAGTACATACTCAAGGTATGGCTTAACTTCATTGCAATTGATTAACACATGAACATGGGCTGACTTCCTCTCTGCATCTGTTAACCAGTGAGTCAACTCCTTCCCTGAATGACAACCAGACAGGCAAAAGACTGATAAGGCTAGCGGATGTCTTTCACTTTCATTTTCCATTTCATTTCTATTATTTCTTGGTGACAACATGAAGTTGTTGAAATAACGGGAACAAAAATGGATTGTCTCACGATGTAAGTAAGACGCACAGATTGATCCTTCAACTCTAGCCTTATTTTTCACTGATCGTTTTGAATCACCCATGAATCTACAAAATAACAAGTTCATAGAAATATTTATTACCATTCATTTCAAATGAAAAAAAAATCTAATATCTAATTCTTGGATATTACCTTTAAATTGATACATCCACCTATATTGTACTGGTCCACCAAGTCTTGCTTCATATGCGAGATAAACTAGGAGATGCTCCATGGAATCAAAGAAACCAGGAGGAAATATTCTCTCCAACTTGCATAAAATGATTGGAATGTTCTGCTCCATTTTAATCAGTTCCTCTTCCCTCAACGTTGCAGAGCACAAATCTCTAAAGAATTGACTTAATTCAGTAAGCGGATTCAAGACATGGACTGGCAAGGAACTAAAAGCAATAGGAAGTAAACATTCCATGAATACATGGCAGTCATGGCTTTTCATCCCACGCATCCTTCCCTTGTTGACATCGACACATCTTGCCAAATTGGAAGAATAACCGTCTGGCATCCGTAATTCTGTTATCCACTGACAAACGGACTTTGCTTCCTCAACAGTTAAACTATAATTAGCTTTCGGTTTTAACATCTTCCCATTAACATGCCGCTTCAACTCCAAGTCTGGTCGCCTACAGTACAAAGCTAGGTCCATTCTTGCCTTCTCATTGTCTTTAGTCTTGCCACTGACATTCATAACCGTGTTGAATATATTATCAAAAAAATTCTTCTCTATGTGCATAACATCGAGATTGTGTCTCAACAGATTATCTTTCCAGTATGGGAGTTCCCAAAAAATACTTCTTTTTGTCCAGTTGTGAAACTCTCCGTATCCTGGTAATCTGGACACACCACCATTGTCAGTGACTGTGGGCAGTTCTCTTACTCTACTCCAAATCTCTTCCGATGAGAACCTAGGCGGCGGCTCATCCTTTTCAACTTCCCCCTTTTTGAAGGCGTTTCTATTTCGTCTAAATGCATGATCTGTCGGTAAAAACCTACGATGCGAGTCAAACCAGGAACTTTTCCCCCCGTATTTCAAGTTAAAGGCCTTTGTATACTCCATGCAATGCGGACATGCCAATTTACCATGAGTACCCCAACCAGACAACATACCATAAGCAGGGAAGTCATTAATGGTCCACATCAAAGCTGCCTTCATAAAAAAATTTTGCTTTCTTGCGATATCGTACGTCAACACGCCGTTCCACAACCTCTTTAAATCATCAATCAAAGGCTGCAAATAAACATCAATACCAGCTTTCGGGTTGGATGGGCCCGGTATGAGGCAGGTCAAAAACATATAAGGTTTAGACATGCACATTTCAGGAGGAAGATTGTACGGGGTTACAATTACGGGCCTACATGAATAAGGCGAAGCTGAACCTTGGATATACGGGGTAAAGCCATCAGAGCATAACCCAAGTCGTACATTGCGTGGATCCAAGGCAAATTCGGGATGCGTGCGATCAAAATGCTTCCATGCTTCGCCATCTGATGGATGACGTAACACGCCTGAACTTCTTCTATTCTCATAGTGCCACGTCATTTTTCCTGCTGTTTGCATTAAGGCAAACATTTTTTGTAGCCTTGGAATTATTGGCAAATAGAACATTGCCTTTACTGGAACAGGTTTGTTGTTACTTGTTCCAGTCTTGTTATGACAATACCTTGGCGCTTGACAAATTCTGCATTCGACCAACTCGCCATCACTTATGCCAAATTCATTGTTGTAATACAACATACACCCGTTCATGCAACAATCAATTCTCTTGGCTTTCAATCCCAGCTTCGACACTAACCTCTTCGCACCATAATAATTCTCTGGTAAAACGCCCTTTATAGGACTCGCGTCCAAAAGCATTTTGGAAAAATTATCCAAACACGAGTCAGAAGCGTTAAAATTGGCTTTGCAAGCTAACAGTCAATAATTTAGAGTCTGAGGCCCCTTCATACAACGGCTTATTTGTCTCAACCAAAAGATTATAAAATCTTTGTGCTTCCTCATTCGGAAGTTGTTCCGTATTATCATAATCGTGTGCCTCATTCACCCCGAGAGCGTCACACACCATCTCCTGCATTGACACAAACTGTTCACCATATCCCATATCTACACAACTGCTTGAAGCCCCCGTGCAATTCTCATCAAACCCTAAATCAACATGCGGCACTTGTTCACCATGATCGGTCCAAATCCAATAATTGTTTTGGAACCCATTTTTATACAAGTCGGTCTTCACAAGGTCATCGCTCTTAATCTTTCGACATTGGCATTTAGCGCACAGACATCTAATTCGATATCCATCATCGATGAAACACTTCTGCTGCTTTGCTTGGGTAACAAACTCTTCAACCCCATCTATAAAAGATCGTTTCAGACCCCCTCTTTTCGGATATAACCTATCATACATCCAACTACGATTCGAAGGATAACTATCCATCCTCTGCATGTTCATAAAAAATCCAAATAAATTTAAACATTAAATTTCGACAACATGCACGCCAACTTAGAGATTTATCCAACGAATGCTTCACAATCCTAAATCACACTTCCTTTCGTGAATTGGTATGGCCCTATCCCATTCAAGAAGAAACGTTTTCAACACTCGATCCTAGTATTAATAATTATTGCTTAATTCGCATACCTTATATTTAACAAAATTTCGGCAGCATTTCCCATTTGTCTCCAGCTACACGACTTGACCGCGATCAAGTATGCATCCAGAGAACAAAAGGAAATGTATCAGACCGCAATTTCATCAAATATAAGGCATGAGAAGTACACAATGACTATTATACGAGTGAAGAAAATGTTTTTTTCTCAAACTGTCCCCTTGGACAATTCAAGGTTCAATAAACAAAGAGCGGTATGTACCTAACTAGTACATGTGCTCAATGATATTGAACCTCAAACGGGAAGCTGAGGTTTTGCTCAAGTATTATATAAATAAAATTTAACCGTACAAGACACCCTTTGTACTTGAAATTCAAGTTCTTAGGGTAAAATTAAGCAATAATTGCTCAAATCACCTTACTATATCAACATTGTTAGCTTGTGTAAATGCTACCTTAGAATCCTAATCTGAGAGCTGTTTACCTCTATTGTTACTTAATGCACTATAAAAACAATGCAAATGGAGTCCAATTTCTGTGCATATCCTCTTAAGAAAACAAAAACAAAAACTTAGGAGCTAAGATATTGTGTCATATAACAAGGTATGTTAATATCTCTACATATATCTACCAAGGAAAGACCTCTAAAGAAATCATGAACTGAACACCACAAACAAGCTGTCAAAATGATCCTACTACAATTTGGTGTTGCTTTACAGTATACACTGGCTGCTCATCATAAAATGTGTTTTTCCCCCTTTTGTTTGGCAATAAAATTCAGGAAACTTCATTAATTAAACAAACAAAAGAATAGGACGGGAGACAAATGGCCCTACCCATCTTCCCTTTCACGGGGATATGGTCGATTGGTCGTTGGTATCAATATTCAAGACAGACCATAAGTGGCCTTGTTATCTATGGAGGAGGTAAACTTGATAGCCGAGGTGCTCCATGGTGGAATTTAAAAATATCCGACAGACCAACTGTAAGTCTTTCTTATGAAATTTTTAAAAGAATTAATTATGAACAAAAACACTTGACCACTGAATATTTCATTTTTAGATTCACATCTCATTGTATATTGTTGTTTGATAAAATGTGCAGGCTCTTTATTTCCATAATTGTCAAAATCTAACACTTAGCCGATTGACTCACCAAAACAGCCCAAGAAACCATATAGGCATAAATCTATGCAACGGTTCCCACATCTCCAATCTTCATATTATTGCACCAGCTGATAGCCCAAACACCGATGGGATAGATATATCAGCATCATCCAACATAACGATTCAGAATTCTATTATGGAAACAGGTAATTCATAAGAGTCCTATAATAGAGTCTTCAATTCAAAAATTTCGCCCCCTCATTATTTATTATAATTAACTGGAAGGACCATTTAACCATATTCAGAATATATAAACAATTAGCTTATCTATTGTTATATTTAAAAGATCATGTTAACTCCAATCTACCATGATGACTGCATTGCCATTAATGGTGGTTGCTCCTTCATCAACATAAGTGGTGTTTATTGTGGACCTGGCCATGGCATTAGGTTAGTTCAAGTAAATTTTCTTTGTTAATTTCCACATTAAGTTATTATGTTGTTTTATCAATATTAAAACTCTAACCCTCTTTGGGATGTGTTGGTAAATCCTAGTATTGGGAGCCTCGGAAAAAATGGAGCCAGTGACTCTAACCCTCCTCGGCACAGTCACATTTGATACAACATAAATTTAAAGAATCCAAATTAAAAAAATAAATAAACTTAGAGATGAATCAAGTAGTTTTGTCAAGCTTACAGTAATGAAAACGCAGCCGCAGAGCGAGAGGCAGAAAACTAAGTTGAGAGGCAGAAATAGGGGAGACGCAGGGAGGATGCAGCCGAGCTAGGCAGACGGAGCTGTGGTTGCAAAGCTTGAAGTTGAGACGCGGTGGAGACGGTGGAGATGGTGGAGACGCGGCCGAGCGAGGCAGAGAGAAGTGGGGCTTTTCGAAGTGAGGTGCGAGAGGGAGCGGTGGAGACGCGGCCGAGCGAGGCAGAGGAAGCGGTGGCCGCAGGCTTTTCAAAGTGAGGTGGTGGCGAGGTGGGGCTTTGGCTGCGGAGCAATGGAGCAATGGTGAGGGAGGGGGAGGGTTTCAGCAATGGAGGCGAGGGAATGAGCCGAAGGGTCTCAGGTAGTGAATATAGCGCGCTTTCCCATGGCAAAATCGTGGGAAACCAACAAACATTTACCCGCGGTTAAAGCCGTGGGAAATAATTTACCATTACCCACGGCATACCCGTGGGAAATCCCAAAAAACATTTACCCGCGGACAAGCCCATGGGAAAATAGAAAGTTTAAACTGGCAACTACACACGGTCTAAACCGTGGGAAATAACCTACGGCTAAACCGTGGGAAAACCGAGGGATACGAGGCGGGAAGAATTGGCGCCACTTTGCACTATCCTTTACCCACGGCTTAACCGTGGGAAAATTTGTTTTTTATTTTGCGAGGGTTTAGGCCGTGGGAAAGTGCGAGGAAAAAAATTTCGCCATTTCCCACGGCTAAAGCCGTGGGAAATTCTAAAATTACACACGGCCTCAAGACCGTGGGAAAAAAGCCGTGGGAAATAACGTGTTTTCTTGTAGTGGACAGCACCCCTACCCCACTTTGTTTTCTCTCCGGATCTAAGTTCACTATGGTCAGTTTCTGAATCGGAAGTCCATCCTCCGACAGAGGAATTTGCATTAACCACCAACAAACCATTTAAGGTTGCAGTAACCATCTTCGCTTTCTCTATCTTTCTCACTCTCTCCCGCGAAGACAACCACCTTCTTCTTCAACCTTCCACCACTGCGCCTCACCGGAGTTGGTCCCTGTTCGAAGAGACAATCGAAGCTTGTCCCTCTCTCTATCGCGCGCGAAGACAGCCACCACGAGACAGCCACGTCCTTCCTGCACTTTCCAGCAGTGAGCCTCACCGGAGTTGGTCCCTGTTCGAAGAGACAACCGATGCTCCTTCCTCCACTCCTCACTGCGAAGCCACCACCGCCACGGCAAGGCTGTACTTTTGCAAGGTACTCTCCTCCTCTCACCGCCTCACCAAATTTCTCCAAAACTTTATAATCTTTTTGGTCAGAACCTCAAAAACCTAGAGATCTCAAAATCGAAAACCCAAAAAAAACGATGAAGGATTCGTAAAGACAGGACAAAACAACGCTGGAAACAGATCTGGGTCGCAGAGGTTGGGGCGGCGGAGCAAGGTGGCAGGGTTCCCATGCGATGAAGGATTGGAAGGTGGAGTGAGGATGGAGGCATGGTGGTGGTGAGGGATGGGGATGGGGACAGCAGAGGGTTGGAGATGGGGTGGAAGGGGAGGAGGGTAAAAATGAAACTTCTAAAGCAAAAGAATTTAAATAAAAAAACAAAAAAAAAACTGGAAAACCTATTTTTACGTGTAAAAAAAAAGTGATACACCGGTATAGACTTTACTTCAAGGCTTCATGCTAGCCTTCACCCTAAGACTATGGGTTTTAGAGAAAACCCCCAATTTGGTTCCTAAAAGTGTAAGGTCGTATCAACTTGATCCCTGACATTTTTGAAATTCCAAAAATATCACAGAAGTTGTCAAACGTTAATTAATCCAGTCCCTCCGTCACGGATCAAGTTGATACGAACCTTATAATTTTAGGGACTAAATTAAAACAATGATCAAATTGATACGATATTATAATTTTGAGATTAAATTGAGGATTTACTCATTGATTTTATCTATTCACAACGAAGGCTTTGGTTTAGTCTTCATCTATGTTTATTTACGAAATTATTTAGTAAAGGGCGGTGTGGCTAATGCCCTAAGACAAAGACAGTGTTTGTCAAGTTGTGTGTGAAAGTTAGGTAAGGACGGTCGTCGCTGTTTCCTTTCCTATTATTGCCACCAGCCATTTCAAAATCATACTATATGCGAGTGTGACCTTTGATCGAGAGTAACAGTGACTAACAAGATTATCGCACCTTTGTTTTTTTCTTGCAGTATCCTATGAAAGATTAATTATTTATGAATTGTCTGGCACTTAAGCATACACCTTTTCAATAGTGTTTTTTTTTTATACTCCAATTCGATGATCGAATCCAAGATCACATGCTTAAAAAGGTCATGTCTCTTTTACTTGAACCAACTCATTTGTAGATCATCACACCGTTTTGACTCTAGAGTATATACATATTCACTAGATAGTTACGTTTATGACGGGAGCTATCATCAAAATTAATATGATTGAATCCAATTATTTTTTTGACACTATGATTGAATCCACTTGTCGGGACTACTTATTGAACATTGAAAGGTAATACCATTTATTCATCTTAGCGGCACAAAAGAAGGGGCACAAAACACTCAAATGTATGCACATTAAGTCTCTGTGTGTGTTTGGATGGAGTATTGTTAGAGGGTAAAGTAATTTTATAGGATAATTAAATGGATTTAATTGACATACACTGTCAGTACAAAGATTTTTTACACAGACAACCAATCAGAAATTATCACATAAGGTATAATAATTGACTTTTATCCTAACAACCTTAAATGTCACACATACCCTAATTTCTGATTGGTTGTCAGTGTAAAAATCTTTACACTGACAGTGCATAAACATTAAATTCTAATTAAATTACTTTACTTCAAAATATGTTGTTTGGATATTTTTTTAAAAAATATTTGAAATTCTTGAAATTTTAATGGGGTATTTATTGTAGTGTAAGTGTGGGAATTTCAAATCCCCACCTAGATAGATGGACTTTGTAAATTCGTATCACTCCCTCCACATTTGACCACCACCTTTCGGCAGTCGCCGACCACCGTAGTCACCGACGAGCTCCGACCGCCGCCAACTCTGACCACCGTCATCGCCAGACCTCAAGCCACCGTCATCCACCACCACTTGCCGCCAGTTTTTTTTTATGAATAATGACATCATTAATCATTTAATTATTCCTAAAATTAGTTAATTATTAAAATATTTTAAATTTTAATTATTTTTGTTTTGGTCCAAAAGCTTCAAATAGGAATTGAACCCTAGACCTCCAAGGAGGAAGAGTGGATATCAACCACTAGACTATTAATGCCTATTCAAAATTTAAAAATAAATATTATGAAATGAAATTTTAAAATTAAAAAAAATTAAATTGTTTTATCCAAATAAAGAATTTAAAATATAAAAAATTTTAATTACTTCATCCAAACAAAATAATTTGAAAGTGAAAATAATTCAATTGATGTAATTTCATTATTTTATATTTTAAATACTTTAAAATTTTAAAATACTTCATCCAAACACACATTTAAAATATTCGTTAACATTCTTGTCAAAGGTTGCATTTTGCCATTTTCTTTAAGAATATTATATTATGTTTTACTCTTTTTGACTACGGGCATCTGATTCATTGCGAGGAAAGTTCCGCACTTAAGATCAAGTCCCACTACGGGGTTCTGATGATCATCGCCAGGAAAGTTAAGCAATCGCTCTCAATATGAATGCTAGAAATATACTGTTTAACTGTTTATTACAATCTTTTCAATACATTTTTTATGAGACTCACTTCTTTTTTTTTTTTACACATGTAATACTCATTTAATAAAGAGTGAATCCATGTGATTTAACGAGTCTCACATGAAATTCATCAATTAATGAAGAGTGTGTTGGTAAAGTGTGTTCCTTGTATTTTATGTGAAATGTGTATCTTGTTGCATATTTGTATATTATTTTTACGAATTTATAATTGGTATGTATAATCAGTTTTTTTATATTATCAATTAATAATAAATTGTCATATCATTAAAAACTATTTGTCTCTTATCATAACTAACTTACAATTTATACATAAGATAATTTGTAATTAATTGACAATGTAAAAAACTTTACACTGACAATATATCAAAATTGCGTCAGGCAGTATAACAAAAAGTAAAAAAAAATGAGTGTGCAAAATCATTTCTTTATACATAATATTGCTATGACACTGCTCACTTTTTTTTAAGGAGACTCATAGGACACCTTACAAGGGTAGAGAGAAAGGGAGAAAAGAATGAAAAAGAGGTAGAGCGCATTGCAAGGGTTTGAACCCACGCGCTCACAATTCATGTCTCACAACTTAACCAACTGAGTAGATTCAAGACGATTGACACTATCCACCTTATTATACACACTTTTCACCATTTAGTTAAAATTCAGTTTGTCATTTCTCTCCATTTTTCGTATCTTTTCCAACCTATAAAACCAATGTCAGTAAATAATTTTCGGAGCAATTGATTTATTTCTTTAATTTTGTCTTCATTCGTCATTGAAAGAAATAGTTTGAATCAATAAAAAATCTCCTTTAAAGTGAGTTGGCTCTAAAGTAAGTAAATAAAGGTATATCCAGTGTTATTAGAACCGGCTCGAACCAGCTGATCCAATAGGTTAGACCGAAAACCGATCATATGAACGATCCGGTTGGGTCATTCGACCGGACGAGCCTTCAACCCAGAGAGAATTGGGTTCACTCTATCAGTTTTGAAAAAACCGGTGAATCGGACAACTCTATAAGACCAGCCAGATCTACCTTGAAAGACTGAGACGAAAAAAATGTCTGGAACGGCGGGTTCCGGAAGAAGAGATGGAGCGGCCTAGAAAGATGTGCAGAAGAAGAAAGCGTGTGGAGAAGAAGAAGATGGGGTAGGAGAAGAAAATGTGTTGTGTGCAGAAGTATAGGCGAAGAAGAATGAACCGGAAGAAACATTATCCAAAAAGAGCACTGCGAACGGAACGTTATTATAGGTGCACTTTATATAGCGTTTTCTCAAGGAAACGCTATTTATTCCCCTTTTCATATATTTTTAATTTATCAGTTATACACTTCCCTCCTTACTTTCGCTCCAACCCCCTCACTCTCAGTCTTTCACTCTCGAGCCTTTCCCTAACCCCTCCCAGTCTCCTTCGCGAACACCACCACCACCACCATTTTGGTTCTCTGGCCACCATCACTATGCAAACGGCACCACCGCCGCGAACATCACCACCTCGCGCGTCTCAGAGGCATCATCTCCCACTCTCAGTCTCGCTTCCTCTCCCACGTCGCGAAGACCACCACCACCACCATTTTGGTTCTCTGGCCACCACCATTATGCGGACGCCACCACCGCCGCGAACGCCACCACCTCTCGCGTCTCAGAGGCATCCTCTCCCACCCGAAGGTAATCTCGTCAATCTCAGGTTACATACTTTTTGTTTGCAATGTAGTTTCCATGTTGCAATGTGTTTCGCAGGTTACTTTTTGTTTGGAATTTGGTTTGTAGTTGCATATTTGGGATTTTGGTCTTTGTAAAATTGCGGGTAGGTTTTTGAATTTAAATGCAACTAAGAGAAGATGATGACTATGAAAGTACCAGTAGACTTGCCATTGTCAAAGGGCATCCAACTCGTGGGGTAGTTTGCATTCAGTATCACAGAACACTGCAAGATGTTGGTTATTTTAATTACACAGTTGCATCTGTCAACATAATCTTTTTCTTATTTATTATTCTGTATCGATTTCTTTTCCTTTTTTTTTTCTTTCTGGACCTTTTTGAATTTAAATTCCAGTTGGGACTCTAAGTTTGATTGAGGAGCATCATATAGTGATTAGTCTATGGAGCCAGTTGTAAATGATTTTACTAAGTTTTACTCCTATTGGTCATTGTACTAATCATTTACTGATCAAGATCTAGGACATTAAACTTCACTTTGCTTAAAGTCCTGTTTATCTTTGCACCTGGAGTTCAAAAGTTCACCCTTTTGTACTATGTTCTACTCATTAATAACAGTCAAAGAGACGAGAGAGAGTGGACGACTGTGAGATCGCGAAGAGGGAAAGCGGTTAGATCGGGGCCATTGAGGACTGAAGGGGACACTTTTATGGTTCGTGGAAGGATTTTTAACAGTAATGATGAAATAGTGAATTTCTGTTTCACTAATTTTCTAGAAGATGTGACTTTGGATTATCTACAGAGAGAGAGTTTTCACGATGGGGACATATGGTAGATGTCTATATTCCTAAAAAGAGAAACAAAGAGGGTAAATGTTTTGGTTTTGTGAGGTTTTCTGGTGTGAAGGACTCTCAAGTTTTGGAGGAAAATTTGGTTAGAATATGGATTGGCACGTACAAACTAGGAGTGAACATATCCAAGTTTCATAGGTCAAAGGAACAGGTAGAGGTGGTGACTAAGAAAAGCAGTATGTAGGGAAGACCGCGAATCACAAACCCACACCAGATGGGGAAAAAAGTCATTCCTGGGATCAGATATGCGGATGTGGTAAAAAATAAAGTTTGGAGACCAAAAAATGATGCGAGGGAGGAGGGTAAAGATGCTATGGAGTGGAATGGTAGGGAGTTTAATGTGAAAGATGAAGATATGGAATGGTTAAAAAATTGTTATGTAGGTAAGGTGCATAATCCAGATGATGTATTCACTTTGCAAGATAAGATCACATTTGAAGGCTTTTTATCGTTAGAAATAAAACCAATGGGGGGAAGCTTGGTTTTGATCAAAGTAGCAGAGGATGAAGACTTTTTAGAACTGGTAAAGGATGCAGTTGAATTCTTTGAAGGGTGGTTCAGCGAGTTATATGCATGGACTCCTGACGCAGTGGCAAGGGAAAGATTGTTGTGGTTACGTTGCCAAGGTATTCCAATTCATGCATGTGGAAATGAATTTTTCAGAATGATTGTATCTAGTGTGGGGAGATTTGTTTATGTTGATACCACAACAGAGAAAAAACAAAGGTTTGATGTGGCAAGAATATTAGTTCAAACAACAACTCCAGAAACTATAAACCAGGTGCTGAAGGTTAAGATTAAGGAGTTAGTGTTTTCCGTTAAGATGGTGGAAGAACCGTTAACGAATCCATTTGCGCATCTTGGTGAGGTGTGTAAACCTGTGTTTAGTTCAAAAAAATTGTCATGCTCTTCATCGGATTTTGGGGAGTCTGAAGGAATACCATCGGAAGCTTCATTAGTGGCGGTGGGGGAGTGTGGTTTTCAAATTTTTTTGAATGAGGATCTCTTGTTTAATGAAAATGATTTGGTATTGAATTGGGATCGTGAATTTCGCGAGCCAGTTGTGAATGAGAGGGGTGAAAATCTTGCAGTTAAATTAGTGACTTCAGCGGAAGAGTTGGAAGGTGGAACGTTTGAGGATGGCTATGATTTAGAGAAGATTGCATGCGAGGGTTACGTAAGTCATGATTTGACAGCAAAGTCAAAGAATGCAAAATCTTTAGTTAATTGGGGGGAGAGGTCACGTGAGGGGAATGATGTGGGTAAGTTGTCAACAAACATATCTATGTTAGGTCCAACTAAATCACGTGTTGGGCTTAGGAGGTACCAGGCTTGTACGGGTTTTATTAAGGGCATCCCCAAAATTTTTAGGGGCACCCCCTATAAATAGTATATTTATCAAAATATCCCCTTAAATATTTTTTTTTTATCATTTGGCTCAGTCACAAATATGTTATTTACAAGTAGGAAAAATGTTTGCACTCTCGCAAATATAATATTTGTGAGTGAGTTATTTTTTGAGAATTGTTCACTCGCAAATATCATATTTGCGAGTGAAGAAAAATTTCCTTCATTCGCAAATATCTTATTTGCAAGTATTGGATGATTTCGCAAATAAGGTATTTGCGAGTGTGCAAAAAATTTCGTCACTCGCAAGTGAAAAAATTTTCTTCACTCGCAAATAAGGTATTTGTGAGTGAGTAATTTTTTTTTTGGAATCTCACAAATAAGTATAGCATTTTCGCAAATATCTTCTTCACTAGTAAATATGATATTTGCGAGTGAGTTATTTTTTGAGAATTGCTCACTCGCAAATATGATATTTGCGAGTAAAGCAAGTACTCGCAAATATCATATTTACGAGTGAAGAATAAAAAATGTCTCTTTGATGGGGATATTTTAATAAATACACTGTTTATGGGGATGCTCTTAATAAATTGAGGATGCCCTTAGCAAAGCCCGGACTTATAATGAAGGGAGAAATCAAAAAGAAGAGGAGATGGTTCATGAGGCCCAAATTGAAGGATCCCTTTTTGAAGATCAAAATGTTGTTCAGACTACTGAGTCACAAGGTGAAGAAGGTGAACATGGTTTGAAAAAAGTAATGCCGCATGTGTATGTCTCCTTGTCGAAAGAAAATATTGGCGTGGAGGTGGAACAGATGCAAAGACAAAATTACCTTGTTGATGAGGTAGAAGTGGTGCAAAAAGAATCAGTGTTGGAGGGGTCAGTCACAAATTGGAGATCTGTTGACATTTTGGAGACATGATTTTGAAGACCATTTCTGTAACACCCTGATTTTCTTATTTGAAGATCATTTCTATAACATCCTGATTTTCTTAATCTTTTTATTTAACTAGTATTTAAGTAATTATATTTTATTTGAGGCTTTAGAAAATTAAATAAATTATTTCGAGGCCATTGTCACGCTCTGCGCTATCGTAGGAAGCTATGGTTAAGTTTTGGGTCGAAAACTCAGACGGAGTCCGGTTTGCGTTTTTCCTTGACAGTAGTGCTTCATTACTATCGAGACCTAATTTGAACCCGTGAATGAGACAGTTAGTCTTAGAATTACGTTTCCTATAATTTCAAAAAAGTTCGTCCTGACGTTCGAAAATGAAAATAATATATATTATATTCGGGTCGATAATCGTTCTAGAAGACGATTCGAGTTGTCTTAAGGTTTTTCGAGAACCTTGAGCCAATGATTTTCATACCAGGGCTATGTTAAATCATTTGGGGACTCTAACAAATGTCGTGAAGATCTTCAAATTATTGGGACGTGAATTGACCAAATTACTCTTGGTTAGTTTTTACTAATTACCTACTATTACTTTTACCTTTCTTAAGCCTTAAGTCACCTATTAATACCTTATTTTTCACCTTTTCTCTCCTCATTTTTTCGTTGGCCCAGCTGCTACTTCTCTCTTCTTCTTCTTTCTTCTTCTTCCTTCTTCTTCTTTTTTCTTCCTTCTTCTTCCTCCATTTTCAACTTCAATTTTCTCAAGCTTCCTCAAGCTTTTTCAAGAAAGTTTGTGAAGCAAAATTGCTCCTCTCATCCTTCTCTATCACCTAGAGGGTATAGATTTCATCCTTGAGCTCTCAATCTTTATTTTCTCCATTTATCTTCATGAATTTTAATTTCGAGATCTAAACTTCAAAAATCTCTAGAAAATTGTAGAAAAATCATTTTGAGGCCAAACCAATTCCTATGAGCTAGTATCATCCCCTAATATCATAATCCAAGAGCTTGTAATGAAATAAAATCTCTAGCCTATTTATCAAAGAGGGGCCGAATGGGTGTATTGTGGGTTTAAAGGGTTTTGGTTCAAATCCTTGATAATTGATCATTGATTATGCATTAGGTATGCCTAAGGGTCATTGATCCAAGAGTTGGTAGAATTTCAATATCCATAGCCTATTTAATTAATTAAGGGCAGTAGCTAATCCTAGAGATTAGGTGGTTTATGATTTCATTATTTTAATTTCTGGTTGTGTTTTACTGTATAGAACCTGACCGGACTCGAACGTTTGATCGCGCACTCGATTGACTGCTGCGGAGCCGCATTTGGAATCTCTCGGGAAAATCATAATGGTGGGGGAAAGAACCACAATATCGTCGGGGAGGCAAGCTTTAAATAATATACATTGATATGCGTAGGGCGACCCAAACCCTACTAGAGGTCGTTTGACCGTTAGGTTGATTTTAATGCATATTGAGGTTGCCTGTGCTGTGATTGGATATTTGATATATTATATGTGATATGTGGATGATGTCCATTATATGCTATAATTGATTAAATGTTATTTATCTGTAAGTTGATTTTACTGTTGAATATATATTCTGGCTGTTGTTGATGTCCGTTGTGACTGCTGATGTCTGAGTAGAACTAGGCTGTGATTTCTGATAAATCGGGTGATGAATGTGTGGTGAGAAAGTCGAGGTTATATATATATGTCATAGTGCTCAACCTAGTGATATAGTTGATCTGTTGCTGTTGTGATGTGAGTTGATACCCGGTTAATCAGGATGAGAGTTGGTCGTGGTTGTTTATAAGTCCTGGTTGAGTCACTATGTGTTGATCCCGAGATGAGTCAGTGAGATTCATGTTGCATAGTTGTTATTCATCACTGTGTTGGCATACGGGCGATTTCGATCTTACCTGCGGGGAGATGGTCGTACCGATTAGTTTGGCATAGGGGCGATTCCGATCTTACCTGCGGGGAGGTGGTCGTACTCGTTAGTCGAATTGTAGACGGACGGGCGAATATCTCGACCTAGCCTGCGGGTGGGGGGATATGTCGTTACCGAAAGTTAAGTTGTTAACGAACGGGCGAATGTTCCGACCTAGCCTGCGGGTGGCGGAACATATCGTTACCGCAAGTTGCGTTGTTGCGGACGAATATTCCGACCTGGTCTGCGGGCAGGAGAATATGTCGTATCCATGAGACGATTTGGGCCTTCGGGCTTTAGACCGAACCCTACTTTATGAGGGTAGCATAGTGATGATTGGGACATCTTGATCCATTGGGGATGTCGCGTCGTGATCGCGTCCATATAGTCGTTAGTTGCATGAGTGTGAGAGACAGTAGTTAAGGGAAAAATTATTCAGAAGTTGTTTGGTTGTAACTGTTGTGCTTTTGAGTGTGCTATCTATATACATTATTTATATCGCTGTTTTTTCCATGTATGACATATTACTATTTCTTATCCCCTTTATTTCTATTTCGTATTTTCTTTGTTCTCAACTGTACAAGAAGACCCTGATGAGGAATTTCCAGAGGAGATTGATGGCATACCTGTTGAGCCTGATGCCGGCGGGAGAGCCTCGGATCCCAATGTTGGGGGACCTTGAGCGCTAAAAGAGGTTCTCTGATGTGCCTTTATTTCCGTTGTTATGTTTTTAGTTTTATCTACTGTACACTCTGAAGTCTTTTATATTTGGCATCAGTTGTTGTAGGCTCTACTGATGGAGCCGATACTCTTATGTCTGTATATATTACTATAGTATGAGTATGTATTGTATGTTTTAATATTTCCGCAAATTTTATACTACTACGCTACGCTATAACGCTAATAATTGTAAGTGGGGTCACCAATGGGACCTCCTAGAAAGGGGTTGTCTTAATTTCCACATACAATCAAGAGATGGGTTCCAAAGATTCTCAATTTCAAGCTTCAAAGGGGTGCAGTTCAATGAATCTCAGTCAAAATAGAAAGATTAGGCGGAGACTTTGCAAAGTTGCTTCTCTGGGGCATTATGAAGACAGCGGTCCTACACAAGGTGCGAACAAGGAGCAAATCCAGAATAGCCAACAAGGTATTGCCATATCTGGTGCAACTATTTCTGATAGTAATATAGGCCATAGGAATTGGATTTTACTCAATAAAGATGCGAGAGAGGTGGCAAAAGATGTGTGGGGTTTTGGTAAGGAATTGGGTATTAAATATAATGGGTGTGAAGAAAACATAATTGATAAGCTAGAAGAATTGGAGCAGAGAGATAGAGTAGCTTCAAGATGAGTAATATTAAGTGATAGTAAGGAAGGAGATCAGTAGGTTTCCTGATAAATGTTGGCGACGGGGAATTCATTGTGTATTAAATGAAGCTACTATCTTTAAATATTTAGGAGGGAAGTTGAAGAAAAGGGAGATTCAGATTTTAATTAAGCAATATCACCTAGATATGATATGTTTACAAGAGACAAAGTTGCAAGACTGTAACAGAGGAATGTTTGCTTACTTGTGGGGATCAAAGGATTTTAATTGGACTTATGCTCCATCTGTGGGAAGGTCTGGGGGCTTATTCATGATGTGGGGAACAAATATTTTCACTGTGTCTAATATCATTCAGGGGAATCATTTTTTGGGTGTAGAGGGGTGGTGGGGGGGGCAGAAAAGGTTCGGTATCAATAGTGAATGTCTATGCTCCATGTGTTTTACTACAGAAAAGAGTTCTATGGCAGGACTTAATTCAATTTTGTTCAGAGAGAAGTGGTGTTAGAAACTGTATTTTAGAAGATGTCAACTCAATCAAAGATGCAGGAGAAAGGAAAGGAGTAATAACTAATACTATAGATGAAGAAATGTGGGTGCTTGATGATTTCATTACAGAGGCAAAACTGATAGATTTACCAATGATTGGGAGGAAATATACGTGGTATTGTAATGATGGGGCAGCGATGAGTCATCTGGACAAATTCTTGGTTAATGAAGAATGGATGAATACATGGGAGAATTGTTCACAATGGGGGTTACAAAGGGGTTTACCGTATCATTGTGCAGTGCTTCTTCGAGATAGAGTTTCTGATTGGGGACCTAAACCTTTTAGAGTGTTAAATTATTGGAGGGAGATAGAAGGTTATGCAAAGTTTGTACAAAGCAGTTGGAAATCTTTGAATGTTGATGGGTAGGGAGCATATGTGTTGAAAGAGAAGTTCAAATTGATGAAAATGAAGTTGAAGGAATGGAATAGAGAAAATTGTGGGAATATAGACAAGCAAATTTCAGATGCAAAAACAAAGTTAGAGATGTGGGATCTAAAAAGGGAAGAATCACAACTTAATTCGGAGGACGTTGCTGCTAGGAGAGATTGCATGAGGAATATTAAACGTTTGTCGTATATGAAGTGTAGTGTGATTTGGCAAAAATCAAGGGTGCGCTGGTTATAAGATGGAGATGCAAATACAAGGTTTTTCCATAGTTGTATTAATAAGAGGAGGAAAAGGAATGAAATTTTGTGTATTAATTTTGATGGTGTTAGAGTGGATGGGGTGGATGAGTTGAAGTCAGGAATTATAGAGCATTTCAGGAAGCAGTTTCAAAATAAGCTTGGGGCAAGACCAGTTATTGATAATATGTTGTTTAACAACTTGATGATGAAGCAAATATGGGTCTGGTTGCATCTTTCGCTTTGGAGGAAATTAAGGATGTAGTTTGGGATTGTGAGAGTACAAAGAGTCCAGGTCCAGATGGCATTAATTTTGGGTTCATCAAAGAATTTTGGGAGGACATGAAATCAGATTTCGTTAAGTTTTTGGTGGAGTTTCAGGAAAAAGGTAAACTTGTTCGGGGTGTTGGTGTAAGCCCTAGAGGCCATTAGTCTTCTTTGAGATTTACATTTGTATCATGACTTTGATTTACATATATTCGATATATGAGGCATTTCAGTTTATACTATTAATTGTTTAAACGAAGTAAAGTCCTTAGTATAGCTATTTCAGTTCAATAGAACATCAAGTACATGACTTGATCGTGAGACCCTATTGAACATTTTAAATACTATTCTTAAAGTATCCGTAGTCAAGCGTTATTATTAATTAGGACGACAATAATACATCGAGACTATTATGTGGGTAGACTGATGACCACATCTCACGGGTCATGGATATGAGATATCAAGTCTTCACATAGGTATACATATTAGAGTAATATTTATACTGGATTAACCCACTATGAGAACGCTGCATAATAGTTATGTAAGTGTCATGAGCGCTTCTCATAGTAACCAAAGTGAAGTAGTCCTTCGACTTGAAGTCACTACGATTCCTACATGAGGAGTTGTAGGCTTTAATGCTACCAAACGTTATCCGTAACACAATGATCATAAAGATAGTTATTGGGCCTAAAATGAATCATGTTGAGGGATGTCAGTGATGTAGATAGGATTCGCCCCTCCTACATAACAGGGGGTGATGTCATGGGCCTCTCAATAGAGTGAGACGTGAAAGTGCATGACCATGCTGTAATGGGCCAATATGAGATATTGGACCCATTTGTGATTGCACATCTACTCGGGAATTGAGAAACAAATAATTGAACTTAACAAGGATGACACACTTATGCCTTGTGTTCAATTAAGACATATGGATGAAAGGACATTTACTACGCGGTTATTTTGGTTACCGTAAGGTATATATCGTATCACCGATATTCTCACTAATTGGGTAACAATGATGTATTGCTAGATACCGCTCATTGTTTATAATATTAAATGCGATTTAATATTATTGCCAATTTATTGAGAACCTATAGGATCACACGCATAGAACAAATAGTCAGAGAATGAATTAATTTATTAAATATGATTTAATAATATTAATTATAAGATTGGGCCTGTAGAGTACAAGCCCAATGAGGTTAGGTTAAGTGGGTGACAGCTTATAAGTTGTGCACGTCACTTAAGCGCAAAAAGAGAGCTTACTGCGCATAACCTAGTGGCTGTCACACCACCTTTGTAGGCACGCCCCTCACCCTTGCTATCAGCTAGCACAACGTTTTCTCCGGCGGTGTTTTGTTCGCGTGGACTACGTAGAGGTGCTGCTCCATTGTGGTACTAGTGATAACATTGTTCGTAATGCTCGTGATCGATTGAGAAGGATTGTTCTTCCCTTGCAGTGATCGCGATAAAGCTATGCTACAAGAGGTAAACACTACATCATAAGTTATGACCATTCGCATGGATCCTTTTTCTTGGGAATTTTTTCCACTGCGTTTTTCGTTTTTAATACGCAAATTCCCAACACGGGGGTCAAATATTTCTTTTGATAGTTTGATACCAAAGAAAGACAATCCGCAAAAAATGGGTGACTACAGGCCTATATCTCTTATTGGATGTATGTATAAGGTTCTGGCAAAGTTACTAGCAAACAGATTGCGGAAGGTAATGGGGAGTTTGATATCGGAGACGCAATCAGCTTTTATTAAAGGAAGACAAATCTTGGATAGGGTACTTATAGCTAATGAGTTAGTGGATGAAGCCAAAAAGTGTAACAAACAAGCAATCTTATCCAAAGTTGATTTCGAAAAGGCATACGACTCTGTGGATTGGAAGTTTCTCCAGTATGTGATGGAGCGGATGGGTTTTGTATCTAAATGGAGGTGTTGGATATCAGAGTGTTTAGCTTCGGCATCTGTGTCAGTACTTGTGAATGGGAGTCCAACAAAGGAATTCAATGTTGGTAGGGGGTTGCGTCAAGGAGATCCATTGTCACCTTTCCTTTTTTTGTTAGTGGCGGAGGGCTTTAGTGTCATGATTTCTAAAGCTGTGGAGCTGAATTTGTTTGAGGGGTATATGTTTGGTTCTTCTGGTTACAGGTATCTCATCTGCAATTTTCAGATGACACTTTGATTGTATGTAAGAAGAGTAGATGCAATATTTGGGCAATCAAGTCTTTGCTTCAGCTGTTTGAGATTTGTCGGGGTTGAAAGTTAATCTTCACAAAAGTCAGTTGGTTGGAGTAAATGTAGACAGTGAATGGTTACAAGTAGCAGCGAATACTCTAAATTGCAAGGTTGGTTATTGTCCTTTCAAATATCTCGAGCTGCTTGTGGGGGCAAATCCAAAGATGTTGTCAGAAGTAGACTATCGGGTTGGAGAAGCAAAAATCTTTCCTTTGGTGGTAGAATCTTTCTTTTGAAATCTGTCCTCACGGCCCTTCCGATCTATTATCTTTCCTTCTTAAAAGCTCCGGCAGGTATCATTTCTCAACTTGAAACACTTTTTAAACGTTTTCTTTGGGGTGGGAATGAGGAAAAAACAAAAATTTATTAGGTTGCTTGGGAGAATGTTTGTCGAGAGCGTGCGATGGGTGGGTTGGGGATAAAAAATTTAAAGGCTTTCAATTCAGCCTTGTTGGGGAAGTGGTGGTGGAGGCTGAGGGTTGATAAAGAAGGGTTGTGGTTTAGGGTTCTTTTAGCAAGATATGGTGAGTGTGAAGGTGATGTGAGGGAGAATAGTAGGTTGAGTTCTTCTTGGTGGAAGGACTTGTGTTTTGTAAAGGGTAGAGGAGTGGGGGGGTGTTCGGGGTGGTTGGCTGTCTGAGTTTCTTTGTAGAGCGGTGGGGAATGGGCTAAATACTTCTTTTTGGAATGAACATTGGGTTGAAGGAGTTTTGTTGAAAGAAAAGTTTCCTAGATTGTATAGTTTGACGACTAAAAAGGATGTTAAGGTGGCTGAGATGGGTGAGTGGATAGAGGGGTGTTGGGTATGGTCTTGGGATTGGAGGAGAGAGCTTTTTCAATGGGAGTTGGCTTTGGAAGATAATCTCTCTAAGATAGTTAAATCAATAAAATTGACAAAGGATGTTGATGACAAATGGGTGTGGAAACTAGAGCCTTCAGGTGAATACTCGGTTAAATCTGCATAAAAGGCACTTATGGAAAGCAATCTTGCAACTGCAGATGAGTTTCTTTGTAATGTGTGGAATAAGTTTGTGCCTTTAAAAATCTCTGCTTTTGTTTGGAAGTTAGCACTAGGTAGGATTCCGTGAAGGCAAATTTGGAAAGAAGAGGTGTTATTCAGTGGAGTTCAATATTGTGCAATGGTTGTTTATTCAAGCCTGAAACTGATTGGCATTTATTCTTTGAGTGTGAGGTATCTTCACAAGTATGGATGGAATGCTTAGGATGGTTGGGAATTTCTGCAGCACTTCACAAGGATTGTAGGAGTCACTACATGCAATTTCAAGGTTTGAGGTGGAACAAAGGAATCAATATGGATGGGTGGCAAGCAGTATGGTATGCAGTAATCTGGTCATTATGGAGTGCAAGAAACAATTTGATTTTCAAGATAAAGAGGTATGATTTAGGAGAGATTATGGGATCAGTAGAAGTTTTGTCTTGGCAATGGTTAAGTAGCAGAAAAAAGGGAATTGGTTACCCGATTTCAAGTTGGTTTTTGAATCCGGTGAGGTGCTTTTCATCTTATGTAATGTAGATTTTATAGTGTTTTGCTGGAGGTTTTTGCCATCACAAACATGTACTATTGTTCATAACTGATCGTTCGAATTATTTATATACGCACAATAAATAATATTCAATCAATTAGAATGAGAAAAAATCATAGGATATATATAAATATTCCTATTGATAAATATTCAATCAATTCACGTTAAAAAAAATATTCAATTAATTAGGTTTAAACTTTTACGTTGATAAATATTCAATCATTTGGGTTTAAACTTTTACGGTAAAGAAAAACCTATTATTTGTTTGCCTTTTACTTTTAAAACTAAATATCCATCTTAAATGGTGTCCAAAATATATATAAACATGGTTATTAAATTGCTTGAAGATAAACGGTTCCAACAAATGTTTACCAAAAAAAAAAAGGATCCAACAAATAAAACACAATAGAAATAAATATTCAATTGATAAATATTCCCGTTAAATCAAGCTAAAGAAGAAGCTCTGGAATTAAGCAATAATATTCTCGTGATGTTTCAAATCACGTTGGTTACATGAATCACTTTAATCTTTTCACAAAATTATTATCCTTAGTTTACTTGTTATTGCTTATTGTCACTTTAATCAAGCTATTTATTGTCCTTCTATTACTTTTTATTGCTTATTGTCCTTAGGGTTATCAAAATTAGGACAATCAAATAATGAAAGTAGGACAATTAAATGTTCCTTCCTTTTATATATATAAAGCTACTATAGTTTTGGTTTCATAGTTTGAAGATTAAGTTTTCCTTATTAGTGATTATATAGAGAAAAAAAATGGTTTGGCACAATTGCAATTGATTGTTGACCTATGAGTGATTAAAGTAGCACAACGTGCTACTGGGAAATATTTAAATACTGTTGCAGTCTTTTATTTTAGTCTTTTCTATATTAATTTATTTTTTCTATCGCATTCAGTATTTTTTTAATTTTAAATATAACATATATACCGATGATCAAATATTTGAAATTTTGAACGAGTGATGTAACTATATTATTATGAATTATATCAATAATTAAAGGTAATTAAGTTTATCTTTTTAGTGTTAATTTAATTTGTGAGTTGTGATTAGATTCAGTTATACTTAAAGTTCATTTAATAGCTTGATTTGCCTTCAATTTTGCAGGTTGATGGTTCGTTGGAAGTATTGGGTGACTTTTGGTATAGGTTATAGCTAGTATTGTTTGAATTTGTATGTATTAGTATCGTTTTGGTCTGTAGCGTTTCCACATTGTAACAATATTGTTAATTAGTAGATATACTTTTTATTGTACTCATATTGTAACATTTTTAATGAATAAAATGAATTTAGAGTAAATACCTAATTTGGTCCCTGAAATTGTAGGGTCGTATCAATTTAATCCCCCACATTATCAATATTCCAAAATGATCTTTGGAATTGCAAAATGTCAATCAGATTCGTCTCTCCGTTGATATTTGCGTGGACTACAATGATATTAAGTTGGTAATGTCAGGGGTGCATTTAAAACTAAGTGAATAATGTCAGGGATGCATTTGTTAACGGATCCAAATGGAGGAACGAACCTGATTAACATTTTTCAATTCCTTGGATCATTTTGGAATATTGATAATATAGGGGGATTAAGTTGATACGACCCTATAATTTCAGGGACCAAATTGGGTATTTACTCAATGAATTTATGTATAGTGCACTAATTATTGTCCCAAAATATTGCTTATACTGTCTGGGTTTTGCTGGGTGCAGGGAACAATATGAGAAAATTAAAATATATTATTAAAAAAAATATATGGGAATAGATAGCGCTTTCTCGAGAAAACGCTATCTAAAGCAAGAATAAATAGCACTCCCTTCAGAAAACATTATCTAAAATCTAGTAAAAAATAATATTTTTTCGAGAAAACGTTATCTAAAATTTAGAAATAGATAACGCTTTTTGAAGGACTATCCGATTTAACAGCAATTGCATACTGAATCCTGAATCGGTACCCAATTCAACGTACAGTCCGATTTTAAAAACATCAGAAAATCAACCCCCCCCCCCCCCCCGGCAACTTCCATATATGATGGAGAAGTGGAGCGGGACCACATAGTTAATCCAGTGACCACGATCCTGCAAAAGAAAGAGTGGTACCGTGTAATTATAAATTGTTCGTCTTGACAGAGTAATTGGCTTTCCCACTTGTTGCTGATCAAGTTGACAAGTAACATCACGTGCTATATATGTACTGTGTTCTTTTCTTCTTCGGTAACTTCTTACTTGTGGGTGAATCTGAGCTCATATAGGTACTTGATTGCTCTTCTATATTTGCTTCTGCCATCCAAATTTTTTTACTGGATGCAAGGCTTTTTATCAGACATATCAGCATTGGATTCCACCAGCTGGCTGCTCTTCATAGTTCATAGTGAACGTTAAAACCAACGATAACATTCTCTCCAATGGATTTTACACAAAATATTCATGGGAATTTTTTTAAATACAATTGAATTGATTTAGTATAAATATTATATGTTACATGAGTGATGAGTGTGAATAAATATTGAGATATATTATATTTTAACATAAAATAAATATATGAATTTAATTGATATATACTGTCAGTATAAAATTTTTTTACACAAACAACCAATCAGAATTTGCCACATAAGCTAAAGTGTTTGAGTTTTATCCTAACTACTTTAAAAGTCACACACATCATGATTTCTGATTAGTTATCAGTGTAAAAAAATTTTACACTGATAGTGTATACCAATTAAACTCTAAATATATTATATAAAAATGTAAAAAAATATATTAATTGAGATATCAAATTTAATTACAAATAATAAAGTTGTATTCGTGTACATGTTCCCTTTCTTTGCTGAAAAGTCCAATCGTACATTCTTATGTATCGTGTTGAAATGAAATAATCAGTTCGTTGACCGGGAGAAAAACCAGGCGATGGTTTATCTCAATTGGCTTCAAAATTCAATTTGAATACCAATTTTCATTGGAGGAGAATTGGCTTGCTTTCATTAACTTCAATTTTAGCATTGCTCTTTCTCTGTTTAAGCAGATTAGCAAATATACGTGATTCTTTTGGCTCTATTTGGCCTGGATTTTAAATATGTAACTGACATATTACACATTCAATTGGTGGAAGTTTAGCACCGTGTGTTGGTCCATATAAAATGAAGTTGAGTTCCTTATCCATGTGATTTAAGATTCGATCCATGGATTCATGTGTATTCGAGAGATTAGTCTCTCAAGTCTCACCTATCGAGTTAGAGGATACTTCTGAAAACGAAAAAAAAATATGAAAGTTTAATCCGTAGATATTCATACTTGGATTTTTATAATTTTGTAATCACGTGATAATATGCCAAGTGTGATGTACTTGCTCTTTGTCTAGAGATGGCAATAAATAGGGTACTATAGTACTCATCCCCATACCCGCATTTTGAAAAAATACCCGTATCCAGACCCATACCCTCATGGATAATAACTTCAATACCAGTATCCTTATCCTCTGGGTACCTAAGTATCCGTACCCGCATCCGTTACCCGCACTTTAATAAAAGAAATTTTAATTAAACAATAAAATACGTAAACTCTTGTAAACTCTTGCATTCCAAACTAAAAATGCAATCCATGGATCTAATAATCAATTTGTGAACATGAAATGTAAAAGTTTTAATACAAAATATCCAATAATCAATCTCCAAAACATCAAGTAAATATTACAACAAACTTCTGAATATATCAGATATATATATATATATATATATATATATAGTGCGGGTATGGGACGGGGTAGGTATTAGAGTACGCGTACCCGCACCCATCCTCATTAATTTTTGCGGGTAATTACTCGTACCCGTATCCATACCCAATTAGCAGGTAATTATTCTATCCATAGCGGGTAAATTTTGCGGGTATCCAGCGGGTCCAATACCCATTGCCATCCCTATCTTTGTCTACCACTTAGCACATGATTGTATGTGAGCTCTTCAACTCTTCCTAGAAGGTGGGAAGAATTATCACTTTGATGCTATTGTTAGACTTTTTAAGAATAAAGTTACTCAATTAATGGGAAAAAACGTCATGCAATTTTTTTATAATCATATTATAGATATGAAGTATCCACCACCATTAATAGTAATTAATATTTATGTTATTGGTACGAAGTATCATGTGAGTAGGGTGTATTCTTTGGAATTGAATCTTCAAGATTTGAATGGTGTGGTGCTTCGGATTATTGTGCACAAGTCTATGGCTAATGGTTTTTCTCTCGGATCAATAGTTGATTTTTCACCGGATGTAATTTGATGTAGGATGATTATTGGGGTTGGTGGTGTCAATATAATGAGAATGATTATTTCCATTATGATATTTGTTTCATTATATTTTTTATTTGTATATGGGTTAAAGTATCTTTTATATTTTTTCTATTATATTTTTGCTTATAAAAAATAACTAATTTTCATCCGAAAATTGGTTGGACAGCAAGATTTATGGTTCCCTCCCAATCCAACTTCTCTCTGTATGCAACAGTTATTATTGATGCTCAAGTCCCTTATAACACAGACCACATGTTCCTTTAATCACGTCATGTTTAAACTATATATGAGCTTTATTTGGCATTAATTAGTGGGATATAATCGCACGTGTTTATTGAATATTCTCGCTGATGGATCTCACAGCTTCGAGTGGAAATAATTTTCAAGTACAAAAAGGATTTAAATTATTTATCATATATATGGGTACGTATGGCGTATAGCAATGCTATTTAATTAGTACTAGATTATTTGTACTAAATTTGTTTACGAATTTTTTGTGACCAATCAACGTTTAACCGGTCCTCAAAAAATGGGAATCAATCCTTCTCAATTTGAAAAAACTTGGAGATGGTCAATTTGCATAATTTGACCATTTAATATATAATATATATTTTTCTACTTTAAAAGTAAGGTTTAAAACAACATAATGAAATCATGCAAATTGATCAGCTTAATTTTTTTTTCAAATTGAAATAATTGATTCCGCTAAAAAACATTAGGTATTTGTCAGATTAGTATCCGAAAGATCAACGAATACGTCGTTGGTTCGACATTCGGACACCTTAAGTAAGTGATCAGGAATTAGAATTCTGACTTTTATATATAAAGAAAATCTAGTTAGAAGGGAAGAACCCACCTTGTATGTCCAACAGGTTCTCCGATACAGATTAATCATTACTAACAATTGTGGATATCCTATACCTATGACATGATTACAAAAAAGAAAGATTAGTATCTGAAACATAAAATTTATTAATTAAGCTCAAAAAATTAATATGTCCGTAAGTTTAGTCTCTAATTTGAGACTAATACCATAAGATTTGAAAACTAAAATGATGATAAATTAATCTTATAATTACAATTAAGTGAAGAATTTTTATATTTTAAAAACTAATTGAACAAGCATTTGATCATTTTAGGGATCCAAAAGAATAATGATTAATTGTTTCAAATAATTGGCAAAATGAAAAATGTTGGTCGGCTTATCATTATTCGTTGATGAAGGATTTTTTTGGTACTCATCTTAACTTAGTGATCATGGATTCTGACCGCTAACCAGGCGGTGGGTAAAAAAAGTGAAAAAAGAAGAAAAAATAAATGGTTGATATTAGTTTTATACATGGTAACGGAGCTTCTAGTTTACGGTTGTAAAATTATATTTGCAAATATAACCCTTTAAAAGTAGAATTTGCAACTTGGTCCTTTACCCTCCTCATTGTCCTTCACCTCCTTCGTCCTCAAGCTCGGATTGATCCGACTGGACTATGACCGTAACTTGCAATGGTGGCAATGTGAGGGAGGAGATTTGAACAACAGTGTTGATGAGATGTTTGCGACGTCGTTTGTTGTCTCTCCCAGATATAGTTTTGCGCCACAAAACACCCTGTTTATTAGCGTTGTTGCACTCTCCTTGCACGTCACCCAACCAAAACCACTGCGAACCACCATGCCCCAATGTCATTGTGTTAGATCTGTAAAACTCGAACCATCCTCACTTCGGATCGTCGTGCGAGACCCACGAGATATACACAACTAGAATTCTCGATAACCAGATCAGTGTCGCGAGCTTGCAGGACCACCATGCCTCTACCTTGCACTGCCGTCGTTTGCATCAAAAGCGATGGTGACCGACGGTAAGGGACGAGGTGGTGGCTTGTGTCCAGTAAAATTATAGGGTCTCCTTAGAAAATAATTTAATATTTGGCCTTGTTTATAAAAAAATGCAAAAGTGATGGTTGGAGGTCATTTATCACACGCAAGGTGAAATTTGGTTTATGAAATATTTTATTATTAGATAAATTATATTTTTAGGAATCCCATTTTTATGAATATTTTTTTTTCCTTCGACACATGAGAATTTAATGTTAATTTTTATTCACTAACTTTATTTTTAGACATCTTTTATGTCTGAAAATAATATTTAAAAATTATATTAAACATAATAAATTTTTATTTTCATACTTATATTTTTAAAAATATTAAAATATATATATAATTTATATCAAACATTACCTAAGAATTAAGATCTTCCTTCTTTTGCCGCCCGCCACTCCGTATGCATCGCATGAATCTAAATTCTGCCAGAGACATAAATGTGACAAAAATTACATGTGGAATTTATCATTATCTTTTAAAAAAATTGTTAAATTCAAATGGTCGTGTCATTTCTCATCAATATCATATCGCGGTAGCTGTGCAACTTAGGGCATTATCCTTTTTATCCATGCAGTAAACGCGTCATATTAATTAAAATTAAACCTAAAAAGTATTCAGTCTACCATGCTTTCTGGCCTCACTCACTCACTTTCACGCTACCTCTTTGCCATGCTGTCATGCTAACAAGTAACAACCTCGGGAATGGATCCCAGCAGTTGAAATATTCTGCCGTGGGATCCTGTTCCTTAAAAAAGAAAAAGGTGAGAGGGTTTTAAATAATGAAAAAAGAAAAAAAAATTGTTTAAGATGTGGATTTGAAACTGAAGAAAATTAGTGAGTAAAAAATGAAAAAGGATCCATTCCCTAACAACCCCTCCTCAAACTCATCAGGCCTGAATGGACGAAAGCATAAACGGCAGGCCCTAAGTGCTGTGAAAGCAGGTCAAAAGTACACCACATACTGAGTCGTCACATTTGTCATTGTCATCATGTTATCTAAACACGCTACAACAAGTACCTACAAATTCGTGCTGTGGAATTTGAAGATGCATGTACATTGGACTATTGCCTTCGCCCCCATTATGGCAAAAATGAAATGAATTCGTGCAGCCTGTCACTGCAAATTCTATCGTTTACAATTACCTAACGAATTAAAGGGGTTCAGTTTCAGCTCAGCCACTGCAAATCTATATATACGCAAACGCTTTGTTTGTTTGTATTGTTACCGTGTGACAGTAGGCTTGTTACAGTTGTAAACAATTCCCTCACAGAAACCAACTCCATCTAAACCCGAGTAATTCTTGCCATAGTTATTTAAAAGGGAAATTGAAATTGTACCAATTTTTAGTTTATATTTAGTATTTCTTTTATTTTAAAAATTATATTAATCGCTCTTCAAATTTATGGTAACATTACATTTATGGCTTGTGAAGAGATGGTGATTGACTGACATAAGTCAAGTCAATGTTATTTCCTCTTACTTATTATTAGGATTTTTTTTTTATTACAAAAGATAAAAACAAAAAAGAAACAGCAAAAAAGAAAGAGAAACCAACAACTAGTGCCTAATGAAAGGCACCCCCATTGCATCAGCTAGGCAGCTAGCAATATGCTAGACATCTCAGCAGGAGCCTCCCTCATGCAGCACATATCAACCCAACTTGTAGCCCCCATCTTGGCTAATAGTCAGCAGAGAAATTGCCTTCCTCTTACTTATTATTAGGATTGTAATTTGTAAGGATAAATTTAATTTTAATATATTATTGATACAAAAATTTTTATATCATCAAGTAATCATATATTATTATATATGTGATTTTTTAAGTAATTACTTGTCAAAAAAGGAGAGTTAAATATTTTTAATGACAAGCACATAACTTTTTTTAATGATATAATAATATATAATTAAATAATAATATAAAAAATTTCAATTGATGATACATTAACTTTTTTTTTTTTTGACAAAATTGATCATGCATTAACTGAGATCTTTAACAAATGGAAAAAGCTTCTGGTGAGAAAAAAAATATAAAGTGTAAAAATAAGAGTGTATTTACCCTTAATTAGTTAAAATAAGTTGAGATCTCAATGCACTTGAACTAATCAAGGGTAGATACACTCTTACTTTCTCACTTTATACTTTTGATCACTTTAAAGGATCCTTAAAAAATATACCCAAGAGCGCTTGAATGAGATGACGCGGGCCTCTTCCAACTTAAACAGTGATCTCGAGTTCGAATCCTAACCCCGGAAATGCAGTAGCGTTAAAACTCTTGAGGGAGAGTTTTGTCATCCTTATGGTCCTATCCGGCTCGATAAATTAGTTTCTGCAGTTGCGTAAGGAAGATACTTTGAAAAAACAAAAAAATCTTTAAAAAATAAAAAAGATTCTCTCCATTTTTACGAGCAATAGAAAGCTCTATTACTATATCTTTAAAAAAATAAATATGATAATATAATATTAGATAAAATTCAAATATCTTTTATATATTCTAATATAAAAAGAAATGAAAAGGAAAAATGGAGTTGATCTCCGCCCTCTAAAACATAACATAATAAATTATGTATGCGTAATTTAAAATTTCTTCATAATCCAAGCTTACATTGTTACCTTACCCACCCTGCGCGCTCTGCTCCTTTTGTCGTTGGTAACAATGCGTATGTGCCAAATTGTCCGCGTTACGTACTCCTATGACACTCTCATTTTCGTCCTCTACTATACCACTCCTCCAATCTACCCCTAAATTCACCCTTCCTTGTTCTCTATATCCCATTCACGTCACATGCCCAACTAAAATAATATTTCCTACAAATCACTTTCACTTTCAGTAATATCACTCACCTCACCCTGCCACCCATGCATGTCTTGGATATGAAAATCCAAGAGCAGGAAATAACCTCTTACATGCAGATTTCCTTGTCACAACCCTTTAGCATTTGTACCATTGACAAATGTGCGAGGATAAGTGTTTGTTCATCAACCTAGTCTATGTATATAGGTTTCACTTTGTTATTAATTATCTTTTATGTTGTAATCGACCCAAATAAAAATAACCACTTCCATTTTTTTTTCTATATATTAATTTGGCCTCATGCTTGGTTTCTGTTTTTGATATCTTCTACTGCATCCTACGTTTAAGGTTTATCCGTCACCTACGATTAGAATTGGATATGCGGATCGGTCCGGTCCAGTTCGGTGTGCATTAATCTATACATATACGAATCGGATTTGAATAATCCATAAAATAAATGGATTTGTATTTAACAAGTCCGCGTCCAGTTCGTATAGTCCGCGGGTTAAATGGATTGGTCCACGGATTCAAAAACATAAATGAGCAAATTTTGTAAGTCGGTTCTAAATTTTATTTATTTGTTTATTTTCTTTAGTTAAAACCTTTTTTTATGCTATAAAGACTGAAATTGGTAAATGTAAAGTCTGAATATGACTTGCTTTAATAGCTTACATCATTTTCATGTAATTTTATCTAAAAATTCTCCAAAGCAAGTAATATTTGACTTAAGTACATCAAATATGAATATATCAAACACAATCCAAAGCAATAATATCTTAAACACAATCCATACTGAACGTTAATCAAACATAATCCATAACACTATCAAGCACATAAAAAATAACCCAACAATACTCCAACACAAACAAGTTCATCAAACATCAACAATAATATTTGACTCTCTCATAGAGATAGCTGGCTCCTCCTTTGGCTCAATCACCTCATCTATATCTTCATGTTTTCCTATAAGTCATAATTCATAACATAAGTAAGATTGCAGTTAAAAAGCAAAACATAATCCAAAGTAAGGCATTCTATTTCTATACATAATCCAAAGTAATTATTTTTTTATGTGTAAGTCCGCGGACCAAGTCTGTTTAGTCGACGGATTAAACGGACCAGACTTAAATAGCCAGCGTTTAAATGGACCTGAAATTTATCTAGTCTAGACCTGCGCGAGCTGCGATTTAAACGGACTGTCCGCGGATCCAGGTCCATATACCCAGCTCTACCTACAGTGGCTGACCTAGGTTATTTCCAGGGTGTGCAGCTATACATCCTCAATTTTTTTTTAAAAAAAATTAATATCTTATATTTTATAATTTAGCCTCTCATATTTGAAATAATTGCATCCATACCTTATTTTAAAAAAATAATTGTATCCATAGATTCACTTATTTCTATCAAATTGGTTGATTGATTATGTAATTAGGATCATGAATTACATATTTGTGAAGTCAAATTTATGAAATTTTCTCTTCATGATATGGTTAACAGATAGGTTAGGGTTTTGATATACGTAACAATGTTGAATTTGCATATTTGAAAGAAATCAGTAATCTTTCAAAGAAGTTGGTTGAAATTATAAGACTAAGACATATTGTTTATCCATAATTTTATCTTCTTTGAAATTAGTAATAATTTTGCCTATTACCACAACAACCATAAAAATTAAAACATTTTCTATTATGAAGATTGTGAAAAATAGGTTGCATAATCATATAGAAGATAAATGGATGAATGATTACCTACTGACTTATATTGAGCGAGATGTGTTCAATAATATCGATATTGAGCTGATCATTCAATGATTTCAAAATATGAAATCACGTAAATGATAATTATGAGATATGTAATTTATTTAATTAGATATATTAAAATTTTATAAAAATTTTAACATTTATATTTTTATCTTCATATGTATAATAATAATTATTATTAAATTTTTTGAAAATAAATTATCCCCATGGACTTAAGATTCTACATCAGCCAGTGATCCCTTGCATGATGCCTAACCACGTTGGGACAACACAGGAAGCAGTCCACTAGCTAATTTCATTTCAACCCCCATTTTAATTGAGGAAGGCTGGTAAGGGATGCGCCACACATATCCCGGAAATAAGAAAAATCCGATAACCCGGAGCATTTTCAAAGAGTAGTGGTTACCATTAGAAATCAGGACCTACCATAGCGAAGTCCACTAATTTATAGGATAACTACTTTCACAGTCTCTTCTACTGTTAATTTTTTTTATTTTTCTTTTAAGGTTGTATGAATTTAAAAAAGTTACTAAATCATTTATTATTAAAATATTTAAATTAATATTATAAATTAATATTTTTTATTTAATATTTTCTCTTACTTTATTAATATAACGAATTAGTTAATATTTCATTAATTTTATAAAATGAGAGGAAAACCTAAATATTTTTTTATAAAAGAACAGAAAAAAGTAATAAAGAGAGTATAAAATATTAACTTAATAATATGTTTAATTACTTAAAACTAAGAAAAAAAATGAGCAAGGAATTTTAAAACTCTTAATATTAAATGAACACGCTTTTTAATATTTGTTTTAGGAAACACGCCTTTCTTTTAAAAGAAATTCTTTTAAATTAAATAAGATATTTTATGTTTCTTTTCTTTCCCTTGACAAAAAGAACTTTATCAAACGAATACTTTACTAGGTTCATTATTTCAACATTTCTCTATTTGTTATGGGGGGCCTTTATTTTACCTTTCTTTTATCACAATTTATCAAACGAATACTTTTAGCTTTTTTATTTTTGTTAATAATTTTACCTTTATTTTACTATTCAATCAATATGAATGAAAAGGTTAAAACTAGAATACAACTCCTTTCATTACAAAAAAAATAGAATAGAACTCTCAAAGGAAAAAATGGCAAACTTCTAATGGGAACAAGAACAGCAAATCAAATCTCAATGTGTTGGTCGAAGTAAAAAAAAATTAAATTTCTTAAAGTATGTGATTTTAGGGTCAGAACATTAGTCTCTTACATATTAAGAGACAGAATACCCTAAAAAAACAAAACAAAAAAAATCTTGATTAATTATACCAATTATTCTGTAGCCCAAAAATTTGTTAATTTTTACCTATAGTCTTACAGTAGAGAATTAATTAATTTACACAAACTGTTTCAATCATCGAACACCTCTACCGAAAATTAATCTCACATAATTTTTTGAATATTTTCTTCTCCAACACGCAAAATCAATCACCACATCGTTATCAATCTTTTAGGTTAGAATTAAGAAGTTGTTTAGTTATTAGTCTTGAAATGAAGAAGAATCAATTAATATGTAACAACTCAACAACGTTAAAAAATTAATTATATAATTTTTCCCGAGGATATACAAGTTGTATATATTTTTCTTCTAAATATAACACAACAAAAACAAAACAAAATTACACGGCGAGAACATTTTCTTCCGAAACTACCCCTACTCCGGTATGGAACTCAACGTCGCCGTTAACTTTCCCCTACCAACACTATTTCGTCTCCTCGACCTATCAACAACAGAACCACCGCCGGTACCACCAACTTCAGGCGCCACCCTCCGGCAACTCTTACCGTTCTCTTCCCCGGAAAACAACACAACCTGTTTCCGACGAAACCCACATTTCTCACTACCGCTACTCTTCTCGAGCGCGGAGCTAGCCATCACTGCCAATGCAGCCATCTCTTCAGCATGTAACGGTCTCTTCAATCGGCTTGACGGAAGAGCAAAATAAAGCTGACCAGGTTGCAAAACTTCATCTTCATCCATGGCCGTTACGACGTCGTCGAAGTCCATCTCGTCGGAGTTACATATGAAACACGTGGGGTATTTCAGTAACAGGTATGAAACCTTAACTGGGTACGAGAATTCTTGTAGCTCACCGTCGTGTACGACGAGCTTAGCCGTCGATACCTGCTTCGAATCGAAAGAACTGCAAAAGCAATTGCCCATGTTTTCGGTTTGATGGTTGTTAGAATTTTAGAAAACTCGGTGAGTCGGATTGGTTTGCGACTCGGAAGCTGTGTATTTGTGTTGTGTAGCGAGTAGTAGTTGAAGAAGAATGAAACACGGTTTGAAGAATATATATAGGACGAAAGACTAGGAGCCAGCCACCCTTCCTATTGCCACGTAGGATAATTAATTTAGTTTTTCCAAAACAAATTAGAGCACTACTAGTACTAAATAGTAAATACATAATCTTTAATACGTTTTTCCATGGAAAAAATTTGTTTGTGAAAGTAAGAGTCTCTTTATTCTTAATTCAATAAAATGGATAAAAATCTCTATATACATTATTGAATTAATGATAAAAATATTTTTACTTTTTCGCTTTAAAAAAAAACTTACTTTACAGAAGTCTTATCTATTTTTTATTATTAGATTAAACTATTAGGTGAATTTTATATAAAATTTATTGAATTACATTTTTTATTTCTCATGAATTAATTTCATGCAATAATAAAAATAGGACAAATTTTAGGCATTGTTCTTTAAGTACTTGAATTGTTGTTTTATGATAAGAATGAAATATGTGTAACAATTATTACACATGTTATATTTTTAGGATCTTGCTAACCAATATTCTAAGGGCATTGATTAAGGAATCCATAAAAAGTAAGTTTTCATTTGAAATTTAAGTGTCTAACATTTTAAAATATTAAATACATCACTTTCCCATAAAAATTTTCTTCTTTTAATTCCTTAAACAATGCCCTTAAAATACTAGTTTGCATTTTTCATATTTTTATTAATGAGTCATTACTCATGTATTTTTTTTTATTAAGAAACAACATCATAAATATTTATGGAGCAGCACCAAAGTTTTATCCTAAAATTTATATTAAAAAAGATGTGTTATTGGGATTCTAAAAAATTATTTCTCGAAAATACAATTTAAGGGCAACAACGGCCTTCATTGCTATTAGGGATGGCAACGGAGCGGGGCGGGAGCGGATAGTACTCCTCCATTTCCATCCATGCTCAAGCGGGTACCCGTTAAACAGGTTTCTAACGGATTTTACGGATATCCACGGGTATTACGGATATTCACGGATATATTAAAATTCCAATAGTAAATTATTTTATCAATGCTCATTTAATTATTAGTAATATCTCTATATACAAAGAATATATAATTACATGGTGTTGGACCCATAAAAAAAAGAAAATACCTGATATTGAAATTATGAGCATTGGTTCATAATAAAAATCCAATAATCACGGATATCCTATCCATATATCAATATACAAAGAGTCCAACAAGCAATTAATTAAATGACCATTGCTACATTGGTTATTGGTTACCACTACATTTGATTGATGGAACTCTAGAAAAGTAGCATAGAAATAATGCTCTTCTACCAAACTTCTTGACTAAAAACATTGAGATGATTATAGTGTCATCGGGGACGAGTACCCGCGGGTGCGGGTATCTCAATACCCGTCCCCACCCATTAACAAGCGGGTACCCATTAAACTCCCCAAATGGGTACCCGTTACGGATTTTATCCGTGGATATCCACAGGTGCGGGTAAAATTGCCATCTCTAATTGCTATGATAAATCACCAACTAGTTATACTTGGATTACAAATTGGTTATGAACAAAACATTTCTCAACTTAAATTCAAGTCATGCTAGCAAAGGAAAATGTCAAATGCACATCATTAGTCATGCTTCTTAGGCTATGTTTGAAAGGAGGGTGATACTTACTAATGAAATGAGATGGTTAAAAGGACATAATCCATTATTTGATAGTTTAATAAGTAATGGAGTGTGATGGTTTAGGATGGTAATCCAAACCACTCCATCCCATCTAAACCCCCAATTTTTATACCCTCTAAATTGAGAGGTTTGAGATTTTCTCATTAAACTTCCAAACAATGGAGTGATATACTTTCACGTCTCCACTTACTCTATCACTAACCAGTCCACTCCACTTTATCACTAATCACTCCACTTCATCTCCTTCAAAACTCTCAAACATAACCTTAGTGTAATTAACAAAATTAAAAGAGTAAAGGCTCAAATTGATACCTAAAAAAACACGAAGACATATTTGATCTCTGAGAAATAGAAAATATTGATTTGAGACATTTTAATCCAAAAAATTTGAATGACGTTCAAAATAGTCATTTTTAGGATAAATTTTAGGGACATTTTAGTTCCTACCAGAGACTATTTTGAACGTCGTTTAAAATTTTTTGGGACTAAAATCTCTCAAATCGTCATTTTTCATTTTTCAGGGATCAAATATGTCTGTGTTTTTTCTTTTAGGAACCAGTTTGGGCCTTTAGTTAACTTAAAATGTATGACAAAATTATATGTAATTAAGTGATAAAAAAAATATAATTAAGTAATATGTATATAATTATAAGATAGTTGTTAAGAATTTTAAAAAAAATTCTTTATAAAAAATAAATATTTAATATATTAAGAATTAAATTTTTTATATGTACAAGGGTATCCCTCACACAATAGTCGAAAGATTAATAATTTTTGAGAGGTAGAGATCATTGAAGTAAATTTTATCTCTCCTACAAAACATTTTTATACACATGACAAGAATTAAACTTCAGATAGAATATTTAAGGAACTCAATTATCTAACAATTTTTTTTATAAACAAAAATATATTAATACGAGTACAAGAGGTACTCGAAACCATATATACAAGAAAAGAGAAATTAAGAAGAGTTAGACGAATGTAACTATGATACTATCTCTAACAAAAACGTATCAGTATAATTATTACCAATGTTTTTAAAACTGGACCGATCATTGAACCGATGAAGGCACGGGTTCACAGTTCATTGGTTCAACTGCGTTCCAATCGTGGTTAAACCGGTTTTAATTAAATATATATTTTTAATTTTATATAATAACATATTTTTCAATTAAATATATAAAATTTCATATAATATCATACTTTTAAGTTATAATCTTGTTGACCCCACTTCCCCACTCGCTTCACTCACTGTATACAATGGAAAGTGGATTGCCCTTTGCTTAATTGTATCTTGCAGCAGAGTCTGAGAAGAATTTGCTCCTCTCCCAATTCTTCCAGTTCTTCTAAGTGGGTATACGTTGTCTTCTAGTCTTCTAGAGATCTTCTTCCCATGAGAGACGTGAAGCCATGTCATTTTTTTCCTTCTTTTCGCTGAAGCTTGCCTCCAATGGTGGCCGCTGCCATTTCCATTCCCAACGAGAGTAATAAAAGAGAACACCCCTCTAGTTTGTACCAAATTGGAAAAGAAGAACCCAATTGCAGTGAAAAAGAAGAACCCTTATATATGAATATTCATAGGCTTCAGATGGTGAGTTTCGAATAAAACCCAAAAACCAACGCAATTGTGGGTTTTGAAGATAAAAGAGTGAAATTGAAATGGGAGAGGAGAGTTATCGTGACATAATTGAGCTGAGATTTGCCATCAAAGGGAGAGTTACCAACACAGGGTGTGTTTGTTGATTTGTTCTATTTGCCTTTCGGTGGGTGTGTGAGTACCACATCGGTGGGTTGAGGTTTAGCAGTGTTAAAGGATGTATATAAAAATAAAGTGTGGTCCTTGTTTAACAAGATTACCTCGATAAGTTGAAGTTTTTTGAACCGGTTTTAACCGTTTAAATTCGATTTTGACCGGATTTGCTGGTTTTGAACCGGTTCAGCCGGTTTAATCATGGTTTTTTAGAAGTTCGATTTTATGAGTCCATCGGACCGATAACTTGGTCGGTTTATCGGTTGGTCGATACGATTTGATTTTCAAAATCATGATTATTACAAAAGTCTAAACCCCTTTATAAAGTGAAACCAAAAGAAACTGAAGTTATGACAAGAAGTTCTGTCCTAAAAGATCAACACCAACTTGGAGAAAGAGAGCTAAACTGAGGGTCCAACTCGGACCAACTTGAGACAAAAAGATCTTTCCTCCATCTGATGTACAATGAGTAAATGATTAGACTGGCTCACGTTTGAAGATTATTTATTAATAAAATTTTGTTTTAAAAATATTTATCAAACTAATTTATTTTTAATCACGTGACATATTTTATTATTTTTTACCTGATATCGAAAAATGTTACTTTAATCAGCATTTTTACAAGAATGTGGTATATGACACAATTTGGTTCACTGTAAAAAAATTAAAGCGGTCACATTTAACATCGTCCAAAATACTCATTATCAATATTTTCAATTTTAACAGATGCTAAATTCAATAAATCCAAATTTGACCCATACTTATACTAAATGTAACAAAACCTAGGAATCATAACAGATATTAACACATAGCGTCGGCACGACCGATGCTAATTTGGCGCAATTATTATTTTTTATTGTTTACTATTTATAATGGCAACAATACATCAAAATTTAATTTATACTTTAAATTAAATATGACAAATTTCAGAAATGTAGCGTGGGTCAGGACCGACGCTAAATTTAATTCATAATTAAAGCTAAAATAACACATATTTAACAGATAATGTTGGCCCGGCCGACGCTAAATTCGCGGAATTTACGGCCAAAAATATAAAGTTATTATTAACTATTTTGTAGATTAGTTATTTATTTTTTTACGTTTAACAAAAAAAATCTGAATTTTGAATATAATAAATTTTATAGTATAATAAATTTTAGTTTCTCTCTTCTTATTAAAACTATTATTAACTATTTTCTCTGTGATTTTTTACCATTATATTAAAGTAAAAATAAATTACTAAATATTAGTGTAAGATTTTTAATTAATAAGTTAATCCCTACTTACAAATATTTATATTGACTTAAGTTAACTTATTAATTCTATTACCAAAAAAAAAAAGTAACTTATTAATTACTAACATATATATTTTAATTTAATATGTATGTTTATATGTTAATATCATATTTTTTTTAATTTATGTGACTTAAGTCATATATGTGTTTTCTTGTTTAGCGTCAGTCCGACCCACGCTACGTGTTAATATGTATTATAATTTCTAAAATTTGTTATATTAAGTTTTATGTATGAATTAATATTTGATTTATTGAATTTAGCGTCGGTCATGACGGACGTTACTTGTTAAAATTAAAAATATTGGTCATGTGACACAATCTGATAAAAGGATTACTGACAGTAACATTTTTAAACAATTCTATTTAAGGTAAAGTTTTTTGTGTCAGATAAAAAATAATAAAATATATCACGTGATTAAAAATATATTAATTTGATAAATAATTTTAAAATAAAATTATATTGATAAATAATTTTTAAAATTGAGTCAATCTCGTCATTTACCCAACGTACAACACCACCATAAGTTTCCCAAAGCTAATCCACTTCCACTGAAGTTGCATTGACTTTGTTAGTAGAATTAAAAAAAAAAAAAAAAAAAAAAAAACCTTCCCTTAGAAATAAAAAGCTTCAATGTTATTATGTGCTTTTGTTGGTGTTCAAAATTATGCGATTTGAAAGAGTGGGAAAATAGGGGGGGGGGGGGGGTGCCTTTACAGGCTGGTGACAGGTTGTGCTACTGCTCACTTGCAATAGCAATATTAGGGTCCTCTTTTAGGTATGGTATTTACGGACAATCTTTTCTTTTTATATCTGTATAATAATAATTGTATTTGACGTCTATGACATCATCACATATAACGAGTACATTTTACATTTTATTTCCTGTGATGACAACTTAAAAAAATCATATGCAATTATTTTTTAATCTTACTCACTCAAATAAAATAAGATTTAAATTACAAACTATTCTCATATAATATGGTGTCCTATGAAATTATATTTTAATACAATTAAAATTAAATATAATATATACGTTGGTTCAAGTGGAATTAGGTTCGGATCTCTTAAGCAATTTTTCGGATTTGAACGTTATGGATGAAAAAAACGTAATTGAAAGGAGAGACCTCACTAAAGATAGTCAGTCAGATTCCTGATGGAAATTATTCAATAGATACTTCACACATATAACATGATAAAAATATATATATATATATACTATATATAAAATGAAAAATAATATATTATATGAATATAAATAAGATCCTACCTAAGTATCATGTTATTAGGATTCAAACAAATAACGAAACTTCTTTCCTCGGAGAGGGACTGCCACCAGATTTTGGTCTGAGTTTTGTTTGTTATGCATGTTATCTTTTTGTTCTGTGTCTGTGTGCTTCGGGTGGTGGTTGCGTTTCTTCGATTTCCAACCTTCATGGGAAAAAACAGGGATATTCCTCAAAATTGAATTTGATTTTACAGTAAGGGTCTAGCAAGTTCATGAAAAAAAAGTAGCAACCAGTGTTATTAAAATACTGGTTAAAGAATATAAAACAGCAAAATTTTATTGGAAAATCCAAAACTCCACTTCTTTATATATTGATTATATTATTTCCATAAAAATTTATCTTATTAATTCTTTAATCAGTACTTTAAACATGGATTAGTATTTTCCTTGAAGTAAATAAGTAAAGATATATATACCTTAAATTTAATAAAATATATTAAAATCTTAATCTACTAAATACTCAAAGGTATACTTACTTACTCAGCCTTTTGAAAAAGAAAAAAGAAAACAGGTTCCAATTTTGGAAGAACTAAACAAAGGTAGTGAGATGGTGGCCACTTGGAGTCCCACTGTTTCAAGCTGGGGATTTTGCGTAATCTGCACCGTGGAGGATGATGGTTGGGCCTTGGAGAATGGGAAATATAGCATCGGTTAAGTATTATATGTTCCAAACAGTTTGAGATCTCGCGCTGTTTTAATATACCATGGAGAAATCTGTTGGCCTCTACTAAGAGGATTTTGAATAAGATCACATTTGGATAAATAATTTAATTAAATATTTATTATATAAATATTTATTATATGAGAGTTTATATTATAAACGTTTAAATTCAATAAATTATTTATATTTTGATGCATATTTTGAAAAACATTTATATAAATTAAAACGTTTGGATATATCATTACATAAACGCTTATAAACACTTTAAAATTGAAAATTTTAACTTTGTTAAATTAAAAATTAAAAAATGTAACTTTAAAAAATGATTTTAAATGTTGGGTTTTTTTAATGTTAATTTTTTATATAAAAAAAAGAGAGGAGTGTCATCATAACATCAATTTTATATCGTTTATGGAACTAATGTTAACATCATTATTTTATAAAATTTAACGTCAGTTTTTTTTATAGATTATAAATATCAAAATATCCCATCTCTTTTCCAACTGTTGTTTTAATATCAACGGTGAAAATCACATCTGATCACAATATACAGATATCAGCATTAGCTATACAGCAGTTTCACAAAATCAGCAGCAGAGATAACAAGAGAGTGTTAAATCACATTAGCTATATCAACAGTTTCGCAAATCAGACCTGGAACTTAAGCAAAAGCATATCACAAATTTTACAAACTTTTTCAATCTTTTAACACAGTTCAAGCATATAACAAATCTTACAAGCTTTCAACAAATTTTACAAATTTTTTGAGAGATTTTTCGGGGGAGGTTGAAGGCATAAGGGAGCATACATCAAATAGAGGGTAAAGGCAAAAGGAAGCATAGGTTGATAATAGAATAGTAGTAGAAGTCTAATCCTTATCTTTTGACCATCCATTCTTCCGCCTATATTAGGATAGACTTAGTTAGTTTGATAGTTTGTTATTCTGTTTTAGCCTTGTGATTAGGATAAGGACTTAGCTAGATAGTTTGTTATTCTGTTTCAACTGTAGGACCTATATATTGAGGTACCATGCACCTTTTGTAACGTGAATTGTGATAATCAAATCAAGAATTCACATATTCTATTATGACACCATAGCAGGTTGATCCTGAGAAGAACGAGAAGAAGGAGTTGGAAGATGATCAAGACTCCAACAAATCAGCCTTCTATCTTGGTTCTTCAGATAATCCTGGAACTCCCCTTATTGCTGCAACCTCAATGGAAACAACTACAGGACATGGGCTCGTTCCATGAAGACTGCATTGCATGTAAAGATGAAGCTTGGCTTCATAGACGGAAGCATCAAGAAACCTGCAATCAAATTAGGTGACTATTCCAAATGGGAAAAGGTGGACTCAATGGTGATGGCTTGGATCATCAACGCCACTGATCCAAGTCTACATGGGAGTATTTCACATGCTTCAACAACAAGAGACATCTGGATTGATCTTGAAGAAAGGTTTGCGTGAGTCAATGCACCAAGAATCCATCAGTTGTTGCGCACACTTTGCTTGATGGAAAAAGAACTAGATATGAGTGTAACAGACTCTTACACAAGATTCAAAGATCTTTTTGATGAGTTGGATGAACCCCAACCTCTGTCAGAATGTACCTGTGAATCCTCAAAGTAGCTGACATAAAGAGAAGAGGACCAACGCATACAATTTGTACATGTCAAGGCAACGATCCTTAATGCAGAATCCATACCTTCTCTTCGTCGTGTTTTCAACCACAGTCAGAGGGAAGAATTGCGTTTTATATCAGAAAAGGAAAGGAGCAGCAAGGCTGATGCAGGTTCAGCTTTTCTTTCATACAAAGGGAACAAATTCAAGGTCAAAAATGGTCCTCGACCCAAGTGTGATCATTGTGGCAAAATGGGTCACGTAAAAGCAAAATGCTTCAAGATAGTTGAGTACCCTGCTCATTGGGATACTTGCAAATTAAGCAAGCAAGAAGCACATTCCAATGCTTTTCTAGCCAGCAGTGATGATGCAAAGAAAGAAACTCAGAAAGTTCTGTAGCAGGTCATGCACTCCATGGAAGACGCATGACACATAATGTAGGACAACATGAGAAAACGACTGGTAATGATAAATGGCAAAGGGAGACAGAGTGGCTCTTAGACAGTGGTGCTTCGCACCACAAGACACCCTTACTATCTCTCTTAAAGGGAGTATGCAAAGTTAATCATCCTTTCTACATAACAGTACCTACGAGAAATGTTGTTATGGTAGAAAAGATGGGATATGTTGAACTTGATGGAAACGTCAAGCTGAGCAATGTTTTATTTGTGCCTCAATTCAGTTGCAACTTGATTTCAGTGCATAAATTGACATGTGATTCAAACTGTACACTGACTTATGATGAAAATTGTTGCATATTGTAGGACCGGACCGCAAAGAGGCTGATTGGATTAGGTGACCTGCTTGGAGGGGTTTACATGTTCAAAGGACTAGCACAAGGTTTCTCTTACACTACAACTCAGTAGAACATATCAAGCCTTTGGCACTCAAGAATGGGCCATCCTTCAACAAAAGCTCTTCAGAACATTTCACATTTACTTAGATGTAGTTTCAATTTGAATAAAGATGGACATTGTGATATTTGTCATAAATCCAAACAATCTAGACTTTCTTTTAATCTTAGTAATAATAAAGTTGACGGGCTCTTTCATCTTATACATTATGATCCATGGGGAAAGTATAACACTGTTGCATACAATGGTTCACACTACTTTCTTACCATTGTTTATGATTATTCACGAGCAACATGGGTATACCTAATGAGGCATAAAACCGAAACCATGGATATGCTTAAGAATTTTTGCAGCATGGTCAAGAGGCAGTTCAACACACATGTGAAGAGAATACAGAGTGATAAGATACATTCGAGATGAGGGAATAATACACGAGACGTCATGTGTAGCAACACCTCAACAAAACGGGAGTGTAGAACGAAAACATAGGCACTTACTCAATGTGGCAAGAGCCTTATGCTTTGAAGCCAATCTTCCCATACGCTTTTGGGGAGAGTGTGTACTAGCAGCCACTCATCTCATAAATAAAACTCCCACTATTGCAAATAGAGGCATCACTCCTTATGAAATGTTGTATGGAAAGCTACCTACTTATGATCATTTGAAGGTCTTCGGGTGCCTATGCTATGTGAAGAATTCATTCAAACAAGACAAGCTTGCTTCAAGAGCAGAAAAGTGCATGTTCGTTGGATACCCACAATGTCAAAAAGGGTGGAAGGTCTATGACTTGCAAACACGAGTTTTTTGTTTCACGTGATGTGATCTTCTATGAAAAACTTTCCCTTATAATAATGGGAATGAAACAACAAACACTAGCATATCTATGTTTCATGATACAATGCAAGCAGAGACCGAACACCAAAGCAATACATTGAACGAAGGGCATGAGTCAACTATGGAAGGAGACTTGCAAGTTCCAGTCGAGGAAGAACAACTCCAAGACATTACAGGAGATGATACACAAAATGCAGAAGAAGGAAGCCCCGAGGGTGCAGTATTGGAAGCTCGAAATGAGGGGGAGCACCATGCAGCTCCTGACAGAACAAAACTAGTTCCATGCACACGGCAGCCTCCTTCATATCTCAAAGACTATTATTATCATACAGCTATTGTAAACCCTTCATGCACGACACCAAATTCCAGCTCCTCTTCAGGTACGGTCTATCCCATCTCAAAATTTATAAATTATGATCATTTTTCATAAAAGCATTGAGCATATCTTGCAGAACTTTCGTCTCATGAGGAACCCATGACATATGCAGAAGTTGTAAAGCATTCCAAATGGCGAGATGCCATGGCACAAGAAATGAAGGCCTTGGAAGACAATCACACTTGGGAATTGATGCTACTTCCCCCGGGAAGAAAAACCGTAGGATGCAAGTGGGTGGACAAAATAAAGCACAAGGCTACTGGTGAAATTGAAAATTATAAGGCACGTCTCGTGGCAAAGGGTTTCACCCAAATTGAAGGTGAAGACTTCAACGAAACTTTTGCACCAGTTGCCAAGAAACAAACTACTGTGTCAAGATCCTCAATTGAAGCAGAATATCGGGCCATTGCTCATGCTACTAGTGAAATTATTTGGTTAAGAAGTTTGTTGAAGTGTCTACGGGTAGATTGTGGCACATCTACACTTTTACACTGCGACAACCAGGCTGCTCTTCACCTTGCATCCAATCCGGTTTTCCATGAAAAAACAAACCACATAGAAGTGCATTGTCATTTTATATGTCAGCACTTGCAAGCAGGCATGATATCTACTACCTATGTTCCAACCAGGCAACAACAAGTTGATATCTTCACCAAGTCTTTAGGTGGAAAGCTATTTTCTGAACTAGGGGCGCCCATAATCCTCACGCTCCAACTTGAGGGGGAGAAATAAAATAGTAGTAGAAGTCTAATCATTATCTTTTGACCATCCATTCTTCCGCTGATATTAGGATAGATATAGTTAGTTTGATAGTTTGTTATTCTGTTTTAGCCTTGTGATCAGGATAAGGACTTTGGTAGATAGTTTGTTATTCTGTTTCAACAGCAGGACCTATATATTGAGGTACCATGCACCTTTTGTAACGTCAATTGTGATAATCAAATCAAGAATTGCACATATTCTATTAGTTGAAGGCATAAGGATGAAAGTTAAAGGAGACAAAAGAGAGAAAACGGATCTGTGCGGTGGAGGAAGAAGCGGACGGCGATGAAAAAGGTTGGGGACGGATGGGCAATGGCATGGGGACAGCAAACGACAGTGAAGAGCATCCTCAGTTAAGGGTCAAAGTGACTCGAGGAAGAAAGATGGGTTTAATAATGAGTGATTCAAAAGGGAAAAAATAACAGGAAAAAAGAAGAAGAAACGGGGTCTGATGGGATTCAAAATGAGTCACGACTGGCCCTATTCCACTCATTTCCGCATAAGCTATTTTTGTTGTATGCCCATAAGCTTCTCCCATTAGCTTATGAAAATAAGCTATAGCTTATGGGATTAAATAAGTCAATTTTATAAGCTCTCCCAAGCAGTCATCTTAAATACTTATATCATAAGATAAGTCCAAATAATCTTAATTAAGCTCTCCCAAACAGAACCTAAGTGCAACATCGATGTAGCATGAAAGTGACTTGGGATAGCCGGTATATTAGGTATTTTTTTTTTCAAAACCCATTTTTACCATATTCTCATCCCCCACCACCACCACCACCACCATCTTCCTCTTTTCCCTTCCTTCTCTCTCCTTCCCATCCCCACCCTCTTCCCCTTCCCCTTCCCTCCGACGATGACCATCCAACCTTTGTTGTTCGCATCGCCGAAAACGGTGAGTTATTGGTCGTGGAGATGCAGTGACGTGGGAGGCGAAGACGGCTTGGAGGCGGAGGACGACAGTGGTGTTGGAGTGGGATCTGGTGAGGAGGAGGCTGGTGCAACCGTGACTAGATTTGGTGGTTGCGACTCCAGAAGACCAGTCATGATGGTGCTCGGAATCCATGACAGTGGTAGACTGAGGAAGACAACAGGTGGTGGTGGTGGTGGTTCTGCAATATGCTTCTCCGGCTGGATGTGGGTGGTCGTCTTCTTTAAACTTCAACAGCGGCTTCTAGAGGCGATGGTGGTGGTTGAATCTGATAGTAGATTTGAAAGTCTGGATCTGGGTTGAGGGGAACAGGAGTGAGGACGACGGCCGATGGTGAGGTGAGGTGTGGGCGGTGATGGTCGTCGCCAGATCGACGATGGTTCTGGCAGTGGTCGTCATTTTGAGTGGTTGCCAACTCCGGTGGGATGGGTGAGGGGATAGAGATAATGTTGTAAATTGATTTTTTTGGTTACCTGTATCATAAGTAGCAGGTAGCATTTTTTTTTGGAAGCTCAAATCCAGTCCGTTCAATATTATACTATTATATCCGACAGCAACCACAGGGGGTGCACCGATGTAGCACGATTTTGAAGGCTTCAAGCTAGCCTTCACCGAGAAATCTAGGTACGGTTTGTTCGAGGAATTTGACAGCAAAAGTTTAGGCCTTTTACCATTTAATGTTTAGTTTGCAAGGCAGGGTTATATGTTTAGGTCATTTAAATTATAATATGACTAATTTTCATTCAATTATAAAAATTAAGAATTTAGTTATAAGGTTTAAGTGGTATGCATGGTTAATGTAAAATTTTTTTACACTAACATGTTCCTAATAGATCTGGCCAAAGCCTAATAAACTCCAAGGCTCAACACCTAAAAGGTCCCAAAAAGCTGGAGACCCACGATACCTCAGATATTGAGGACCAAGCTCCCAAGTCGAGGTCATGGCTTTGCGTATATAACCCGGAGCTCGAGAACCCACCATAAGTAAGGAATCCCCAATCTCTCAACCCCAAAGCAAGCAAAGACGTATGCAAACAAAGGAAACCTTATAGAAGGACATTTGGGAGACACCTGCAAGGGGTGACGAAACAGAAAGAAGCACCCCCCCTCCCGCGCGCGCGCGTATATTCTGCTAACTGAATGGGATCCATAGGAATAATAGAATCACACCCTCCGTGCTCCCTAAGAAGGCTATAAAGCAAGGATTAGGGCGTCTGAGCAATCATCCTGTACACACACACAATAGCTTATACTCGTTCCGCCATCGAAACAATTGGGGCCTATCATGGGGCTAGATAAAACTTTTCCTACCCACAATACTCATAGACAACATATGGTACAGATCAGAAGCAGTGGCGGAGCTGAGAGAAAACCCCCAGAACAACGTCGCCCTCCACCGCAAACGAATGAAAGACCTCAAGTCAGCCAAGCTGCGATTCAAGCACTAATGACCGTAATGGAGCACCTACAGCAGGAGAACGCCAACATGAGAGAGCAGATGGAGGAATGATGCAGGCGTGAAAAATAAAGGGAGACACACACCATTGACGAACCAAGTCAGACCTCTAACGTTCGCAACGACCGCGAGTACTATCACCATGCGGTGGCTCAATGACCTCCTTTCCATGATGCTGATGGAAGCCACGCGCGACGGAACCCGACACCAGTGAATCAGACGCAACAAACCAAACATCGCTTTTCCAGTGAGGTAATGCTAGCCCTGTTTCTGGGAAACTTGAAGGCACTGCAAATGGACAAGTATGACGGAACAACCGATCCCGAGGAGCAACACGATATTAGTGAAGATTTGTCATTGTCTTTTTCAGATTTTTTTCTTTTGTTTCATTAATGCATAATAGTACTTTCAACATGCAGATTCAAACACAGAAGAGTGGAACTTGCTTTTTGTTACTAGTTTATTCTGGATGACAACAAGATATTAGTGAAAGTTTGTCACTGTATTTTCATATATATATATATATATATGTATATTTTGCTTCTTTAATGCATAATATTACTTTCAACATGGAGGATTGCTTTAATCTTTTGTTTGATATAGGTATAGCGGTTTTTCTTTAATAGGCGTTTGTGACATTTCTTGATGGATGTTAAAGTCTAAACTGCAGGATGATGGTGGCAGTTCCATCGATGGGCTTCTGTTAGTGTAGAAAAGGATGCAAACTGGACTTTGTTAAATGTTTTAAGAATCAAAGTTTGATTATGATCGATTTTGTTGATTGCATTAGGGGTATGATTGATGTTGATTGTTGAATGCTATTTTTTTTATATGTTGAATGCTGGAAGTTGTGTTTTGAATGCTGAATGTTGTTTTCTAATTGCTGAATGTTGTTTTTGATTGGTGAATGCTGGGGGAATGTACAGAAAGCAGTGAAAATACTAATTAAAAAATGATGGCTAATAGATAGCGTTTGTTTTGAAAATTCTATCATAGTTAAAACAAAGATAGCGCTTTAATGAAATCACGCTATCGCTTTTGGATAACTAAGATAACGCATTTTTAAGTCAGTGTTATCTTTATTATGAACACACGTCAGCGCTGCTTTCTGGATGCACATTTTAGTGTGAACTACTATAACATTTCGTTGGAAATAGGGATGGTAATGGGTATGGTACTATAGTACCCGTCCCCATACCCGCGTTTTAAAAAAGTACCCGTCCCCGTCCCCATACCTGCGTGGGTAGCAACCTTGATACCCATACCCTCACCCGCTGGGTACCTAACTATCCGTACCCGCACCCATTACCCGCACTTTATATAAGAAATTTGTGGATTTTGAAAATAAGATATGTGAATATGGTATACCCAAAAGTTTTCGACTGATATAATTTTCATATTCTTCACTTTAAACAATAAAATAACTTATTTTTGTACTTACATAAAGTTGCGCTCCACATAGTAAATGTCTTGCATACCAAACTAAAAGTACAATCCGTAGATTTAATAATTAATTTGTGAACATGAAATGTATGAAATGCAAAAGTTCAAATACAAAACGTCAAATAATCAATCTCCAAAACATTAATTAAATATTACAATAAAGAATGATACATTACACTAAAAGGAGTGTTAGTAAAAAAAAAAAAAAAAAAGGAATGCTATTGAATTGCAGAAAAAACAATATTAATGCCTCCTTTTTATTTCATTTGCCAACACTTGATGATTATCATTATTATCATGTTTGTTCACAAGACAGAGGAAAACACGTCGAGATTATTGTAAATATTAAGATACTAAATAAAGAAGGAAAGCATAGCAACCCAAGCATTTCCATAGGAGATGATTTGATAATATTAATCAAGAAGTAACATACAAAGTATAGGCGACAATGAAGCCAGTCAAGTGAAATGGACAATAAAGCTCTAGTTTTTTTTAAATTTTTTTAATGCAATATGTTATAATTATGTATATAGAAAATAAATATATAAAAAAATAAATTAATATATATAGTGCGGGTATGGGGCGGGGTGGGTACTAGAGTACCCATACCCGCGCCGCACCCATCCCCATTAGTTTTTGGGGGTAATTACCCGCACCCTCACCCATACCTATTAAACGGGTAATTACCTTATCCGTCATCGGTAATTTTTGCGGGTACCCATTGGGTCCGATATCCATTGCCATCCCTAATTGGAAAAACGTTATTGTAGTTAAATCTACGACTGCGCTTTATAAGCGTTATCCTTGTTTACAACTTTCAATAGCGCCAAGATAGATAGCGCTCGAAAGCGCTGTAAAATGTCAAAATTACACGCTATTAAATCTCGTAACAGGGACCATTAGATTAAATTAAAGGTTGAGATTATAACATTAAAATAAAAGGCAAAATTACACTTTTGATCCCTTAACTTTTTGTGTGACAAATAAATCTCCTATAATTACAAACGTTAATAACGTTGGCCTAAATGCTATCTTCCGTCCAACACCGTTACTAACGGTTCTACATGTCCGTTAAGTGTCCACGTGGCCATAACGTGGTTGGTGATGTGGCATCCAAGACAATATTTTGATCTCTTATTTTAATTGTTTTGTTCAATTTAATCCCTTAATTTTTTTTATAACAAATAAATATCTTATATTTACAAACGTTAACAATGTTGGCCTAAACAATAAGTCCCTTATCCGATGCCTCTGCCGTCCGGTGAGCACAACGTTCCTTATGTAGTTATGGAGCGAAGCAGTTGCTTTTATGTAAACAAGAGAGTGAAGGAGATGAGGCCGTTCAAGAAGTTCTGTTGTTTGTTGTCACACACCTAACATGCCATGGCCGCTTGTGATGCCAATCTGCAAGGAAGCATGTTTAAGAGTCATCATTTCGTCTCTTTGATAAAGCTTCCCAAGTATGATGCATCATTTCTTATACAAAGTAACGCTCTGCAACATCAATTTAGCATAGAGAGACGTGTCTTTGATAAAGCTTCCCAAGTCTGATGCAATCTTATCACTACAAGAAAATGCAATAAGAAACCAAACTGAATCAGAAAAACAATCAGGGAAACTACAACTTAGCATGAGAAACTAAAAATTTGAACACACGTGATAAACACTAAAATATGGACAACCTGCTTAAGTTTCATGTTCATGAATCAGTTAGGGATTTTGTCAAACATATAGTGTGCAAGCTCACAAGATGCACAAATTTGCATAGATCATGACAGCTCCTTACCATAAAATTATGAACATCAGTCAGTCAAGGACAATTAAAATGACAATATACATGTTCATTCAACAAATAGGAACAAAGGGAAAGAAAAAAAAGTTCGAATCTGCCCCAGTGTCGGTTTGTGGTTGCTTCGAATAGAGACACGAATCAATTTCATTTCCTCTCCATTGTTCGCGAATCTATCTCTCAGTTCTGCTTTGGATCTTTGCTTAATTTTGTTCTCAGTTCTGCTTTGGATCTCTGCTTAATTTATCTCTGAGTTTCGTGAATCAATTTCATTCCCTGGTTTGTGGAACGCTTGTGGGAGTTGGGAATTTGCCTCAGGGCCTTCGTCAACTTGCTTCAAGGATGGATTTGATATTGGGACAACTTGCTTTAGCGTGTGTTTGGAGGGAGTATTATTAGAGGATAAAGTAATTTTATAGGGTAATTAAATTACTTTATTTCAAAATATGTTGTTTGGATATTTTTTTAAAAATATTTAAAATTTTTGTAATTTTAATAGGGTATTTATTGTAGTGTAAATGAAGGAATTTGAAATCCCCTTCTAAATAGATGGAATTTGTAAATTCTTCTCACTTCCACCGCATTCGGCCACCACCTCCAACAGTCGTCGACCACCACTGCCGTCGGTCGAGTTCCGGCCACCACCGCCGCCATCGATGAGTTCCGACCATCGCCGCCGTCGATAAGCTCCGACGACTGCCGCCATCGGTGAGCTCCGGTCGCCGCCGCCTGACGAACTCCGGCCACCGCTACTACTAGACCTCCTATCACCACCAACCACCACCACCACTTGCCATCATTTTTTTAATTGTTTTTGTTTTTGTCTAAAAGCTTCAAATAAGAATTGAATTGAACCCTGGACCTTTAAGGAGAAAGACCGGAGAATCAACCACTAGACCATTGATGTCTGTTTATAATAATTTGTTATTTAAAATTACTAATATTTATTTTTTTATCACAATTTATAGTAAAATTCAAAATTCAAAAATAAATATTGTGAAATGAAATTTTAAAATTAAACAAAATTAAATTGTTTTATTCAAACAAAAAATTTTAAATGCAAGGAATTTAAATTACTCTATCTAAACAAAGTATTTTCGAAATGATGGTAATTCAAATAAAGTAATTCAATTGCCTTATATTTTAAATATCCTAAAATTTTGAAATATCTCATCTAAGCACAACCTTTAGGGATTGGGCCGACTTGCTTCATGGAGATGGGTGGGCGGTTGCTGGGCGAGGGATTTGGGGAGATGGAAGATGAATGCGCGAGAGAGGGGGAGCGACAGGGTTAGGCTGATTTTTTTTATTTAGTGTTATAATCTCAACCTTTAATTTAATCTAACAGTCATTGTTTAACATTCTCACCTCTCATAATAAAACATCACTCTAACCTGAGTTGCCCTATATATAATTACTTGCTTTTTATTGGTTTCAGGGAGTTCATAAATTAAAGGTTTAATTGCACTTTTGGTCCCCCAGATATAACGATTGTGCAATTTTAGTCCCCCAGGTTTTAATTGCGCCAATTGGATCCCTCAAGTATTACGATTGTGCAATTTTGGTCCCCTAGTTTTCAATTGCACCAATTGGGTCCCCTAGGTATCACGATTGTTCAATTTTGGTCCCCCAAGTATCATAATAGTGCAATTTTTAACGTCAGTAGCCTACGTAGGACACGTGGGACTGATTTGACACTTAGTGAAGTCAACTTGACAGTTTACGAGACATTATTATAAGACATCATTGACATCTCACACAATTTAATGGTCAAATGCACATCATTAAGTATCACATAAGAATGATACGTAAGCTGTCAAGCTAGTCTCATTAAGTGCCAAATCAGTTGCACATGTGCTTCGTAGGCTATTAATGTTAAAAGTTGTACAATCGTGATACTTGGAGGATCAAAATTGCACAATCGTAATACATAGAGGACTAAAATTGCATAATCATGATAAGCAGGGGACCCAATTGGCGCAATTGAAACTTGGGGGACCGAAATTGCACAATTGTGATACTTGGAGGACCCAATTGGCGCAATTATAACCCGGGGGACCAAAATTGCACAATCATGATACCTGAGGGACCAAAAGTGCAATTAAGCCTAAATTAAAATATATAAGATTATAACTATCGGGGAATTGGGGTTTAGTATTTTGTGTGTCTGATCGGTAATCTTTCATTCTTTGCATCTGTTGAGGAATGAAGTTTCGCAGTGATGACAATGCCCAACTTTATAATCACTAATCAGACACCCGATTTGATCAAAGATATACCACATACATTGTCTTTGTATTGAAAACGTTTGAAAATCTAATCTAAAACATGACACGGATTAGGGTTGGTGTTCGGTTGCGTTTCTTAAGTCTTAAACACAATATATTATTATGTTCAATGTGTTATTGCCGGTTGGTAGGGATGATTATTTGCTTCACCAACACTTATGTGATTCACAATCCAATTCATTTAGCCAAGATACATCAACACTATAAGATTATAGTCACTATTATTGAGCAGGATTATCATCACGGAAGGCCCCCCTCCATAACCAAGCATGAATTTTTCCCCTTAACTTGACCGGTGTATGAATGTAGAAGCAGGAACATTGTATGATTGGAATAATCATTGAATTATTATGAATAAATTATACTAGTACTGTAAGTGATATGTGCAGTGCGATGCACGGATTTGACAAATGGCCATAGTTTATAAAGCTTTATAATAACGAATTAAATTTTCTAAAAAATTTAAATTGTACTGTTATCAATACAAAAAAAATTGAAAATATTATGTACATGGAAAAAAGTAAAATATAAATACCAATAACAAAGCTGGAGTATAATAAAAAATAATCAGAAATCGATATATTGGATTGAAATTTGAAACCTGCAACAAACAAATAAAAATTATATTAAACAAAAAATTACATACACAGTGTGTTTGGAATGTAAGTAAAAGAAATAATTTGATTTGTAAATCAAATTACATTAGAAAGTTAAAAATAAAAAATGGTTTTTTTTATCATACAAAAAAAAAAAATATTTTTATTTCTAAAATCTTATAAATTTTATTCTATTAAACATTCCATTAAATTTGATAGGATTTTTTTAGGTAGATGAATTTGATAGGATTTGTTAGAATTTGATTTGATTTGAAATAAATAAATAGCCCTTTAACTACCTTTTATAAAGTATAAATTTACAACAATAAAATTAAATCAAATTAATTCTCATTTTAATGAATTCCAAACATACAATTTGAATTTTAAATCAATTCAAATCTCATTTTTTTAGACAAATTCTATCACACAAAATTTGATTTCTAAATCAAATTAAGAATATAGGTTAAAATTGGTTCTCGACAAAAAAATACGATAACACTTTGGTCCCTGAAAAATGAAATATATCAATTTGGTCCTCAAGAATGCAAAATGCAGGTCAAAATAATCTCCGATAGGCATAAAATGTCCTTAAAAATTATCCTGAAAAGAACTACTTTGATATGCATTTTACATTATTGAGAACCAAATTAATATTTTTCATTTCTCATGGATCAAAATATCATCATATTTTTTTTTTGTAAAGGACCGATTTGATCCTTTATTCTCAAATTAATTCAAGTCAAATCATATCAAATCATTTTCAATTTTATTTGATTACAAACACAACCATTCCGCGGAACATTGCCTGATTCACATTTAAACTAACAACTTTATACATACTTGTGACCGTTTCTTACTATTGGTCACAACTAAGAGAGGTTCCGGCAATTTGGCCCATGAAACTTTACATGCTCTTTGGACAGCACGCGATTTCCACTTCTTTTTTTAGTTGTTACTTGTTGATGTTAAGAAGATCCTGAATTTTAATTACCTTACTTACTATGTAAAGATTTACTAATTTTTTTTTTTTTTTTGACTCCAAAAGATTTACCAATTAAAGTTCTAATATTCTATCATTCAAAGAAAATAGTTAATTTTTCTTAGAAATTTGCTAACAACACACTCTTTAACATACTTTTTTCAACATACTCTATTATTGAGTGAAATTCATGTGTACCCACCAAATAGAAAGTGAGTCCATATGATTTAGGGGATCTCACATGAAATCTACACATAATAGAGTGTGTTGAAGGAAATATGATAAAGAGTATGTTATTAGCATTCCTCTTCATGTAATCCTGAATCGCTCTTGTTCGGCATCGGGTACACGACCCATGACTTTGCAGGGCTAGGCCCATGCGAAGCCTTGCAGTTCAATAACCGTTCTCCTTATTAAGTCGAGACTCTCACACTACAAAAGGCAACCATTAAGCCGAGGCCATCAAGGTGAAAACCCAGCCTCAATGATTCCCTCATAACTAATTGTACCTGCATGCTATATAAATCGTGCGTCAAAACCTGAGTAAATCATCTTTTCATATACTCACCCAACCTCTTGGTGCATTGGTAATCATATATATAAGGTGGTGTTTGATATCCGACATATTTTAAAATTTTTGAAAAAGTGAAGTGAGAAAATAAGTTTTTTATTTTAGGTGTTAGAGACAAAAAATCATTCACAGATGTAAAAGATAACCGAGAATAAAATTTGTGAATGAAACCAAAAAATTTCATTCTCACCTCAATGGATAGGAAAGATGCTGAAGGGAATGAAAATATTTTGGGACGTTAAATTACCCCCATTTTCTTACCTGCAAATATAGTAACAACATCCGAAGCGCGACACCTCTGAGCTCCTCATTCGTGATTGCCCCCCAAGTGATGCCTTTCCCAGTTGAATACCACTGCTCGAGCAACCTCTAGGTTGCCCAGTTACCATTCGTTACAAAGCCGTTGCAGGCGTCCTTCACATATCTGTGAGCAAGCCACGACTCCAACTTGAATGTACGACCTACCCGCAACTCTAACGCCCAAGCCGCCGTCCCACCCCTCTATCCACAAACCACTGTGGCCACCTATGTTGGTGGTGTCTGCAATCTATTAAGTGAACCATAAGGAACTAAGGTTAGAAGAAATTAAGAAATTTCTTTTATAAGATATAAATATTATTATTAATTAAATTGTAATGTATATTATGAAATTGTTAGCTTATGAGGCCTTGTTACTCCTCTTTTATGAGAATTTGTTACTCCTTGTATGATACCTTTTATTTTGAAAGTTTTTCTTTTATAAAGGTATTTTTGGAAAAATTAATTATATTCTTGAAAATATTTTACATGAACCAAACATGAGAATGAAATTTGTAGGAAATGCAACATATCATTCTCAACTAAGTGAAGTGACAACCAAATATATTTTGTTAACTTTTCCATGTTTCTCATTCCTGATAATGAGATTACTAGAAATATAGTTTGTTTGGATATTTCATGAATCAAACGCATACGTCCATGCACGACACCATTTCAGACAAGGTCCGAGGCCAGACCTAGTCGCTAGCAACAATTGTTCAATGATTCTCCACCTTATCTATTCTTCTACTTATATGATGAACCATAATATATAAGAATTATCTTGAAAATTGGAATTTTAACTTCATAAGCCATCCTTTCCCATTAACATTAAACATTCAAACAATAGAAAAACACAATCCCCTCAATCCATTCCTTCTACCCTGTTCTTTTCTCAACCACTCCATTGCCGTTGTATAGTCAATGGAAAATCTCTCTACTTCCTGTTGAGCTCATCTTAGATAGTTGAAAACCGCACAATAAATTGGTACTTATCAGGATTAGAGGTGGTTGTGCTGCAAATTGCAGCCACACACTTATTTAGAGTATTGTTACAGTATCATGACATATAAATCATCCAGACTATTAGATGTAAAGGATGTAAAATAACAGTTATACCATTATACACTTTTATTGTATGACAGATTTAACTACTAAGATTCACTAGGAATCTTCATGAAGCTTATTGTAGTGTTAGTTATAGTCTTTACATAGTCAGTTATGTGTTCTTGACTATCTAGCTCCTATATAAGTCAATGTATTATTCATCAATTAATAACTTGAGAATTATTCAGTGAATTTTACTTTCTTACTTCATAATATGGTATCAGATTTACTCTGACTACATCTAGCTTCCGCGATTCGTTTCTTCAGCCATGGCTGATCCTTCAGTCACATCTTCCAATAACAACAATGGTGCTAGCAATGATCATGCACCACCACAAGGCAGCCAAGGTGATCCTCCTCCACCACCTGCCAATCCCACACAAAATCCGAATAGTCCATACTATCTTCATCCAGGCGAAAACCCTAGTTCTATTCTTGTCTCCCCTCCTCTGAATGGAGACAACTATTATAATTGGAGCCGTGCCATGAAGTGTGCCTTGTCTTCAAAAATCAAGATCAAATTTATCAATGGCACCATTCCTTCCCCTGCTGCAACCAATCCTCTGTTTGATCCTCTGTTGCATTCAAGTTTGCTAACTAGGGTCGAGTCTTCCAAGTCTCTTCTGTAATCAACTTAGCATCATGCATAAACTTGCCGGCAATATAAATTTTGGTAAATATCCTCATTTATGATTGTGAGACATTATTCAGACGAGATATTAGGATTCATATCTTATAATTAGCAGTACAAGACAGCTAAATATGAAAAATGAAAGGAGGATGCAGTTGTGAACCAAGAAATAAAATTTTTACATTTCTATTGCATTAAAATGTAATTGTTTATTACAATCTTGGCTATAGTCATCATAATTTTATTCACATGGAAACAAAAAAAAAATATCATTTCAAGAACAAATGACTTCGTCATTTGCACCTTTTTCCTTTGTATACATATCAACAGTGAGGACGAAATTTTACAGGGAAGGGAAAAGCCAAAAATTAAAAAGACAGGAAGCTGATGAAAGAAACCAAGACAAGAAGGCCATAGCAGCAGACAATTGATATCTATCACATAACTTTGATTGACAATAGGATCCATCAGCATCAAGCAGGAGATCTGTGACACTGGCTGTTGAACATGCTGCAGCTAGTGATAGATATGACAAAATCTGAGGCATCGAAAAACTCAATATCATTAGTGCATTATTGCAATATAGCAACAAATGAGGACTTGAAGACTTAGTCATAATAAATTGCACATACCATGTCTCCCAATAAGATGATCAATATGAGTCTTCGTTGATACTGTAAACATTTTATAAAAACGGAGTATGCATCTACCACTAACAACGTTATGCTCCACGGAATTACCAAACCCATTACTGTTACCAAATAGCTGCGAAATAGGCATAAGACAAAAATTAAAAATCTCCAAGTGAGGCATATTCACAGATAGTAACCTAGATAGGATAGGCTTCAAGACATGCCAATACACCATTTCAAACTTTAATGACATGCATATACCCAAATCTTTATAGTTAAACAAACTCTTCACAAAGAAGTAAGTCCTCTTATTACAATCAAACCATGTTGAAGTGAAATGCTGGAGCTTTTAGGCCAGCACCTGGATAGTCAAACCAACACTACCGCATTGCATGTAAAATTGAGTGACATGCCTAACAAAATTGGAAAAAGAAATGCTGAAGTGAAGGATGTAAAAACAATGTTGGTAACTTTGTATTACCCAATTAACCAAAGGTTTCTGTTCAGCAAAAAGATGAAAAAGAAAAATAATTGGTTCTCACTTCTACTATAATTCCAAATTGTACTGACTCTCTGGGGCTTTTAGGCCAGCAACTTGGTAACAGGCTACATCAATCTAATTTCTCCTCGCCAATAAATGATATATAAACTTTCTATGACCAAAAATGAGAACCCTTATAGTATTTAATGTTTTCAATAACCATCCTTACGGTGGCAAAAAAAGCAATTCCAATGCCAGCAAGTATAACTGCATTATTTTGCCTATAATTTGGGCACCGTTGAATACTGGCCCTTGTCTAAAGAAAATTGAAACAATGGACAGCAGCACACTAACACTGAGTCACCAATCCAAAATGTAACATTTTAGCAGCTTAACTAGGAAAATACTCAGGTATGTGTGCTGGCCCTGGAAATGTGACTTACATTCTTCCTCAACTGTACCTCCATTAACTCATGTTTCTCTCCTGCCCACAGAGTACCACTCTCTGATGCCCACCACAAACTTACAGAAATCCTACCTTAGTTTGATTTATCTATAATTCATGACAAGCCCAAATACATAATTTTCAAAGTCAATTCTACCAAACATCTACACAACTCACTAACATTGGAGCCACTAATCACTTATAGATTGGCTTAAAAAATGTTAAAATTCAAAGAAACCTCCTCCAATTATAGGTGGTGTAAAAGGAAACATCGAAATGCTATGAAATTCTTCGCGACACGACTGCTTGAACTAAAAAAACATGCATATTGGTGTATTATTGGTTTGAGACCTTCGGTATCTGAAAGTCACTTTGAATTTCAACTAATTCGAGTCAAACCTGACCTGATACTCACTTTGGATTTCAAATGATTCAAGTCGAACCGCATACTCATTTAAGGGGACAAAGCTCTTTCCAGGCCTATTCAAGTGATGGTATTAGTGAGTAATGAGTTTTGAAGCAGAAGGGTTTTCTACATATGACTCAGTTGTAGAGAGTTTATTGAATTTTAGCATAAAAAATGATGGGGTGGGGGAAAATGAAATTAATAAAGTTATATACTTTGGTGGAGCAGTGACATAGTAAGAGTGTAAGACAGAGAAATGGGTATGTGAAAAGGAACATGGTGGTATGAAATTCAATAACAAAATTCAGAATAAGGGAAACAAAAAGAGAAATACCAGAAAGCGGAGTAACCGTAGAAATCGATGTCCAAGCACATGAAGAGAAGGGAAGCGGTGGAAAAGACAGTTTGGCCCAACCTTAGAGCGAAGCTGGCGCTGCTTCCAAACGCCCCTGGCACTTCCTCCATTCTACAATCCAATTGAAAATCCTTGTTCTCATGGTAATAATTCAATCCCAAAAAACATACCCCAATTTCTCATAACACTTCACACAGTGGATATGGGAAATAGTATACTAATAGAGAAAAGAAAAGAATATGAATCTGGGAAATAGTTAAATAAGGGAAGAGAATAATAATAGGCAGAGAGAAATGGTAATTTTGTTTTTGGGAATTGGCTATGAATGAATTGAAAAAGAAAGAAAGAGAGAAAGAGACGGTTGGATGTGATAAAGGAAGTAGAAAGGGGGAAGGGATGGAGTTGGTAAAGAGTTCATGTCATCCTCTCATTCTCTTCTAGTCTTCTACTACGTATAATGTGTTGAGTTGAGAGTGATTTCGTCCGCGCGGCACCTGGTTCTCTTCGAATACGTGGGTCTTAATCATCCATAAAGATTTTCGGACCCAATTTTCGATCACTTTCTCTATCCCTCATTAATAATAATATGATATTTAAAAAAATAAAATCATAACTCATTAATATTTATATTTATTTTTAATATTTAATTAATAAAAGATATCAAAACATCATTTATTGGGTAAGTAGATTTTAATCCCTTAAGGATGAATCATTGTATTTTCTTGGCTTTCATCATCCGTGTCCCCACACTGCACTAATTGCACCAAGAATCATTGAAATTTCAAATTAGGGGTATTACTAGAAGGCGGGTAATATAATTCGAGTTTGGATAGTAACTATGCAATGCATGTTTTTACAATGCATGTCTTTTTACAAAAGACTCATTTTCATCCCCATTAGTCATAATACCCAATTTAGTCCTTACGAAAAAAAATTCATCATATAGTCCTCGACAGTTACAAAATAGAAATACGTTAGTCCTTTCATTAATGATCATTAAAAAGGCTCCGTTAGTTTACTGATGTGAACCGTTAAGTAACTCAGTTGTCTGTTAACTTGTCTCGCGTGGATAGTGTCATTTTATCAACAAGATTAAATACCCAAACTAGTACCCGACAAAAAAAAAATGTGAGACCCAATTTAGTCCCTCTGAAAAAAAATGACCTCAAAATAATTTTAGGATAACCTAAGACTAAATTATTACTTAAATACATGATCTTAGATGCTTTATTAAAAATCGCAATACAATATATTCATAATTTTAAAAGTTATGATTTTCAATAACACATTTTAATTTTAATTCTTTAATCAATACCTCAAAGATAAGTTACTATTTACCTTAATTTCTTTCTCCCAATTTCAATTAAAACAAACATGCATTCGTGAATAAAAATTGTCAAAAAAAAAAAAAAGACTTGAATATGTATTAACTTAGAATTGACTATTTAATAAGACATTTTATTTTTATTTTCTACCCATCCAAATAATATATAATAAACATAGTAAGATATTTTTCATATGAAGACAATAAGAGAAAGAAACTAAGGTAAATGCTAACTATTTTTTGAGGTATTGAGTAAAAAATTAATGTGTTACTGAAAATCACAACTTTTAAAATTATGAATGTATAGTATTGTGATTTTTAATAAAGCATCTAAGGTCATGCACTTAGGTTATAATTTGGTCTTAAGTTATCCTAAAATTATTTTCAGGACATCTTTTGGGTCTAAATTGGGTCTATCGTTTTTTGTCGGGGACTAGTTTGGGTATTTACTCTAGTTGACAAAATGGTCCTATCCACGCGGGACAAGTTAACGGACACCTGAGCCACTTAACAATCTACATCAGCAAATTAACGGAACCTTCCAAATGGTCATCAACGGAGGGACTAACGTGTCTTTGTTTTGTAATTGTCGAGGACTAATAAGTAAATTTTTTTCCCTCAAGATACCTCGCAAATTTTCAGAGATCAAAATGAGCCTTCACGCTTTTTTAAAATTTTAATATTTATCTAATACTAATTGTATTGTTTAAATTTTTTGTATGAATTATAATTATATATATATATATATATATATATATATATATATATATATATATATATATATATATATAAATTTAAGAGTAAATACCCAAATTGGTCCTTAACATAAAACCACGATGACATTTTGGTCCCTGAGAAATGAAAAATGTCAATTTGGTTCTCAAGAATGTAAATAACGGGTCAAAATAATCCCTGACAGTGATTAAAATGTCCCTAAAAATTATTCTAAGAAAGACTAATTTGACTTGTATTTTGCATTCTTGAGGATCAAATTGGTATTTTCATTTCTTATGGACCAAAATATCACCGTGTTTTTTTGTCGAGGACCAATTTGGGTCTTTACTCTAAATTTAACAGTTTGATTTGTTAATATGTGATTTTTAGAAAAGGTTATATAAAAAATTATAAAGTTTACTAAAAGGTAACAATTTGAATAAGATGTGATTAAAAAAAAATAATGTAGACAATTAGAAATTAGTATTAGTAATTATAAATATTTTTCTTGAAAAGCAAAAGAACTAAATGAAAGAATACGTAAGAATTTGGTAATTATAGCAATTAATTAGTAGATATGGAAATGCATTTTTAAAAAATAAAATATTAAAAAAGTTACTTGATATGGGCGAGGTTATGTGGCGCATTCAAAAGCAAAGGGATCGTGGAAAATGGCGCACATTCAAGAGTAAGAGATAGAGAGATTCACACTCAGAAGATTATCCTAGTTCACCCATAACAATGTGGGTTACGTCCCGTCCTTGGCTTCACCAATATTTTCACTATAACTTACTTTGTTAAAGACGAGTATTCTTTTCATACATAGACTCTCCAAGCTCAACTAGACAATAAGTATTATTTTCACATCTAGTCTCTTTAGGATCCTAGACAAGTATTCTTTCAACGTCTTCAATCTCTAACACTCAGAAGTAAATGAGAGTAAGTGTTGTGATTACAACTTGCAAATCTTCCCAAACATTCAGAGTGAAATAAATATGAAGCTTAGAAAGTTTGCGTAATAACTTCTCTAAAGAATAATAAATGAAATAATGATTGAGACGTATGAAGAATAAATTGAGTGCTTGAGGAAATGGTTGGGATTTTGTAGAATTCACGTTGTGTTTCTGCAGAATTCGCGCAGAGTGTTGAGCGCCAGTAACGCAGCGCTGAGCGCCCACCTAAGGCTGCACTGAGTGCTACGATGCTGACAGCAAATGATTATTGGTTTATGCTATATCATGTTTGTGGGATATGGCTAGCGATTTGTATATAATTTAGAATGGCAATGACATGACCATATTACTTGAGGTAACTTGTTAGGAATGATGAAGTAAATGTTATTGTAATGGAATCAATAGGTATGAACGTGACATATGACTAGTGTATGCCATGTTATTGGGAGGTTATAATATATGTGCTTGACATGAATGAATATATGGATGTTGTGTGAGATGAATTGTGAAGGATGACATATTGGATCTGATATTTTTGGCTAAAAGGTAATGGTTTTGCATTTGATGATAACGATGATGTACGTGTTATGTACTTAATTGTTTGGAATTGGCTAATAAGTTGTATCTGTGGTACTTGATATGCTATAATCCATTGAGGATACGGCTATGCTAGCTATGTTGAGTATATATATATATATATATATATATACTCTTGTATGATACTTGAACTTTGGGTAAATTTGGTGTATCCCGACTGTTAAGCAGGATACCAGGATATAAATCTCACCGTTGGAGATAGGGTCTCTAGTGAGAAACCCCGAAGTTTAGGGATGTTGTTTAGTGATCGAGGTCACTTGTCAGTCAACAGGGTACCAAAGTATTGAGTCTCCAAATGTCTGATGTGCATTTACCTTAGTTTTGATGAGATTAAAACAGTTATTCAATGATTTAATTGAACCCGTCTGTGGTATTTAACTCGTCTATTAGTGTGCAGATTAAAACATTAAGCGTCTATATGAACTGTTCACTCGTCTGAACTTAGATAAGTTCACTCGTCCGAACTAACTTAAGTTCACACGTCTGAACTAACTAAAGTTCACTCATCTGAACTGAGATAAGTTCACTCGTTTGAACTAGCTACGGTTCACTCGTCTGAACTAAGAGAAGTTCACTCGTCTAATGAAGTCTTCAACCGTCTGATCAAAGGAAGACTCACCCATCTAAAAGACTTTGCAACTGACGTCATCTCTGTGTTAAAGAGTCAACCCGTCTAATGAAGTCACTCATCCGTCTAATGACTAACATTAAAGAATACATTGGATGAAAGCTGTCTCGACTCTGATAAGGAACTTCAACAAAGTGCTTTGCTTGAACATAACTGCATCTTACACCAAAAGGGAAAGTCTTCCCTCTGCAAACAAAAAGCACGTATACAGACCTGCTGAGACCAAAGGTATATCAGAAGTCTGTATCACTCTAATGAGAGAGAACAAGCGAAGTTCCCTATGCTTTAATGGCTGATCAGAACGACTCTATTGCATTTATTGAAGATATGCAAAAAGCCAAGCCTTCAGACTTTGTGTCTAACGGCTTTAAAATCTTGAAGCCTATTTAATGAAGAAGACTTCGAAGATCCAAGCAGAAAAGAGAACGATAAAAGCAATCAAGAGCAATTACTCTGTACATTTATATCTTCATTCTTTCATTATTTATTCTTCAATCATTTGAAGTTATTACTCAGTCTTTTCGATCTTCACATTTAATACACTCGTCTGAGTGCTTGTGAAAGACTTGCAAATTGTAATCTTTTTACAACTTCTCTCAAACAAACCCGTCTGAGCTTGAAGAGGCTAAGTGTGAAAATAATACTTGTCTGGAGCCTGAAGAGAGGTGTGAAAACAATACTCATTTGGAGCCTGGAGAGGCTAGGTGTGAAAACAATACTCGTCTGGAGCCTGAAGAGGCTAGGTGTGAAAATAATACTTGTCTGTCCTGTAACCTAAATTAGTTATAGTGAGAAAAACTTGGTGCTGCCAAGGACTGGACGTAGCCTCATTATTAAGGGGTGAACCAGGATAAAACCTGCTGAGTGATTTTTCTTTCCCTTAACTCTTTAGTTTGATTATTTGTCTTAACTATCATCTAACTAAAGGGATTTATAATTGTGTTTATCAAACCTTTTTTTTTTGCATGATTGTGTGTTTTCTGTGAAAACCTTCAGACTAGTTATCAGTCTGATTGACCTGTATGTGTTTACTCGTCTATCATAACCAATCCGTGCTTGTGAAAAAGTTTCTAAATTCCGCATAAATTTGTCAAACACCATTCAACCCCCCTTTTAGTGTTTCCATCTGTCTATTTCACAAGTATAAATTTCATCGTCGGAGCGGGAGACTCCAGTAAGAAACTCCAAGAGGATTCACAAGTTTTGCCCAATTGGAAAAAGTGAATGATTATTTTCTTGTTATGATTTGTGTAACATAACTATATATATATATATATATATATATATATATATATATCAGGTACTCTGCGAGGGCAGCCATATCTCAGGAAGTCCTTGCATTGATTAGTCCGAGCATCAGCTGTAGTTTCCTTTGTTTTTATTTTGGTTTGGTCATATGAAATTTTCCTATTGTTTTGGGAGTTTTGTTTTCTCCCTTTATTTGTAAACATTTTTTTTTTGAAAAAAACATGTTGAATTAGGGCCACCTTTGACCTATATGGTTTTATAAACATTTACTCTAACTACTACTATGGTATTTATTACCTTATGTTATGATGTGATTTATATGTGCGTGAAAATTCATGGGAATGGGACAACAAAGCCTCATTCTGGCTGGTCAGAGTCTCATTCTTGGTGATGCCTTAAGAAAGGCCCTTTATTGGATCCTTTTTAAATTGATTCTCTTTTCTTAAGTTTTCGGAAACTTAATTCAGACCCCTCTTGAATTTGAATTCGTAGGTTCGATGAACAACTACATTTTCTTTGCTCTATTATTTAACAATTCAAATATATTATATAAATACTATTGGCAACAGACATGAGTCTTGTGGGACGTGTTCTAGGCAGCGTGAGCAGGGGAAGACAAAGGCGCATTCTGGGCGATTGCAAAAGGTGTCTGGAAGAGGTCATGGTGGGTATGATAGGATCGAGAGGTGTTTGTTTTGCTGGCTTAGGGGTAAACACAACGACATTTGGTGGTGAATTGCTGGTTCAAGATGTGGTGGTTGTCTTGGTGGCTTATAAGGTTGCTTGGTTGGTTGAGCAAGGAGATTTTGACTGATATTTTGTTTTGTTTCAAGGGAGGTTGATGCTTGATTTTTCTGTTTTGGACATGATTGTTGGGGAACAAACTTAGTTATGGGATGGTGATCGATTCTTAGTTGTTGCGTATTTTGACATGGTGAAGATAATGTTTGGATGTGGCTACTTGGTGCTTATGCAAGATGATGTTTAGTGAACCATGGAAAACTTTTGTATTAGGGTGCAGTTCCACTGAAGTCCAACACTCACGAGTTCCAATGGAGTCACTATTCGCCTTTGCCATCTTTTCTAGTTGTCAAACCACTAGCTTGGCATAATTAAAAACAAATATGGCTAGGATTGACACCTATTACATAAATATAAAGATGCCCTTATAAAAAACATTGGCACTTCCCAATGAAACTGGATTCTCATATTACATGTAAGTGAAACCAAACACACTAAAATTCTTATTCCATGTCCAAATGTATAGGATGACAAAGTTGAGCTCACTCTAGGGTTCAACTTGAGTCCTTTCCAAATGTAGAGTTTGTAAAAAAAAAATTCCAGTTGACATCCAATTATACATTATCACATTATTAACAATAAACTTGCATTAAATATCTTAAAAATCATACATATTATGATAATATGTAATTAGTTTATAAGTTAAAAAAAGCTTTTGCTTACATTGCATCAAAATTGAATTCTTTCTAAAATTAGCCTTATTATCCCTTCTCCATGTTATATCCGTATCATGTGTTGTTCGTGATGCAACCGAGAACACAAAGTTAGGAATTCCCACAAGTGTCAGATTGATTGAGATTATTTTCAATGCAAACGTGAAAAGAACATTTCCTAAGACAATTATTTTCGAAGCTACATGAGAGGAGTTTTCCCCAACATGATTTCGTCTTTTCAAAATCTAGAAGAAACAAGCTCTAAATACGCATGCTCCAACACTCGCACAGACCATCAATTTCAACCTCGATCGACACTTTAAGCACTTAAATTGAAAGTCGATATAATATACAAACATGACAGTTCTCTCGGTGCTTCGCCAGTTGGGTCAAAGGATAACGCAGTAACACCTCTTGGAGTTACAACAAAATCTGAACCAACAAAACACAAATTCAAAGCATAAAAAAAAAAAAAAAAAAAGAAGAAGCTCTCTATGACTCAAGCTGAGCATACCAGACACCCTGGACCTTCACTTCCTTAGGTGCTTTAGCTCCCAAATCTGTGTCAGAAGGCTGAAAGCTCTCGAACACACCAATAACCTCACCAGTCTCAGGCTTAGTCTTGGTCACACTCAATGTGATTTTCCCTTTGGATGATGAAGCACTCTTGTTGTTCTCTTTAGCAAGTTCTTCCTCATCTCCTCTTCCACCAGCAGGCAATGCAACCGCATTGTCATAACCTGTAGATGCACCCCTTCCCTTTGGGTCCAAGAAAGAGCTTCCACGGTATGATGGCACTAGAAACTCCCCACTGAAATTCTCTGGCTTCCCTGATGCCACCAACTGCTTGATGGTGAAAAGGAATGGTACACGCTCACCACCAGGTAGCTGAACAGTTACAGCAGCATAGTCAATGCCATCTTTCTCCTCAAATTTTACAGTGCCATCAGGAGAAACTTCAAAGGGGCCTTCTATCTCATCAAGGGTGTAGGTCAAACGGGTCATGAGCTTGGTGTTTTGGAATTCAAGTGGGGCGTTCTTGGCTACACCCTCAGCCTTGACTGTGAATGAAGTAGGCTCCAGACAGAACTTCTTGGCATTGTATTTGCCTGGCTGGAAGGCGAATGAGTCTACTCCACCATCAATGGTTGGACACTGGTTTGCGGTTCCCGTACCCTTGACTTCCAAGTATGTCTTGCTTTGGATCTCATCGTAGGTTAGCCGCTTTGGAACACCTTCAGCACTTGCTCCCTGAATATTGAACGAGATTAAAATTCAGGAAACGTTTGGAAGAGCTTAAAAAGTTTATTTGAACTTATGAAAATAACTTATAATAATAAACTTATGAAAATAGCTTGTAACTTTCATATAACCTTTTTTTTTAGCTTATTTCAATAAATTTGTCAAAGCTTACGAAAATAAATTCTTCTTAACTTATTTCAAAATAGCTTATTGAATAAGTACTTAATTAAATTGTTTATCCAAACGCGTCCTTAGTCAGTCATGTAACTAAGCACGAATAGGATAAATTTAAGGTATTCCTGAATCCTAAGTAAGATCGAAAAAAGTTCTTGCTCTATATTATTTTGTATATGCAATCTCGGCTAGTGGGAAACCACTTGGTTTTCGTTGTTATATATGTCATCTCAGCTATGACATTAAAAATGTAGCTAAAGTGGAAGACCGTGATGAAACACATAACTAATTTTGCACACATTAAATGGTAGAGAGCGTAAGCACTTTTTCTTACAAATCCATAATAATCTCTAGGTGAACTAGCAAACAGGTCTCAACTCTATCAAATTCATTGGCAATCTAAGTTAGCATTCACATTGCATGAATTAGTATCTCGGTCAAGTTGGGTAAAGATATATGGTGCAGATTGTAGATGACAGGCATGGGTTGTTGGGATCATAAAGCTCTTCTGCTGAATATGTCACATTAAAAAAAATTTAAATTGTTGATGTCTAAGATCATTTGATTCCATTGTAGTCACATCTATCATAATCAAATTGACTTTTACTACTTAGTAACTAACACACCACCTCTAACAATACACACCACCACTAACAATGAATCCACAACAAAAACGAAGAATTAAAAACGGGGGGGGGGGGGGGGGGGGCTCAAAATTTGGTAAGGACGATGAAAGTATATACTATATACTATATAGTAAAAAACGAAGGTTTACTTTGGCTTATCAAAATAAAAAATTAGTCTAAGGTCAAAGGGGGGTGTATTGGATTGAGATTTTAAAGGATTTTTTATGATAAAAAAGTCTTGTGATATTCAATCAAGACTTTTTAATAATCTAAATAAGTTTTGTGGTATTCAATCAAGACTATTTGGATTTTTTAAAGAGAGAATCCAAATCTAGTGGTATTCAATTAAGACTTTTTACAAGTAATAAAAAGTCTTGTGATATTAAAAAACTTCCTGATTTCGATGGATTGTTTTCTAAAGTGGATTTTGTGGGACTTTGTGTGACTTTTTAGTTATTTTTTAGTAATAAAAAGTCTCATCCTAACACATGATATTTCTCAGGATTCTCAATCTATATTTTTGTTTCCCTTATATCTTCACATTTCATTCTCCTCCCTCCCTCTCTCCTTCCCCCCTTCCTCCCTCCCTCCACCCTCCCTGCCCCTCTCTTTCCCTCATGGTTGTCGTTTAACCCAGCATAAATAATAATCGATTATAATGAGAATCAATTTTTGTTTGGGTATACTTGTTAAAAATCGATTTTAATAAGCTTAAAATTTTTAGCTTTCTTGAAAAAACCACTTTTTTCTATGAAAAAAAACTTTTTTACTTAAAGCTAATTTGTCAAACATACTAGTGTCTGTTTGGTTTAGATTATTTTCAATACAAACGTGAAAATAATACTTCCCGAAGCAATTATTTTGGAATCTATGTGAGAAGAGCTTTATCCCAACGTGATTTTCAAACATGATTTTGCCTTTATAGAATCTAAAACAAACAGGCTCTTAGAATAATTTCAAAACAACTTTTTTTTAAGGAAAAAAATCTTTTTTCAAGATAAATAAATTGTTCCAAACATGTTCTTAAAACACTTATTTTTAACTTTAACTTTAAAGTAGTTTTTAAGCCCCCAAAAAAGTTGGGTCTAATGCTACCTCAGTATAAAGTAGAATTGATTTCTAAGTAATAACACATCAAATTTATATACTCTTGATGACTAACATATATCAGTAACAAGCAATAAAAGTATAGAATATAGTATTTATGACATTATGAAAAAAAAGTAGTTTTATTTTTTTAAATTAACAATTTCATTTTTCACTATATAAATACAATAACATGTGAATAAAAGCATATGAATATGTTTCCACTATAAAATTGAATTTGCTATGCAATGTTGTAATTACAGTTTATGTGTTTATTCTCCACTACAGAAATAGAATCTGATTTATAAATTATGATTTTATTCTCCACTATGTGTTCCTTTCAAATCTTATAAATCCATATAATCCTTCCAAATCTTATAAATTCTTATGATATAAATCCATTAAAATCCAAACAATAAAATCTTAATTGCAAAAGTCTTTAAAAAAAATCTTATAAATCATTACATTCCTACGTAATCTATTAAAATCCACAGGACTTTTTTATGCTAAAATAGTCTTTTGAAATCCTAATCCAATACACCCCTTTTAAGTCTTCGTTAAACGGAAGATACCTATTTTATAAATGAAATGAGTGACTTATCTAACGGTGAATGTTTGATTGCATCAAATTGGAATAAAAGACAATTTAGAACAGGGTGAAAGCAACATACGGAGACAACAAAAGCAGAGGTGGCAAGGGCGAATCCTGCAATTTTGGTGGCATCAACAAACTTGTGAGTCAAGTCCTTAAGATCAGCCTGAAGGGAGCAAGTGACCTTAGCTCCAGTGGGTTCTAAGCCAAAAGCCTTAGAAATGGACTGAGTAGATTTGAGCTGCAAAGTGTTGCTGCTACGACCCAACTTGGTGGGTTGCATGAGAGTAGCAGCTGCTTGTAGTGAGGCTGCCATTGCTGCTGTTGCCACCACTATTCTCTCTCTTTCTCACTGTTTTTTTTGTGTTCTCGAAACTAAGTAGTTTGCAAGTGTTTTTGTGTTGGAGAATGGAGAGAGGACAATTATTTGGTGGCTCTTGTGTGATGTGAGTAAGATAAACGGATAGGATAAGGTGATCTCTTATTGGATGATTGAAGGTAATCCCAATGGTTTACGTGGTTGCCACGTTTGCAAGCTTCTCGATTGGGATAAAGATTGTACCGATCTATCATACGAATCAGACATTTGATGACTGGGATTCGAAAAAGAAACGGACATTTAAAAATAAGGTTAAAATAATAATTTAATTCTTATATATGATATTGATTCTTCATTTAGTTTTTATATGTAAAAAATTATTAAAAAAGTTTTCTTACGTGCAATCATTATCCATTTGGTCCCTCTCGTTATGTTGTCGTCTCTCCGTTAACTTCTATATATAAGGATTAAATGAAGAATTCGTGTCACATATAAGGATCAAATTTTTACTTTAAACTAAATTATTGGGTCCCTATACGTGACACAACTTCTTCATTTAGTCCTTATACGTAATAGTTAACGGATCATTAGAGACGATAACATAACGGGAGGAATCAAATGGATAACGATTATACGTATGAGGACCTTTTTAATAACTTTTTTATGTATAGGGACTAAATAAAGAATCAATGTCACATATAGGGATCAAATTATTACTTTAACCTAAAAATAATAAATAATATCTTATATTTTAGACCAAAAAATAATATTATTTTTATTAGAGCTATCAATATGAATTGAAACTCATGACTCCATGAGCCAATTCAGCCCACTCGTAGGTTTGACAAAACCTAACTCACTTTTACCCTAATCATTTTGACCTGATTTATTTAATTATCCCTCACTTTCTTCTTCTCTCGCCTCCCACCACACCCTACTTATTATCAGATTTTCTTTCCTTAATTTCCTTACTATTTCGCAGATGAAGGATCTCATGACAGTTGCATCTCCCAAACCAACTTTCTCTGCAATAAAAAACAGTCCATGTGTTGGTGTTGTCGTGGATTGGGTGGTCATAATGTCCAGCATCTATCTTTGATGCAAGAAATGAATTGCCATGTAGAGATACTGACATCTACAGGAATGAGAGAATATGAACTGGATTGTATAACAATTTGGTCGAGTGTTATTTTCATCAAGAAAGTAAGGTATTTAAAAAGACGTGAATACCTTAACTTAGTTTCCATAAGGTATTTAAGACAGAAACTAAGTTTTTGAATACTTTACGAAAGCTAAGTTTCGGTCAGGTACTTAAAATAAAAAAGAAAAGGTGGGGATTGACCTCAACTTAGTTTTCATAAGGTATTTAAGACAGAAACTAAGTTTTTGAATACTTTACGAAAACTAAGTTTCGGTAAAATACCTAAAATAAAAAAGAAAAGGTGGGGACTAACCTCACCGTCGTTATGGTCGCCGCTTCATCTCGTCGGAGGTGACAATGGGTGTGTTGTAGTTGGGAGTGGGGTGTGGTGGAAGGTGGGAGAAGAAGAAGAAAGTGAGGAGGGAGGGGTGAGGAACCGTGGGGTGGGGAGATAGAGTGAAGGGGAAAGGTATTTTGATGAAGAAAGTAAATAAATAAGGGGATTGGTGAAAATACTAATTTAGGTGGCAGGAAAAGTAAAGCCTCAACATTTTAAAAAAAAAAATTACATCCACGCACGACCAAACCCAACCTAAGTTACCCAACGTCTCCCAACCCAATATGGCAAGGTCCTAAATGTGTCACTCAAAACACGCATTTATGAGAAAGGAAATCATTTCTAATTTCTAAAAACATATCCCTTGGCTTGAACCCTAGGCGACCCCCATGATTCCACCCCTCTCAATTTCATATCTTTGACTCTCGTCGGAAGTGGAATGCACATCCGACCGAGCCACCCCCTCTTGCTCTTTGACATGGAGTCGTTGACCCAAAAGAATGCACGAAACACACTGCACACAATTGGGCTGATATCCCTGTCAATCTCACCACCTAGAGAGAGAACCAAGGTACTCTCCAACATGGAATCGTTTGGCCTGTTCTTCTTTGTTTTCAACACCTAATAATACTCCCCCCACTCTTTGTTCTTCGCCGTTCTTTATTTTTATCCCTTAATAAATCTTCCCCATTCTTCTTTGCTCTTCTCTAGGTTTATGGTAAGGGTGGCAAACGAATGGATCAGATGGATTTTGATTCGGATTATAATGGATGGATAAAAAATAATCTACCAATCCATTTCGATCCATTAAAAATGTATTAAAAAAATCTAATCCATCCATGATCCATTTAATAAAAAACCATCGAACCCATCCATTAATCATTTTTATATGGATGGATATCCGACCCTTCCATTTTTATTTTAATATTTTTCATATACATCCTACAGATTGGGTCGGCCAGTCGGTTGGTGGACTGATAGGCGGTAGGTGGTCGGTCGGTCGTGCCCGTCCGAGGTTATGAGAATATTTTTTTTTATAAAGACTTTTAACGTAATTGAATGGATTTTAGTGCTCCACTTATTATTGTTTGCATTTTCGATAACTTTAATTCTTCAAATTTTGTTATATAACAATTTTTATAGAAGTAGCACCTAGCATCTCAGGTTTTCAAGAAGATATTTAAATTAGATAATTGTGTTACCAAAAATAATCTAGCCTTATTTCAGTGGGAAAATTTTTTTTACAATATTTTATCTAAATAATGATTTAAAGGCATGTAGATCCCACCTGGGGGAAAAACTTTGACTTTATTTTTTGGTTTGTGAAAAATATTTTGGAATGGATAAAAAAAAAAATCCACTATGTTATTTTTTCCTGGTCCAACGGATTTACAAAAAACAATTGGACAGGTCATGAACCATCCATTAAAAAAGAGAATCCAATCCAATCCAACCTATTTGTTTTTTTTATTTTTTATAAATGGATGGCTTGGATGGATTTTTCCATGTATGGACCGGATGAATAATTGGTTCATGGATTATTTTGCCCGCTGATAAGCCTTTTCAGTGAATAAGCCTTATAGAGTAGTCCTAATACAGTGTATCCGGGTCGTATCCACAGGGACTTGATAATATTAACAAGCCATTCAACTATTCTTATACTAATGTGAAGTGTAAAAAGAATTTTGATGCGGTTTTAAAATTGTAACATGAGCAAAAATTAAATGGTTGTGATTCAAATTCTTAAAGGCATTGGGATTGAATTTCATCAACTCCGTTTAGTGGTATCTAGTTGATTCGATGCATTTTCATATCAAATCTAGTATTGATTTATCTTACCAAATCTTTCAACTATACTAATTCCTTAGTTAAAGTTGAATTGATCATTTGAATTAAATACATGATGATTCCTCAATCAAGTGATTTAATCAAAAGCATTAAGTTCAGGTAAACAAGATTGTAACATTAATTCTATTCCTAGTGACTTAATATTACAGTTGATTCTAACAAGTTCAGATGTAAAACCAGTTTTCCAACCTAGTTAAACATCCAAGATCATGAAATGGTTGATCAAGCCAAACCAAGCATTATACACATATTAGAAGCAATAAACCAAAACAGAGATTAATATGAAAACACTAGAATCTCTTATAGATACATAAATAAGAATTGATTACATTCAATTCCAATAAGAGAAGAATTAGCTATCCATTTCCACGGAAGCTTTTACCAAAAAGGTGAAAGAATGAATCTCCTTAATGGTTGAGTAGGTGAAGCAGCTTCTGTCTTCGTTCCTTAATCAGAGAGAAGAGAGTATATCCAAGAGGGAGCCCCTTTCTTCTTTTTATATCCCCCAGAATTCCTAAACAAGGTAACCAGTAAATGATTAATTCGCTTAGCCCATAAAACTTCGCTCAGCGAATGAAGAATTCTTCAGGTGGAAGAAAGGTATTCGCTTAGCGCAGATGATCGAGCTAAGCGAATTTGATTTTCTAAACTTCCCCACTGCTGTGACAAATTCGCTTAGCAAATTCAGTTTCGCCTAAGCGAATCTTCAAAACCCGTCTGTGGGATCACCCGTCTGTGCTCATCTGTCTGCTCACCTGGGACAAATTCGCTAAGCGAATTTAGTTTCGCTAAGCGAATCTTTAACCCGTCTGTGGGATCACCCGTCTGTGAGATCACCCGTCTGATCACCTGGGACATGTTTGCTTAGCGACAGAAATTCCGCTAAGCGAAATTTCTCCAGCTTGGGCTCTGTAAGGCTTTTCAAAATCTTCTACTCTCTTAATTCTTCACCTGTATGCACAAAACAGGGATTTAAGATATAATCTTCTAGAAAAACTTCACAAAGTATTTTCTATTGATCAAACTATTTACACATTAATCTTTTGGGGGTCAAGTGACTAAATTTTACCCATTTAAGTTCGATAAGTACCTTAAATTTCTAAAGTTATTAGCTAAATGTGGAACTTATCAAACTCCCCCCAACTTAGAACTTTGTTTGTCCTCAAACAACAGTCCTATTCAAAAAGTATTTTTAAAACCTGTATATATATAACCAAAGGATATCTCAGAAATGTTCATGGTTTTTAATCAATCAGTTTTTTTTTTTTTTCAATAGCCATATCAAAACATAAGCAATATGAAAACAATCAATTCAACAAGATTACTGATACCCACAACTGACAGTTCCAATCTACACAATCACATTACCATCAAGAATATCAACCTGTCACACAATCCATTGTCTTTCAATCAGAATAACACATCTTCTCACCTCAAAAGTGTTTGGTCTGTCTCTCACCCCACCAGGTAAGAGTGATGTCCCACAAATTTCATCTGCATCACTTCAATCAACTTTGTTACCTGTCTCACAAGTCAGTATATCAATCAATTCAAGCATGGATCACTAGGGACTTTCTTTGGCTGGTAATGAGGCTGGGCTACAAAGAAATCTTGGTTTTTCTGAATAACAAAGTATGCTTTAAGCTTAAGAGAGCAACCAAGAATTTCCTGAAGATATACATCAGCTATTCTAACCTAATACATAACACTAATAATACTCTTCTGCCATACTCCTATGTACACTATTCTTTTTTTTTTTCTCTTTTTTTTGTCTCTTTTTTTTTTGTGTGTCTATATATATATATATATATATATATATATATATATATATATACACACACATAAACAAAAACTTAAATATGATAGACATGATAATACAGATATGGACAGAAGGGTAGCATAATGTACAAAAATAATATGGCCCCATAGTCCCATTTTCTCACTAACCCTCTTCCCAACTATTTTACAACCATACCCTATCTTGAATTGCTCTCTTAGCCTGAAGCATAAGGTAAGGAGATTTATTTTTGCTTTCATAAGGGTAAATGGTGTCAATTTCAACAGAAAATTTCTATTAAGGCTCAAAGTTAGATGAAAACAAAGGATTTAAACATCTGGTAGGCTTTCTGGCTTAGTGAGCTTTTTAGAAATAAACTGTCCTGATCCTTTCCATGTATCCTCAACTAACATACAAACATGTGACTCAAACAAAGTCAATTTCTGTGAAAACAGTGAAAAATTTATTGAATGAGCGTATAGGATACTCTCAATCACACAAAATGTGTTTTCCTGATTTTAGACAACTTCAAGTATTTCAGGTGAAATCCATTTTTGATTTTTGCAAAATTGTGTGACTTTCACTAACAGTGAGTGCAACCACCTGATCTTGTTGTGACTTAATGGTTTTCAAAAGCTTTTTCTTTTCAATCCAACAAGTCAGTGGCAGATTGATTGTCTGCTCTGTTATTTCGCTGGGCCACTAAAATTTGGCTGGGCGAAATATGCTTAAAAACCACAACCTATAAATTTTGAACGGTCTGAAACTTGTGGTAATGCTATGCAAATTTTTCCAACACAAGCCTAGATCAAATCAACAACATTTGTGGTTCAGAAATCAACTTTTCACATGCTTTCAACAACTTGAATATGTCATTGGCAAAATTTCAAATTAGGCACAATGCATAAGTTTTCAGTTGGGCATAAATGCACTAATGCATAAATTTGCTATTTTCAAATAGACACATTTGCATTACTGCACATAAACATAATTGATTTGTGACCATCATTTGAATTTTGCCAAAACACATATACACATATATGCACATCTGAAAACACATTGATATTTATATTTTCATCAAACAACACATTCAACATGAAATAAACTAAGCTTGACAAACTAAAGAAAATGCAAGATAGAAGTTCAGAAAATTGGGTTGCCTCCCAATAAGCGCTTCTTTTACGTCACTAGCTTGACGCCTGATAGTTTCATGGATTCTGTAAGTGGATCACCAAAGCAATCCTCTCAAAGTCTCCTCCAAAGTAAGGTTTAAGTCTTTGGCCATTAACAACCCAAGATCTTTTTGAGGATGGATCCTCAAGTTCAACTGCACCATATGGCCTGACTTCTTTCACCACAAAGGGGCCTGACCACTTCGATTTCAGCTTTCCCGAGAATAGCCTCAACCTGGAATTTAACAATAACACTTGTTGGCCCGGTTTGAATTCTTTCTTCAAAATTTTCTGGTCATGATAAGTCTTGACCTTTTGCTTGTATTGCTTAGAGGATTCATCTAAAACATCCATTCTAAAGCAATCTCCTTTATCACTTGGATGTTTCACAGCTTCAAAGGCATTAAAATTCACCTCATCATCTTGAACTCTCACCTTTAACTTGCCATCATCAACATCTATGACAACCTTGGCAGTTTTCATGAAAGGCCTACCTAGTATAAGAGGAACTTCAATATCTTCCTCCATATCCATCACCACAAAATCCACTGGAAACATGAATTTATCCACTTTTACTAGCACATCCTCTACCACACCATGAGGGTATTTGATGGATCTGTCGGCTAACTGCAGTATCATCCTTGTAGGTCGAATTTCTAAATCACCAATCCTTTTCATCATAGAAAGAGGCATAAGATTGATGCTTGCCCCTAGGTCAAGGAGTGCCTTTTCAACAGATAGACTTCCTATAGTGACAGGAAGTGTAAAACCTCCAGGATCCTTTGATTTTTGAGGCAATGGTTTCTGAATAATAGCACTGCACCCAGCTTCCAATTCAATGGTTTCTTCATCAGTGAATCTTCTCTTCTTGGTCAAGAGTTCTTTCATGAACTTGGCATAAGTAGGTATTTGCTCTAAGGCTTATGCAAATGGAATATTGATCTGAAGTCTCTTGAAAATGTCTAGAAACCTTGCAAATTGCCTTTCCTTGTCTTTCTTTGTGGGAGCATGTGGGTAAGGGAGATGCTGCACTGGAGGACTCTTTACTCCACTTGTCTCACCTTCTAGTTCTTTCATTTTTTTCTTTCCTTCTCTCTTTTCTTTTTCTCTTTGTTTTTCTCTGGTATTTTCAACTAAATTTTCTTCCTTATTCTTTCTATTTACACTCTCTTTATTTTCTTCCTCAACTTCCTCTTTTTCGTTTCCTTTTTCCTCTTCCTCCAACACACTTTCCTCCACGGCCAGATTATCTCCAATACCCTTTCCAATGGTTATACCACTTCTGGTAGTGATTGATTTGCAATGCTCCTTTGGATTAGGCTTGGTGTTTGCTGAGAAAGTACCTCCCTGTTGTTCAGCCAATTGTTTGGCCAGTTGTCCAACCTGTATCTCAAGATTCTTGATTGAAGCTTCAGTATTTTTCTGATTGGACATGGAGACTTGCATGAACTGAGTTAAAGTATCCTCCAGCTTTGAAGTCCTCTCATGAAGAGGAGAGGATTGATTATACTGCCGATAAGGAGGGGGCCTGTTAGACGGCCCTGCATCTTGCTTCCAACCTTGACCATAGTTAGGATTATTTCCCATGGAGTAACCTTGGAATTGCCCTTGTCTAGGCTGGTTATTCATGTAGTTCAGTTCTTCCTTCTGATTATTACCATATGGAGGACAATGACCGATGGGGTGGTCTCCATTACACATCTCACATCTCATAGCTTGGTGGTGCTTGGGTGGAGAGTCTTGCATCCCTCTAAGTTGGTATGGAAGTTTGGCCATCTGCTTTGTTAAATCTTCAAGCTGTTGCGTCAATACTTTATTCTGAGCCAGAATTGCATCATTTGTACCTAGCTCTGCCACTCCTCTTCTTGGTGGAGGACCTCTGTTATGCTGACTCTGGTGATCATTGGTGGCCATTGCTTCTATGATTGCAATTGCTTCTCGCGGAGTTTTTGACATCAAAGAGCCTCCAGCAGTTGCATCGAGCAGTAACTTAGGTTGTTGCTAAAGTCCATTACGAAAGATATGTATCTGTGTCAGCTCATCAAATCCATGATTAGGGCATTTCCTCAATAAAGACTTATATCTCTCCCATGCTTCACATAGAGTTTCATTGGCTGCTTGTGAGAAAACTGAGATAGCTATCTTGGCCTCCATGTACTTGGAATGTGGAAAGTACCTGTTCAGAAACTTCTCCTCCACTTGATTCCAACTAGTCATTGTTTGTTGGGGTTGGTCCAAGAGCCATTCCTTGGCTTTACCTATTAACGAAAAAGGGAATAACCTCAGAAATATATCTACTACCTCTTCTTCTGTAGATCCAACTGTTCCACATAGCTCATAGAATTTAATCAGATGAGCATATGGATCTTCATGGTCAAGCCCTGCAAAAGGATTGGCATGCGGAAGTTGAAGAAGTCCTGTCTTCATTTCAGCTGTCCTTGCATTTCCTGGAGGTCTCACCACTCTAGTTCGATTTCTTGGACTCTGATGTGCAAAGTTCCCTTCCATTGTTGGTGTGTTGGTTGAGGTGGATGCTTCGTCTTGTTGCTGCCTCAGCTTTTCCTGTTGCTTTTTCCTTCTTCTTCTGCTATTGAGTTTCCTAGCTGTCCTTTCTATCTCAGGATCAAATAGTAATTGCTCAGCTGGAATCTGTCTTCGCATAAACACAAACATAGCAACTAAACAAACGGATTAGCAACACAAGGTTAAATAAAATAAGGAAGTTCAAACACAAAAGTATATATATACAATTCCACTAAGAGCATAAGATATGTCGCGATGCTCTTAATATTCAATCAAATCCCCGGCAACGGCGCCAAATTTTGATAAGCCTTTTCAGTGAATAAGCCTTATAGTAGTCCTAATACAGTATATCAGGGTCTTATCCACAGGGACTTGATAATATTAACAAGCCATTCAACTATTCTTATACTAATGTGAAGTGTAAAGAGAATTTTGATGCGGTTTTAAAATTGTAACATGAGCAAAAATTAAAAGGTTGTGATTCAAATTCTTAAAGGCATTGGGATTGAATTTCATCAACTCCGTTTAGCGGTATCTAGTTGATTCGTTGCATTTCCATATCAAATCTAGTATTGATTTATCTTACCAAATCCTTCAACTATACTAATTCCTTAGTTAAAGTTGAATTGATCATTTGAATTAAATACATGATGATTCCTCAATCAAGTGATTTAATCAATAGCATTAAGTTCAGGTAAACAAGATTGTAACATTAATCCTATTCCTAGTGACTTAATATTACAGTTGATTCTAACAAGTTCAGATGTAAAACCAGTTTTCCAACCTAGTTAAACATCCAAGATCATGAAATGGTTGATCAAGCCAAACCAAGCATTAAACACATATTAGAATCAATAAACCAAAACAGAGATTAATATGAAAACACTAGAATCTCTTATAGATACATAAATAAGAGTTGATTACATTCAATCCCAATAAGAGAAGAGTTAGCTATCCATTTCCATGGATGCTTTTACCAAAAAGGTGAAAGAATGAATCTCCTTAATGGTTGAGTAGGTGAAGCAGCTTCTGTCTTCGTTCCTTAATCAGAGAGAAGAGAGTATATCCAAGAGGGAGCCCCTTTCTTCTTTTTATATCCCCCAGAATTCCTAAACAGGGCAACCAGTAAATGATTAATTCGCTTACCCCATAAAACTTCGCTCAGCGAATGAAGAATTCTTCAGGTGGAAGAAAGGTATTCGCTTAGCGCAGATGATCGCGCTAAGCGAATTTGATTTTCTAAGCTTCCCCACTGCTGTGACAAATTCGCTTAGCAAATTCAGTTTCGCTTAAGCGAATCTTCAAAACCTGTCTGTGGGATCACTCGTTTGTGGGATCACCCGTCTGTGCTCATCTGTCTGCTCACCTGGGACAAATTCGCTAAGCGAATTTAGTTTCGCTAAGCGAATCTTTAACCTGTCTGTGGGATCACCCGTCTGTGCTCCTCTATCTGCTTACCTGGGACAAATTCGCTAAGTGAATTTAGTTTCGCTAAGCGAATCTTTAACCCATCTGTGGGATCACCAGTCTGATCACCTAGGACATGTTCGCTTAGCGACAGAAATTCCGCTAACCGAAATTTCTCCAGCTTGGGCTCTATAAGGCTTTTAAAAATCTTCTACTCTCTCAATTCTTCATCTGTATACACAAAACAAGGATTTAAGATATAATCTTCTAGAAAAACTTCACAAAGTATTTTCTATTGATCAAACTATTTACACATTAATCTTTTGGGGGTCAAGTGACTAAATTTTACCCATTTAAGTTCGATAAGTACCTTAAATTTCTAAAGTTATTAGCTAAATGTGGAACTTATCACCCACCCTAGTTTATAGGTGTTTTACCGTCGTTCTTAATAATCCTTTGTTTTTAACCTAAACGTATTCTTTGCTCTTTGTTTTTAACCCTTAATATTTCTTCCCCGTCCTTCTCTCTCTGCCATTCTCCGAGTGTTCTTCATAGACAAATTCATAATTGATAAAAAAAAAATTAATAATTAACAATTAATAAAAAATTATTTCTTTATTGCCTGTTAGTTAAATGGGTCAAGGGTTTTTCTGATCAGTCTTTTATTCTCTGTGAGGCCTAAGAACTCTGATACTCTCAGGTGTAGGATCAGCGAGACGTGACAACTCTGATACTTTGTTGATCAAATTATCTAGTGCATCATTGAGGTCTAAAGTTCGAACAAGGTGTTTTACACATTTTTCATCTTTTTTTTTCTTTCCAAAAATGTGTTTTTTATTCATCTTCTGCTAAAGGTGTGTTAAGAGATATTTTTCTTATCTATAAAAATACGAGATTAATCTCTGTATACACACTGTAATCTCCATCTGATAACTGTAATACTATAATAAGTTGGTCACTATAATAAGTCTTTGTGGATTAAATTTGTAGAATGGAATATGAAACTATACATCAAAGTTTAAATGTAAACTCATTGATGATGAGTTAAACATTATGAATAAACCTGTGGCACCAATGTTAATTGAAACTGAGAGGATGTAATTGGTGGTGCCAAAATAGGGACTTCACATTATTGCGTTATGTGAAAAAGTGTAAACCGATATCTAGATATCATGATTTGGCTGGTACCATAATTGATCGTGTGCGAAAGTTGAGAGCTAGAGAAATTAACTATAAACATGTTCCTATGGTGATTTTCAATGGCTATTATTGAGCATGGTCTGTAATTTAATTTTGTTAAATATAAGTGAATTAGGGAATTGCATTCATTGTAAAATTCGAATGTAAAACATTTCAGTAGGAATATAACTGTGGCTAATATTTGAAAATTTCATCTTGAACAAAAAGAGGAATTGAAACATGCAATGTATAAATGTCATAACCACGTTTATTGGATATCTGAAGGGTATATTTGTTTGGCTGCACATTTTGTGAACAATAATTGGAAGTTGAATTGCAAGATTCTTAACTTTTGTAAAATGGAGCCTCCACATGCTGGCTATGATTTGAGGAGAAAAAAAAATATTTGAATGCTTGAATGATTGAGGAATAAATCAAAAGATATTTTCTATTATTTTAGACAATGTTAGTGTCAATTAAAATATGCAATGTTGAAAATTTCATCTTAAACAAAAAGAGTGATTGAAGCATGCAATGTATAAATGTCATAACCACATTTATTGGACATCCAAAGGGTATATTTGTTTGGCTGCACATTTTGTAATTGGAAGTTGAATTGGAAGATTCTTGCTTTTTGTAAAATGGAGCCTCCACATGCTGGTTATGATTTAAGAAAAAAAAAATTATTTGAATGCTTAAATGATTGAGGAATAAATCAAAAGATATTTTCTATCATTTTAGACAATAGTAGTGTCAATTATAATATGCAAAATTTACTTCAACAATTAAGATTGTCAAATAGTTTGTTGTGTGAGTCAATATTTTCATGTTAAGTGTAAAGGTAATATCTTGAATCTTTAATTTAAGAGGGTTTAAAGATGACCAGTAATGCATTGCACACAATTAAAGAGTATCAAATATTTAAGAGCATGAAGAACAAAAAAGATAACATTTAAAGATTGTATTATTCAAAGAGTTGTATTATTTGAACATCAAAATCTAGATACCGTATGTGACACCATATGTGTTTATTTCTATCTCTCACTTACTTTTTATCTTTCTAAGTATACATCCATATCAAAAATACACCAAAAAACCAAAGGAACACCCAGGACCGGCCCAACACCTATTGAGGCCTAAAACAAACTTTATGACGAGGCCTTTTTAAAAAATTAAAGTATTAATTATTTTGTACACAACAAGGAGTTGAACTCTGGACCTTGCAGTTAATGATAAGCTTTTATACCAAATGGACTAACTTATGTTTGTTGATATATGAAACATATCAAAAAGATAATATAAAAAAATATAAAATGAACTTTTTTTCTAAATAAAAAATTATTTTTTTAAGAGGCCTAAAACAAAGGCTTGAACCGCTTTATACTTGAACTGGCCTAGGAACACCATATGATGTCCCATTTTTAGGTGTTGAACTTGATTTCCATGATATCAATTTCTCTTTTGTAAAAAGCAAATATCTTGATATTCAACTCCCAATTATTAAACAAAATGTACCACCAAACAAATATACAACCCTTGAGTAAAAGTAGTAACAATCAAATGTCAAACAAGGTTTGAATGTTTCAATTTCTCTTTCTGTTCAAATAAAGAATTTTATTTTTTAGGTTCGTACTCATATATACAACCAAAATAAGACAAAAAAATTTAAAAATGAATTAATTGAATTTAAGGTAATTTTAATATTAGTTTTTGAGATGGAAATCTTATTATTTAAAATTAAAATAAATTGAAATCATATTTTAAAAAGAACTGCGAGAGCCGACTAAAAAAATAGATGAAAAATGAATATGATCACGACAACTTGATGTCCTTCCCTCAATCATATCTTAAAGATTTGGACCTAACTCATTTCAAAAATTAATTCAAGAAATGAAAATTATTCAAACTTTATAAGTACATTCTATCTCTAGTCAATATGAGATTTGAATTTTTTTCAATACACCCCCAAATAATTAAATAGACGACTCTTTAATGAATTTAAGATATGCTTTAATATCATATTAAAATAAAAGAGAAACAAGATAATAATTACAATTATTATATAATAATATAATATCTGACTATCCTAATAATCAGAATATATTATTTTCATAAATATCAACACAAATAAAACTGGAAGAAATAAACTGTATCAGCAACAATTTACAACGTTGCAAGCTAACTTCAAAGTTTCAAGTTACTGTTACAACTGAAAAACTCATTCTTATATAAAGAAAAGCTGTTGGACAATTCAGATGAGAGATCCAACGAAAATGGCAATGTTTAGTAAAATTACAAAATAGTAAATATAATCGAATTCACCAGACACGCTATTATCTCTCGTCTATAAGAAACAAAAATAATCATATTAAAATAAAACAACAAAGTAATAGAGATAAAAATGGCATTCAGAATGAGTAGGAGGATTGTATTTCATCATATGAATAATCATATGAAAGTTTTTCAAAACTGTCATCATCATGCCAAGCAATAACTGCGAAAACTTAAAAAACTTAAAATACAACAAAAAAAATTTGAAAAAAAAAAATGGAGTAGAAGAGAACAAATGTGGAATCCTCTCAGACAAATGCCTCGATTTGTCGTCAGTATTGTTAAGAATGGAAATTAGATCGGACTCGTCATCGTTATTTGATCATCACAGAGAAAAACCACACTTTCAACAAAATCGATTCATTTAAAATACCAATAAAAAAGAGAGGAGAAAGATAGAACAGATAAAAAAAAAAAAAAAAAACCTAATAGAGATGCATCGAGCAAACACGAGATTTTCAGTCACCGGAAACAGTGGCCAAGTCCTGTACAATGGCATGGGAGTGTGATTCCCCATTTTGCATTTTATAGCCGTCCGGGATCTGTGAGTGAGGATTTAGGGTTTGTTGCACAATTCCTAGTGTTTAATGGGCCTCATCCAGCACAACTTGGGCCCACTGATGTTTGGACTTTGCTAAAATGGTTTGATGCATACGTCGGATTTTAGAGTTGCACAAGAAACCTATAAAGGTTAGTGTATTGAAATAAAATTACCTTAGAGACTAAATAAATATAAAATATATTTTAACACGTGGAAGAATGACAAAGATATTGTGTGTCTATTTGTTGCATTTTGATTGGATCATGTAAGATGGGCACAGGTGCCCTTCCAACTTCATAGGCATCGGAGAAACCATTTTTTCAATTTTCTTAGCTATGTTTGAAGTTCAAACCTTGATTAAAGGGCGCTATTTTCAATACTCCCTCCTATATGTTGGGTATCGGTACTCATTAAATCCAAGCGGTTCGTTTGTTATTAAAACAAACACACGAAAGAAATGAGAAATCAGCAATATTATTTAAGCACAAAAAAAAAAAAAAACAAACAAACGAACAAACTATTGCGATTAAAAGAAAAAAAAAAAACCACTTTTTGACCTGCGATCGGATATTCAATCCCCACCCTTCTCTTCCTCAATCTCATATCTTCCTTCATGGATGCATGTCATTCTTTGCAATCTCTCTTTTTTTCATCGCCCATCGCCAATCTCTCTCTTCTTCACCATTCCATCGCCACTCTCTGCCTTTTCGACCCCAACGTCGCCGTCACTGCCATCCGCCTTCCTTCCTTCTCCCTCTCTAACGGCACAGTCAAATTCACGTTCTCCCAATATGCCCCCTCCTTCCGTAACCATGCCGCCTTCTCCCACTACGACAACTTCCTCCAACTCATCTATTCCGGCATATAGGTCGACTTCATGTTCATCCCCGCCGGTAACATCAACGCCGACAAAACTCAGTACATGGCCGCCACTTTCATCGTCAACTCGTTCCCGATCTTTGGCGAAGGCAGCATTAATAGAGTGGGACTCGCGATGGAGATGGAGTCGAGGATGGTGATGGTGGGGCGAGTGTTGCACCTCTTCACTCATCACGTTGAGGCCAAAGCTAATTGCTGAGTCGGCATTACTGTCACCGATAGTTTCGTCTTAGGTTTTCACTGTTAATTCTTTCATTTTAGTAGTTGTAGACTGTATTAGTAGCTATCTTAATATTTAAAGTAATTGTTAGTTCCCTACTTCACTTCACCAGCAATTGCTAATTTGGGCAATCAAATTGTGGAGATAATTTCTCTCTCGAATGCAAAGTTTCCTCATTGTTTGTTCTTCAATCACCCGAGTTAGGAGTTTAGTAGAGTTACTTCAGAACTAGAGATGCGGTAACCTTTCAACTATTAAGTCTCTTTCTGTTTTTTGTTTATCTTCAAGTATCTTGCAATTTCGTTCGTGGATGAAGGTGTTGATGTTCACTTTCCTTCCCCCCCCTCAAAATATGTCTTCGTGTTTCATCATACCTTCCTTCCTTTGGTTTGGATATAGAATAGGATGGATGCATTAAAGTTAAGTCACACTTGTTTTGTTTTTTGCTACAATTTTTAATGTCTTCATTATTCTTGTGGAGGACTTTCCCCCAAAAGTTGGAGTTTTAGATCTTCATGTTCTTATCATCCTTGTATACATTCCCATCTACCAAAACCTGAACAATGTGATATGTTTATCATCTTTATCTCTATGATGGTTGCTGTATTTGAAGGTTGATGAGTATTAATTTATTGTAAAAGAACAGGTGTCTAGAATCTAGATTTTGTATCAGTTATCCTGAAATTGGAAATCTTTCAATATGCAGCATCTAGAAGATATGAAGCAACAGGGTCGCTGAGAAAAATGGTTGGCGTTGTTGCAGCTAATGATTTACCAGCTGAGCCCTCTGAGGAAAAGTTTAGGCTTGGTTTAAGAAGTGGGACAATCCTTTTTAATGGTATTAATAAGGTTCAATATGGAGCTGTACCCAAGGTTAGTTAGATCCTACTTTAATTTACTCAAGTTTTAGTTATTGTTTGTTTACACTCTAAATTCTTCTTTTAAGGTTCCGGAGAGTCCAGTTGATTATGCACTGATCCCTGATGGGGGCACCACATGTTGCGATAAGGCCATCTGTTGTGGTTTTGGCATATAGGGCGGGTTTGCTAAATTATATGGGCTCGTTTGGTAGTCAGGATAGGATAAGGATGGATAGGATATGAGAGCTGGATAAGAATATGATAGGATATGAACACAATAAGCTCTTATCCTGTTTGATGTTTGATGCACATCAGATAATGATAGGATATGATATAAAATATCCACAAATGATAAAATTGCCCTTATATCAAAATTATATTTTTTTTCAAAAATAAATTTTAATATTATGTGATTTTTTTATACATTTAAATTAAAAATTATTTGATAATATATATTTTCGGCTTCTGAATTATACATTAGTCCATCTTTTAAGTTATAAAAAATAATTTTTTTTTCACTTTTTATAAAATTGTTAACTAATTAGGTTTGAAACCATAATTAAATAATAACAATATTAAGGATAAGAGATAAAAGAGAAAACATTTTCTTATCCTATCCTCTTGGTTCTAACTCAGCTCCACCCTCAGGATAAAATTATAACTAAGTAACAGGATAGGATAAGGTAACAGAATAAGCTTATCCTATCCTGCTGGTTCACCAAACTACTGATTAAAGTAAGACATAATAGCTTATCCTATCCTGCCTCCCTTATCCTGACCACCAAACGAGCCCTAATAGGAAAGTTTTGTCCCAACCAACACTGGATTTGCGCCTGTCTTGATTTACAAGTGTTACCTAAATTTGGTTGGCTGATGCAATAGGAAAATGGGGAAGTTGCTGGCTTGCTCCACTGGTTACACTGTAACAGACGATAAGAATTGTGAATGCTAAATTTGGTTTTGTTGCCGATCATCAGTGGAAAACATATTGTATTTTTCAGCTATGCTTCATTTTACTGGTTTTTGTATGTTAGGGGAAAGGCTTTTATTGATCCAACACTTAATATGTTGCTTATATAATTTATAGATGGTAGTTTTCATCTTGGCTAATGTCATATTGTTTTTTTACCTAGTTTAAATAATAAATGTTGAAAAATTGAGCATGGATTAAATGAAAAAAATGTTTATAATTCACAAATATTAAAGATAGTGTTAAAACTGAATCATAGTTTCATGCGTTTAATATAGAAAGACGTGAAAAAATGGTTGCTTAATTTTTTTTTTGACATAAAAAATGGTTGTTTAATTAAAGTCATTGGTTACAAACTTTGATTATTTTTTTTTGACTCAAATTACAAACTTTGATGGAAATAGTTTATTTTAAATAATATATAAATTAAAAATAATATAAAAATGAATAACATATGTTTACAATAAAAATATAAATCTAAAATAATTAACTAATTTTAAATAATACTCCTATATAAAGTAAGAAAATATGTTTACAGTATAAATATATTAATTTTAAATAATATATAAAATTTCTTTTTTTTTTGATAAATTAATATATAAAATTTCTTACTCCGTATTGTTTTAGTAAAGTCATATATAAACTTTAAAAAAATATATAAAGTAACGGAAAGAATAAAAAAGAATAAAGTAACCGAAATAATAAAAAAATATACGTTAATCAAAAGAAAAGGAGAGTAATCGAATAAATAAATAAAATATCAAATCCTTAGGCATATACGAATAACCGGATGGAGCCGGTCAAAATTGAGTGAGTATGGAAACTCAACTCAATCCTTGGAGCAAGGAAGAATCCACCTCATTAGGGATAACAATTTTATCCATACATACATATATCTGTGGATAAAATTTATAACGGGCACGAGACAGATAGTTAAACTAATATCCACGGATAAAATAAATTGGTAATTTCAATACCCTTTTATAAACGGGGCAGGTATCACGCTACCTGTGCTCGCGGATATCCGCACCCGTTACTTAAATTACTATAATACTTTTTATTATATATATCTACTAATTGCTAAACCTAATTTCCCATCCTTCCTTACTAAAGCTAGTACTAATGGGAAAATAAGTACCTACTAATATTAATTATATTAAGTTTAGCTATTATTAAGTTAGGAGAAAACATAATCCAAGGGTATTTTAAGTGGATCTTAGCTTTTGTAACTTTTATTTTTAGAGAAAACAAATATATTTGATTACTCTTGTTAGTAACTTTTGTAATTGGATAATGCTTTCGTAGTTTCGTAACATCTATTTGTATGAACATAGTTATTTTAATAGAAATTACGTATATTTCAACAATTTTTCAAGCAAAAATAATAATTTTTTTTCTAAAAAAATAATCCGTGGATATCCGCAAACCCGCGAATATCCGCGAAACCCGCTGGATACCCGCCCGCAAGATATCCGTGCGGGTAACGGACAGGGACAAGTAAGGATTTCACCCCGCGGGTGCGGGGACGAGAGGAGTGCTATCCGTGCCCGCCCCACCCCATTGCTATCCCTACACCTGATTAAAGAAGTATAACTTTCCCCTTCTCCGTTGGGTTTTTAACCATAGGTGTGAAAGTGGGCTAACCGAATTTACCTGGATTGATCCATCATAGGTGGGTTAAAAAAAATGAGTCAATCCAATCCGATTTATTTTTTGGTGAGTCAAGAAATAACTAATCCGACTCGATCCTTCACAAGTTAATGGGTTAAACGGATTCACTCACTTAAACTTAAAAATAAATAAATAATCATAAAAAAATAAAAAATAAATATAAATAAATATAAAATATAAAAAAATGTAAAGGGATTAAACTTTGTGGGGCCACTTTCACCTGCTGAAATGATTGCTTCATGAACTTGTAAACGCCTTCCTCAATATCAAAAAGAAAAGTATGCAATAGTAACACTTATTGAGTGGTAAGTTTGGTAAGTTTTGGTAAGTTTTGGTAAGTTTTAGTTTCTAGCAATCTTGGTAAGTGGTAGTTTCTAGAAATCCAAGTCTATGTAACACTTATTGAGTGTTGTCGTCTGCTCTGCGTCTATGCGAGGTGCCAGTTGGAGAAGGAGTGAAGGATTGTGCCCGCGTCTGTGTCCTAGACTCTTAGGATTCACTCACTGGTTCTACTTTGCGTAACACTGTCAGTTAGTAAGAGACTAATTAGATTTTGTGTCACAGACACGCACACCGTTTAGGCCTTTAGAAGTTTAGAATTTTTTGGGCTGGATGGCCGGATCAATATTCGAATAGCCCATAAATTTTTTTTAAAAAATTCCCAACCCGTGAGCCAACCCGTGTAACCAGTGGGTTAGGTGAGCCGGGTCAGAATGACCCGTGATAAATGTGAGCCTGATTTTTGCCAACCCAACCCACTGGTGAGCCGGTTGGCTCGCGGGTTGGAACTCATATTGACAGCTCTATTTTTAACTGCTATTTTAACTATAATATCCTTTAAAGTTAATTATTGTTCCATCCTTTTTCGACATTTATGGTTGTGTTGGGCAAAATCATGCTGTGGGTGGCACAATCATAAATTTTTGGTGGCCAATCGTGAGACAGTTTTCGATGCGTGGAAGTTTATCTTGTGTGATGCGAAAACAAACACATGTTATATCATCAATTTAGTAAATACACATCTAAAAGTCAATTTGATTAAAACTATCCTAACAGTATCCATTTTAACAAAAGTACAAAACTACTTTAAATAACAAAGTACTCATACATAAATTTGCTATTACAAACATACTTTTAATGAAAAATTGAGTTTGTGGAACCCAATTCAACAAAACATAGTTTTACAAACAAATTTCCGGACACACCCCTTGATAGCCTACAAACTTATTTTTCTAACAGACAACATATCATCTCTGAACAATATACTATAATGCTTTATTTTGATAGTGTACTTCACTATATTTAATGGATAATCAACGCCCATACAGGATAGACTAAAAGGAGAAGGATGCCAAGAGTATTTGATATTCCATGTCTCTGTGTGAAAGAATTTCTGAATCCACCAGAAGCCCTAATATGTTCTTGCAGTAGGTAACCACCAATGATAAGATCTATCACTATTCCAACCCAGTTGTGCCTCAACTTGTGAGCAAAAAAGTCAGGGGCCACCACCAAAATAAGGATCATTGATCCAGGTATTTCCAGCCAATCTGCAAGGTTTTCCATCCAATTAAACTTTATAAATAGTAAGAAGTAAAAGTCTCCTCTATATAATAATAGTAATGTTACCCATACAAACATTTTTCGCACAAAATCACAGATATTGAAATGTGTGGCTAAAAAAAATTTCAACCATTGTTTTACATGTATTACATGGAAAACTTAGCCACTTGTCTTAGTCTAGTGAGGCATCGATTTGTCAAATAATTTTTTTATTAAATTATTTTTATCCTATTTAAGAGCCCACCACTGTAAAGTGTTCCAAAAGTGTTAATGTTGTTGTATTCATATTAATACATCTGAAATGTGCAAACTGAGGAATCTCATTTTGGTAATGTACACAATTGACATACTGACATGATGGCATTGGCATCTATTCCCTACTGCAAGCAATTCCCAAACAATAGCAAATAATCATATAGTCCTACTCGGCTAAGACTGGTGTAGCTTCAATCTTGTAATCTACCACAACAAGAAGAAGAATTGGCACAAGGCAAACTCACTTTTAAGACCAAACTCCAAATGTTTTTAACTTGACATCATCTTGACTTGTTGAAAAGCACTTTGACAAAAAAAATTTGATTAGTGTGTTTATGTGTCTCGCAGTGAAGGTGATGGGTTATCAATATCTACAACACTCTTTTACATTTTCATCTACCACCTCTAGTTTTAATATGGCTATGGAAAACAGCAAAATTAATTCAACCAAGTTATAAATTTGCATAAGGATCCATTCCATTATAAATCAGATCCAAATGCTAGCAACTAACAATTGTAATTTTTAACTTCCAATAGTCAGTTAGTTCAGAGTAATATAATTATACAATTTTTAACTTCAATATTTGTGACTTTCTATAAGTTTTTCCTATATTGTACTATTAATTAGTATGCGGTATATGTCAGAACTCATATATGGATAAAAATCTGTTGTCCCAAAAAATGGTGTGTCAGTATCCCCACCAATCAAATGTTAGGAATGAGCATAAATATTAATGAGTTATGATTTTATTTTCTTAAGTGTCAAATTATTATTGATGGGGGACAGAGAATGAGACAGGAAATTGAGACAGAAGATCTCTATCCCTGATATATATAGTTCGTAGAGTTGCTGACAGAATCGGGTAACTATGTTCTAGTTCCATAATAGCGTTGAGTAGTCATGGATAAGTCATGGTTCATATGCTCTGTTGTCTGTAAAACATTGCTAATTGGTTTAACCACAAGCATCCTTTCCATAGCAATTATGTCATGAAAGGAAGGGGGAAAACAGAAATATGTATTGTCTCCCTCAAATTATTGTAATGCTTTGCTACTTGAAACTTACCAGGAAAATGTTTAGGGAAGAAAAGTCTTAGCACTACTGCAATGAAAGCAATCCATTTTCCCACTTCTCCTCTGTGTGATAGAAATGAATTAGTAGTAATTTAATATCGATATATAACCAAAAATGTAAAGAGGGGAAATTTGAAAAGCAAAAGAAAAGAGAGGAGGAAGTTACCGACATAAGTAATTACCTGAAAAAGTGGAATAGCGACCCTGGTAAACTGAAGAATATGTAAGGCACTAGTAATGATGTCAGCATATTTGTCTTCCAGTTTGTGCGATCCAGTATCAATAAATAACTGAAATGTACATTTTCATTCGTAGTCAATTTAATTAAAATTTTCCTAGGCAGGTCACTAAGCAACTTGTCAATGTATTATATATGTGTGTGTGTGTGTTTGTGTCCCATAACACATGATATGAAGGAAGACATGCATTTTCACTTGGTTGTCTTTCTACAGTACTATTATTTACGCATAAAAAATGCTGTTGGAATTGACGGAGTTCAAAACAGTAGGAGAATCCATATTCAATGAGCTAAATGAAAAATTACATAAGTTAAATTCACATCACATATTGACTTAGAACATTAAGATATTAGTTATGTAATCTTTTCTTCTTGTACAACATTTAACTTGTTCATATTTTTTCTATATAGAAATTCATTTCCGATATTTCATGGCAAAATTCACAACAAGTTCCTCATAAACTCATAAAATTTTCATTGCAAACATTTATTTCGTTTCTTTCTTCTTCCCCGCTTTGCCCATCAGATTACCATCATATATGTAATGGAATAGTAGGTGTGACTTTGAGGAAATTAGAATCGGAATTGAAGGAAAAGGAACACTATTTTAAGCAATAATAAGACAATTTTTCTAATGATAAAATATAAAATAATAATGGTTCTTTTTCATCAAGATTTAAATGTAACATTTTCATCATTCATTTCTTTATACAAGACTCACAAATTGGTGGTCCTATACAAACATGAACTAGTTTCTGTGAGGAATAGTATCAAGTTATGAACAAATGACAAGGACATTTTTTTTTTTGGTGGCATGACAAGGACATTCTTAACATACTAAATTTCATCATCAAGCACCAAGTAAGAATATGCAATTATCTTGTAAAAAAGAGCCACATGGATTTACAAAATAATAGCTGATTCTTCCTTCCTAAACAAACAATATGTATTGTTAAACAAAACCGAAATTTCTTCAGGAAAAAACAAAGAAATAATGATAATATTAAAATTGAAATTTGAGCTTACATAGCAGCAAAGGAAGCTAGCCATTTAAGGAAAGAAGTGCCAAACCCTATGCCTCCTAGCATAGATGCATCTTTGAAGAGCTTCTTGGCTGCAATCTTGAGCTCATTTATATCAGAGTCGATTAAACTGGCCATAACCGGATCCGTTTTCATAGCCAGATACTGCATTAATATTCTCCCCATCGTGCTATAAGATCTGAACTGACAATTCACAAACAGGAGGGACAAAAATTATATATATGGAGATGTGGTATAGTACAAATATACAGGCAATGAGACAAGGCAAGATTTTGAAACAACATGTAATAGAGAATGTACGTGTTATGTTGAGGGTGTCGTTTATAGGACTAACAAGTGACAAAGATATATAATGGCAGCTGTGAGGGGCCCTAATTCATAGCTTTCAACCAATGGTCAGGGAATGTAAAACGATGCGAACTTTTGGATCCACTTTCTTTTCCACTTCTTTTCTGGGCTTTGACTATCTTTTGTGGATTGATTCAACATATCATTAATTGTTTGTAATGCACGTCAATGCATTTCATCGACTAGTTCCCTAGAAGGGTGGGATGGCATTGCACCCTTGAAACACAATGACACTTTGTTTGACACGTTGCAGTAACATTTTTCGCTTTTTATAAAACTTGGATAAAATTCCATAAGGCAACTTTTTTTTTTTTTTTTGAGGTTTCAAAGTGAAGGATGATCCCGATCCCATATTGAGTCAAAGATACAAATAATTAGTTTATAGTATGAAAGAAACAATATATATATATATATATATATATATATATATATATATATATATATATATATATATATATATGGAAAATACTGTTTGCTACGAAAAGTCATACCCATTTGTACGGATCAGTATTGTCATTGACTTTCTTTTTCGAGTAAATATTCAATTTGGTCCCTGAAATTATAGAGTCGTATCAACTTAGTTTCCCACATTATCAATATTCCAAAATCATCCCTGAAATTGCAGAAAGTTAATCAGATTTGTCCATTTGTTGATATTTGCATGGACCATAATGACATTAAGTTGATAATGTCAGGGATACATTTGAAACTAAGTGAATAATGTCAGGGATGCATTTGCTACATTTTGCAATTCCAATGATTATTTTGAAATATTGATAATGTGAAGACTAAGTTGATACGATCTTATAATTTTAAAGACCAAATTGAATATTTCCTCTTTCTTTTTCAATTATCTTTGCTGAGTACTGCTATTTCAGTTCAATTTATTTTTTAATTGGTTATCATGCTTTCGTTTGCCATTCACATAAATGTTATTTGCACTGAATAACATTATTAGATATATGAACATCTAAATTTGTCTGGCTACTTCTTTAGTGATTGTGGTAGTGCTTTTTAATAAAAATATAAATATGTATTATTTTATGAGCAGTGCTATTCGTGACGAAAAAAAACTTTTCGTTGATTTCGGACGAAGGCAAATACAACATTCTTTACTATCTATTATATTTACTTGTTTTTGTTATTATTATTTTTAAAGATTGAAACACAAGTTTCACATTCCAATTTTTGGGATTCGTATCCCATTTTACGAAAAAACCATTCGCACCATTTAGTATTACTGTTATTTTATTTCAGTTTATTATGAATTTGCTAAAAATTAAGACATGTGTTATACTTTTATTGAAAAACACTCCAAAAAAATTATTTATGTTTGTTCTTTCCATAATAATAAAAAGGTGATGATATTTGTACACGATTTTGTATTATATCTTTTATATCATTTTATTTTTAGATAATAAAACGAAATAAATATATTAACTAATACATATTTTCTTTTATTTTTTCCAATTAAGAAGGTGTAACCAAAAAGTGTGTAAAAAGATCGTGAAAAAGAGTTTCTCTAATAATAATTCCACCAAGCTAAGCTCTTTTATTTTATTTTATTTTATTTTTCCATCGAGTTTCGGAGTGTTTTGGCCCAACGAAAGGATCTGTCTACACTGCACCATGCAAATTAAGGTGCATTGGTGCACCCTAAATGTTGACAGTAAAAAGAATACGAAGAAGTCACTTGTTAAAGGAATATGCAAGTGGATAAGATGACTCTAAAATTGAGTAACACTTAGCCAAGTTATGAAGCTTCAAAAGTGAAGTCATAACTATTATTGAAGCCATGCAAGTGAGAGTTTGTCAACATCGAAGCTTGTGCTCAACAAGAAATAGTTGATAAGAGTAAAAACAAGTTTGTGGCAGACACAGAGACACCATTGTTAAATATGGGTAGTAATCAAAACTAAAGCTGGGAATGCATGGTGAACATGGTTAATGAAGAAAATGGGAAGTAACAAGAAGGAGAAAGAAACCACCTCGACAACTTGGAGCAGTTTCAACGTGGAAAGCCTTGTAAAGAAATAAGCACATGTTGGAAACCTAATGATTGCCAAGTAATAACATCTTGGGAGCTATAACATTCAAAATTTAGGCATCAAAAGTACAGGTTGGTTAACTATAAACGGGGTTAGAATATAGAAATTCATGTGGGTCTATCTATTTGAAAAAAAAGTCATATACTTCCTATGTTGCTGCAGAGGTTGGACATGATCAAGAACAAAAGGTTGAGTCGCGGACTAAGTCGCTCTCTTTAAGACGTTCCGCGGCTCTGCCTAGAATGTGCAACAATGTACAGTCTCGTTGTCCCCAAGATAAAACAGTCTCACAAAAAAAAAACTATGGTTCTCCTTGTGCAGAAGAGAACCACCAACACACTCTCAAACACAATATTGCTCGGAAACTCAACAAGGGAATTCTTAGAAATTTTGGAAGAAAACTATATCAATATAATATTTTGTGTGTGCCATAACCTTTTCCAAAACCTCAATATATAGCCAAAAAACCAGAAGATCCATTGGAGATGAAAAAGAAACGTTATCAGAGTTTTAATCATGGTTTAATGAGCTAAAACGTCTCAAAAACGGGTGGAAAACAAAATTTTCCATGTGCACATCGATGTACTCTTAAAGTAAATCGATGTGTTTAAACATTTTCATCAAGGAACACGTTTTTAGACCTGTATATCGATGTATTTAATGCGTACATCGATGTATTAAAATATTTTTGGCTAACAGGTGTTATTACATCAATGTACTCATAAGATACATTGATGTATTCGAAAACTTTTTGTGTACATGGATGTATTTGCCATATACATCGATGTATCCAATTTTTAATAAAACATTCAACAATCTCCCACTTGTTTTATTTAAAAAACATCCCATCGAGCGATAAAACATAATAAAATAAGATTGAGCATAAATAATGGTGTCCGTAGACTTGAACCATTACATAGTGATGATGCTTCAGCTATACTAGAGTGACACGTAGTCTTGATCTCTATCTCTAACAACATTACACACTCAACCTTTCAGGGTGTAGATTATAAGCCTGTGCATTACACCTATACACATATATCTCAGTATAGTGAATGCTCTAAAGAATTTTGTCCCAAAATTCCATAGGAAGCGGCCTCACTTCCACATTCACATAGGTGAGTCTATCAAGAGTACTCCTGTAGCTAGATACCCTACTCCATATAGAGTATAGAACTCATAAGAATCAAACATTGATTCAACCTTTCAATACTACAGTATATCATGCTCTAAATATATGAATGAGATTTTAAACTTTTTATCATATATCATGATTCTCACATCTCCTTATAAGTTGTTATTACCCTTTAAACCTATTTCTTGGGATCTCCAGTCTATAGGTTGTGTTACTCTTATAAGAGTCAATTTAATCTATGCATAAGCCTCGTTCCTTTAGAGGTTTTAAAAACCTTTTCTCTTGCTAATCCTTTCATCAAAGGATCAGCCAAATTTTCTTTAGACCTCACATGATCCATTCTCACAGCTCCAGTAGAGAAAAACTCCTTAAATGTGCTATGCTTGCAATGTATTTGTCGCCTCTTACCGTTATAATAACGATTCTAAATCTTTGCAATAGCCATATGGTACTATCACAATGGATCAATATGGCTAGAATCGGTTTCACACATAGGGATATCAGACAACAGGTTTCTCAACCATGCTGCTTCTTCATTAGCAGTTGCTAGTGCAATCATCTCAGACTCCATGGTAGATTGTGCTAATATGGTCTTTTTCTTAGATTTCCAAGAAACAACCCCCCCAGCCAAGCTAAAAATATAGCCATGGGTCACCTTGAAGTCATCTGAAAGGGTATTCCAATCATCATCGCTATATCCTTCTAGGATAGCGGGAAACCTTTGATAATGTAATCTCAGGTTTATGGTCCTCTTAAGGTACCTCATGACCCTCTCAATAGCACGCCAGTGCTCATTACTAGGACTGCTAGTAAACCTACCTAGTAACCCACAACATAAGCTATATCAAGCCTAGTGCAATCTGCAGCATATCGAAGGCTGCCAATGATGCTCGCATACTCAAATTGTTTAACACTGTCACTAGTATTCTTGAACAACTTGACACTAATATCATAAGGGGTACATACTAGTTTACAATCAAAGTAATTATATTTCTTTAAACTTTCTCAATATAATGAGATTGATCTAAAGAAACTCCCTTTTCAGTCCTAGTAATTTATATTCCAAGAATTACATTTACTTCACCAAGGTCTTTCATATCAAAATTTTCAAAGAACACATTTTTGACATTTTTCACAACGTGAAAAATAGAACCAAAGATAAGCAAGTCATTCACATATAAACATAAAATAGTGCAAACATTATTTTCTGATTTCTAATATATGCACTTATCACTTTCATTAATTTTAAATCCATGTGAGATAACTAGATTGTCAAATTTCTCATGCCACTGCTTAGGTGCTTGTTTCAAGCCATACAAGGATTTATTTAATTTACAGACTTTATTTTCATGGCCAGAAACAACAAAACCATCAGGTTGATCCATATAAATCTCTTCTTCTAAATCACCATTTAGAAAAGCAGTTTTTACATCCATTTGATGTACAACCATATCATGCACAAAGATCAAGAGACAATAATATACAAATAGACGTAAGTCTAGATACAGGTGAAAACGTGTCAAAGAAATCTATGTTTTCTCTTTCCCTATATCCTTTGGCTACTAATCTAGCCTTAAACTTATCTATCGTTCCATCAGGTTTTAATTTCTTTTTAAGAATCCATTTACATCCTATAGCCTTGCACCCAGGAGGTAAATCTACTAATGCCCAAGTTCCATTAGACTGAAGAGAGTACTCCATTTCATCATTTATGGCTTCTTGCCAAAAATTGGTATCAATAGAGGATAAGGCCTCCTGAATGGAGGAAGGATCCTCCTCAACATTATATGTATAAAAATTAGGACCAAAGTCCTTAGCCACATGTGCCCTTTTACTTCTTCTAGGTTCATCTAGAAAATCATTATTAGAAGTACTTGTTCTAATAGGTGCATTATTAGAAGTAGAGCCCCCACTATTTTTCAATTTAAACGGAAAACGATATTCATAACAATTATCGTCATTAGATTCAATAACAATTTTTCATTTAAATAAAAAAACCTATAGGCTTTTGCTATTAACCGCATAGCCTATGAAAACACATTCATATATGCTCTACTTGCTAATTTCTTTCTTTTAGGATCGGGAATCCTAACATAAGCCAAACAACCCCATGTTCTAAGATAGGATAAATTTGGTTTCTTGTTTTTAAACATTTCATAAGCAGAAATTTTACTATTTGATTTAGGTACTGTATTAAGCACATAACATATATTTAGCAAAATTTCACCCCACCAATAAGATGCAGCACCATAATGAAGCAAAATGACAACAAAAGATTCAACAAAAGTTCTATTTTTTCTCATGAATTATTCCATGGAAATTGTAGAAATCATTAAAAGTTTTGGAATCATATTTTGTTCCTCTATCACTTCTAAATCTTTTTATTTTCTTATTTAGTTGATTTTTAACTTCCAAAACAAATGATTTAAACATTTCAAAGGCATCACTCTTATTTTTCATAAGGTATATATATATATATATATATATATATATATATATATATATATATATATGTGTGTGTGTGTGTGTGTGTGTGTGTGAAATTTGAGCTATTATCAATAAAAGTGATAAAATATCTTTTTCCATTTCTGGTTAACACTTCATCAAATTCACATATATCAGAATGTATTAAATCAAGAGTTTCAATTTCTCTAATTACTGACTTATGAGGAGTCTTAATGATTTTAGCTTGGCTACAAAATTCGCATTTTTCAAAATCATTTATAGATAGTTTTGGAACTTATCCCAAATCGCTCATATTTTTTACAATACGTTTATTAACATGACAAAGTTTAGAATGCCAAATATTAAAGGAACGCAACATATAAGAAGAAATAATTTTATTCATCTCAATGTTCAATTTAAACATGCCATCAGTAGCATAACCCTTTCCCACAAAGACATTGTTCTTTGTAAGAGTATACAAATCTGCGTCAATGATCTGAGTAAACCCAGCCTTGTTAAGGAGATAAGCCGAAACCAAATTCTTTTTCATCTCTGGAGTATGCATAACACCCTTAAGAATCACAGTATTTCCAGAGGTAAACTTCAATTCCACATCTCCCGTCCCAGCAACAACAGTGATGTGTGAATCACCCAACAACACTTTCTGATTTTCAGCAGCAGAATAGGACTTAAATAGAGACCTACCATACCAAACATGGCGCGTTGCGCCGGTGTCTACCCACCACCCTTCGGATCCACCAATAGCATTGATTTCAGAAATCGTAGCAATGAGTTGGGCCTCAATAAGGTTCGCCTGCCGGGTAAGACGGATCTTAAGGCGGCAGTTTCTAGCCAAATGGCCAAGCTTACCACACTTGTAACAACTAAACTGTCCTGTGGGAGGTTTCTGCCCATTCTAATACTGACTACCATTTTTATTGTTGTGTTTATGAAATTTAAAATTCATAGTTTTACCTTTCGGTTTCAGGACAACAGAAGTGGATTTGACCACAGCAATAACTTCTTCTTTCTGGTCTTGTTTCCGGGCTTCCTCCTCTATACGCAAACCGGGTAATCAAGCTCCCCAATGAGAACTCTTTGGTTTTATGCCTAAGAATGTTCTTAAAATCTTTCCAACTAGGTGGAAGCTTATCAATTATTACAGCTACTTGAAATTGATCATCTAAAGTCATACCTTCAGATATGATTTCATGAGCAATATTCTGGAGTTCGTGGGATTGAGCTTCAACAGATTTGTCATCAGTCATCTGATACTTGAGGTAGCGGCTGACAACACATTTCTTGGTTCCAGCCTCTTCAGAGTCATACTTCTTCTGTAGCGCATCTCAAACCTCCTTGACAGTGGTATTATTATCGTAATAATCATAGAGATCATCAGATAAACCATTCAAAATAAAATTCTTACACATAAAGTCATTATCATTCCAAATTTCCAGGTCCTTCCGTTGAGCTTCTGTCAAGTTCTCTGGCAGAACTGGCTTGTCAAAGTTGAGTATAGTGGCTACTTTGCGCACAGTCAAGAAAAATAACATCTTATGCTTCCATCTCTTGTAATGAGCACCTTCAAAGCGAAAAGGGCTTGTTAAGATAAGCAGGGACAATATCGTGTTCAGAAGACATGGCAGACGAAATGTCTTAAAATTGTTGTTGCAGAGGTTGAATACGATCAAAAACAAAAGGTTGAGTCGCGAACTAGGTCGCTCTCTTTAAGACGTTTCGCGGGTCTGTCTGGAATGTATAGCAGTGTACAGCCTCGTCGTCCCTAGGATAAAACAGCCTCACCAAAAAAACTGTGGTTCTCCATGCAGAGAAGAGAACCACCAACACACCTTCACACACAATATTGCTCGGAAACTCAAAAGGGGGATTCTTAGAAATTTTGGAAGAAAACTATATCAATATAACATTTTGTGTGTGCCAAAACTTTTCCAAAACCTCAATATATTGCCAAAAAACTAGAAGACCCGATGGGGATGAAAAAGAAACGTTATCAAAGTTTTAATCATGGTTTAATGAGCTAAAACGACTCAAAAATAGGCAAAAAACAAAATTTTCGACATGTACATCAATGTACTCTTAAAGGACATCGATGTATTTAAACATTTTCATCAAGGAATGCGTTTTTAGACCTATACATCGATGTATTTAATATGTACATTGATGTACTAAAATATTTTTGGCTAACAGGTGTTGAGACGACTCTACTTACGTAGGATAATCCCATTATAACCTAATTATCTAATCTTGAAAACATGCGAACATTTTAAAACTTAAGAAACATAACAATATAAACAACCCATAGCTAGCAATATATCCATATGTATATCATTATCCTTACTTACATATATCAGAGTGCGCTCCTTTAAACTGTGACTCAGATATGATTTGTATACTTTACTGATGTGAAAAATGGGATGTTACGGGTGTTATTACATCGATGTACTCGTAAGATACATTGATGTATTCGAAAACTTTTTGTGTACATGGATGTATTTGCCTTATACATCGATGTATCCAATTTTTAATAAAACATTCAACATCCTTTAGTTTTAAGTCCCCATTTTTAATTCACATGCATCCATGTTTCCGGATTTATCTTTCTATCTTCTTTTGTACTTTATACATTTAAGTTAATGTTATCTTAATTCTTCCAAGTTCTTGCATATTTTATCTTCAATTTTGTTTTCAATCTACAAGTTATTTGCTTTATATGTTAATTTCCACACATCTAACCTTTTTTCAATTTCCGTTCAAGCTTTTTCCAACTTAATGCACACTTATATGTTTTTTTGGCGTTTTTGTTTGTAAATAAAATTGAATTAAAAAGGAATACAAGGGGTACTCAACCCATATACTGTTGGGGTTTCAAGAGGGATAATTTTTAAAAACAATTTATAAAAACCTCTTGAACGGAAAAACTCCTTTACTAAAAGACCACATATCGCACATAAATCACAAGGATATTGTGTTTACCTATTGAACCGTAACTTTACCACAAACACTGTGAGCACGTCAGCATCACTAGTAAATCACGAACACTGTTACGATCTGAAAGACAACTTGATCTACACGGCTACAGAGCAGCAGATCCGAGGAACACTGCTGTTATCATCACAAAGGGAGATGTTCTTCTCAATCACCAGTATTGCAAAGTAGCAATGCCTCTACTCAGTCCACGCGAGCAAACCAACGTTAGAGATGGCGTAGTACTAGCTATCAGGATTAGAAGAGGCGCAACACACAGAGAGAGAAAGGAGGCGCTGCTGTCAATAGAGTACAGCAGACGTTATAAGTGCTCTGTGCTGCGTGTAGCTTAAGTGACGTGCACAACTTATTAATAGCTGTCACTCACTTAATCTAACCCACTTGGGCTACTGTACGCTACAGGCCCAATGTCTAATTATTAATTAAATCATATTTAATTAATCAATTAAATCAATCCTATTTAATTATTAATTAAATCATATTTAATTAATCCATTAAACTAATTCTCTGAATATTTGCTCTATGCGTGTGACCCTATAGGTTCTCAATTAATTGGCAATAATATTAATTATTACTATTCATCTTAATAATTAATTAATATTATAAACAATGAACGGCGTCTAGCAATACATCATTACTACCCAATTAATTATAATATTGGTGATACAATTAAAATCATATTGTAATCATATCTAATGTGAAGTCAACGTCCTTTCGTCACAATGTCTTAATTGAACACAAGACATAAATGTGTCATCCTTCTTAAGTCCAATTATTTATTTCTTGATCTAGTAATTGACGTACGATCATGTGGGCTCAATATCTCATATTGTCCCACCTTAGTATAGCCATGTATTTCTACGTCACATACCATCAAGAGACCAATAGACATTACTCCTGTTATGTAGGAGAGACGAATCTTATCTACATCACTCACATTCTTCAACATGTTTCATTGCAGACACAATAACTATCTTTATTGTTGTCCTGTTACAGACAACGTTTAATAGTATTAAAGCCTACAACTACATATATTAGGAATCGTAGTGATTTCAAGTCGAAGTACTACTTCACTATGGTCACCATGAGAATCACTTATGACACTTGCATAACTATTATGCAGCGTTCTCATAGCGGGTCACTCCAGTATAACTATTCCATTAATATTTATACCTATGTGAAAACTTGATATCTTATATCTAGGACCTGTGAAATGCGGTCATCAGTACATTTACATAATAGTCTCAATGTATTATTATTGTCCTTATTAATAATAATAATACTTGACTGTGGATATTCAAGAATAGTGTTCTATAATTCAATAGCATCTCACGGTCAAGTTATACTTGACATTCCATTAAATGAACTACCAATTTTAAGGACTTTATTATGCTATAAATATGATAATCAAATACAACATCATAAATAAATGCCTCATATATAATAAATAGAATAAAGTCATGATACAATATATATATATATATATATATATATATATATATAAATCTGAAATATATATTGGCCACTAGGACTTACACCAACATATACATCATAGTCCAACAAACCAAAACAACTCAAAAATTCCAACACCACAAAAACAAGTCCCCACCTTATACAAACAATAACCTCAATCTGGAAATTACAATCATACTACTTATCACCACCTACTGTGCGATTTCAAAATCAAATACAACTAGACCAGAACAGCAGACAAAACAATCAATTCATATGCCCTTCACCAATCAAAGAGATAAACATCTGACGGGATTAATACACCAATCGGAGAACAAACAATACATTATTGTGCATCAACCACATAAATGCCATACTACGACATGCTAAAGAATCATCCATACGTTTTTTTTTCTTTTTTATTCTGATCAGACCCTTATGCTGAATATAATGATCACGACTAGATTGAAGGAGCACAAATGAAAACCCAGACCAAGCATAATAGGAGAACCATACCTGAGCTAATATATCAAGCACAGGAAGAAAAGGTTATTCGAATCCTCATAATGCAAATTACAGAAACACACATTTGGTTTCCTACCAATTCGTGATGACTTGTCTCCAACATAATGGAACTGTGTTGGTAATCTGCCAACCACTGGGCGCCAAGAGAAGCCCAAAACCTTTGAGTAGGACACTTCTAGAACTTACAAAAAATTACATCATCAAAGTTAATAGAAGAACCAGAAAGCAGCTCCCACTGCAAATAACTCTATGTGGTCCTAAAAGAGAACACCCGAGAGTTATCCAACTTCCAAATCCAATCATTGTTTACTAAGAGAAACAACAAATAATAGACTTGCAACTCGAACAGTAATTGCTCTTCCCACACAAAGAGATTTCGTATCGACCTTCACTTCCATCTCCAAACCCCATTATGTCATTCCCCCATGTCAGTGATAGACACAATTATTCTCTAAAATTTGAAACAGCCTAGGAAAAGCTTCTTGAAGACTAGAAGAGCCTAACCAAACATCTTACCTAAATTTTACTTGATTCCCGCTCCTTACCTTCCTCGCCATAGCAGATGAAAATTAGTATGATGGCACACTTCTGTCATGCTCCACATTGCATAAATCTCTCCACCATAGAGGCTGAAGATTGATTGAAATTACCAATTAGAACCATTGAAGATAAGGAACCATACCTGTAAGAAGATATATTATACCAAACAACTTCTTTATCAACTAAAAAACGCTACTTCCACTTAGCTAACATGCTTAAATTAAAGACCTCCAAGTTTTCAATTCCAAGACCTCTAAGACACTTAGGTTGACAAACATTGTCCCAACTAACCCAAGCTATTTTATGCCTATCATCACTTCCACTCCAAAGAAATGATCTTTGCATCCCAACGAGGATACTCGGAACTTTCTTAGGCAACTTAAAAAGAGAGAGGTAATACAAAGATAAACTTGATAGGATTAAGTTTATGAAAACAATATGACCTTCCAAAGACAAATATTTTCCTTTCCAAGTAACCAACCTACTCCTCACAGAATCAATAATAGGAAACCAAGTAACCACATTTCTAGGATTAGCCCCAAATGGAAGGCCTAGAAATTTGAATGGCATATCACCTCCACTATAATGTAGAAAATTAGAAGCTTGAAATAGAAAGTTATCCTCCACATTAACACCCATTATATTGCTTTTGTGAAAATTAACCTTCAATCCCGACACAAGTTCAAAACACCGCAGTGCAGTCTTTAATGTTCAAAGGTTGTTCAGACTAGCATCCCTAATAAGCATTGTATCATCAACGTATTGTAATATTGAAATTTCAGCTCCATGACCAACCTTGAAACCTCAAAAAATTTCAGTTTCAATATCCCTTCTTATAAGACCAATTAACCCTTTAGTCACTACCAAAAATAAAAATGGAGTAAGGGGACCTTTTGCCTTAAACCTTTGGACAAATGGATTTTATCGTAGGGAATACCGCACTTTCATATCAGTTTACTTATGACAAGTTTACTTTCAAATTTTAATGCTACTAATAAATTCATTTTTACACACTTTTTAAATTGCAATATTTCTCATTTACTTGTGTTTATAGTTCTCTTCAATATGTCTAATGCCAAACTCTATTTTAACATGTTCATTTTGGATGCTTGACTGATTGATTTGATAGTTGTTTAACTCTTTGACCTTAGAACACCAAATATTTGTGAGTCTTAGGAGGAGTCTATTTGCTCCCAAAAATTATCACAAAATCAAGTGTGCTAGTCAATATTTTGAAAAACATCACCACAAACATTACTACAATTTACCATAACTAATGATGTTATTATTATTAACAAGCTTGCAAATTATGATATTTCTTCCACTGGTCTTGTTTGGTGGAATAGTATTCCCAATTTTATTAGGGATGATTTCTTAAGGATAGGATTGGTATTAGCAATTTTAGATTTAGATAATTGTCGAATGGGTTTTGGTTTATGTCCTCCCATGTTTTGCTTGTACTATTTTTTCTTTATTAATAATATGATGGCAATTGGAGTACTCTTTCCTTGATGTTGGTTTTATCCCTAAGGAGGGTTTTCCATCTCAAAGTTTTAATGAGGCTCCCTTTGTCTCTTGTTTAAAAAAAATGATGTTATTATTACATCTATTCCAAATGCTTTAAATTCATTCAAGAATTTCTTCTCATCTATAATTTTATTTTTGTTTAAGTTAATTCTTAAGCAATTTAAATTTGAGGCGGTGATTAGGTAAAGCTATTTTTGAATTTGGACCACTAGTATTGTAAATTAAATCTGTCTCAAATCGTCATTTTTTATGAACCATCGTAATTAGGGCCTTTGGCTCCCAGTGGCATCCCTAGGTATTCCCACAAGCTTCAATCCTTTGGACCGGCTATAAGACTAATCTTCAATCAGCTGCTTAGAACAATGAATTACCTCTTAGTTTTCGCAACCTCCCAACTAGTAGTTTGTCTGCCCAAAGGATTCAAACTTACATTCTTCTTCTTATGGGATCGAGATGCTTACCACTCGATCAACCCTTGGTTGGTTCGTCATTTACTTTGATCACATATAATAAATACATCTATTTTAGCTTAAAATACTTGCATCTCAATACTCCTTTCGTCTCATTATATATGTCACATTTACAAAAAAAAAATGTCCCAAAATATGTCATTTTTTATTTTTAATGTAATATTAAATGTTTTTTTATCAAGTGTACTCTTAAATACTACACTTTACATTTATGATAATAGTTAATACACCAATGATTAATAAGGTTAATTTAATAAAATTATCATTTTATTTCTTTTTTTCATTTATTATTTGTTTTTAAACTGTGTGATTTAATCGAATATGATATATACTCCCTTCGTAACAAAATATAAGCAAAAATTGGCTCATCTAAGTTATAACAAAATATAAGCAAAAATTGACTTTTTGTATCCTATTTAATGATAGTATATCAAAAATGTCCTTCATTTAGCATTTAATTGAAATAAGTTTTCATACAATACAATTAATGAAAATAAATAAAGATGGATAATTTAGACAATGAAGTTTAATTTTTAAATAAAAATAATAATATTAAATATGAATAACTAACTATTTTAATAAATATGAAAATAATTAAATTTATTAATATTTTATTACGAAAGGAATATTATATCTTAAAAAGGAGAGAGTATTTATCTACACCCAACGCCTAATGATGATGATTGAAGAATTACGGAACACATGACATAATAAGTTTGACTATCACCACCTACTCCCCGAACCAAAGTCAAAGAAAGGCATCCATTGGCCAACAAGATAGTGAAGCAAAGCAAAGCAATACTTCGGCCAGCTTATAACTCAGAAAGTGAAGAAACCTTTGTAGTTACTGTTTCTGCGGATGATGATCTTAAGTACTTTCAGCTTCATAAAAGCTCTTTAGCAGCATAACCTCATCTTTTTAGTAGAAGCAATAATGAGTGTGATTGAGTACCGTGACCCATAATAATAATCACACAAACTTCGAAAAGAAAAGTATCTGAAATTTCCATTACATATTCGCTGTCTCCACCATGCCACCCACTATCATTCGCACTACCCTATAATTTCATGTCTTGGGCTTCCCAGCCCATCGCCATCACCTCAAAAGCCCCGTCACCTCAAAAATTTAAACTTAATCATTCAAATAATTGTTGCACAGGAGCGAGATAACCATAGAAAAGAAACATCCTATCCAACATTTTTATTACATTAATGTTATTGTATTAAATTAGATTTACTTTTTGGAAAGGGTTTATTGCTAGATTTGATAGATGATGAGATAAATAAAGTTGGATCCTATGAAATAATATAAAGTTAAAATAATACAAACGATAATATGATAATGATACTCCCATCATTTTAATATATATATCATATTTGATTAAATAATAATAAATAAAAATAATAATTTTATTAAATTAACTTTATCAATCATTAATAGATTGATCATTATTATAAATATAAAATAAAATATTTAATGATATAATTAATAAAAAATATTTAATATTATATTAAAAATAAAAAATAACATATTGTGAAACAATTTTTTTTATAAATATAACATATATAATAAAAGAAAGGGAATACTATTTAAATGGATGCTTATAAGATAAGTTCGATAGATTTATCTATATTCTACCCAACCCAATATATTCATAGGATTATTTATTTGATTTAAACTCAAACGAGTTCTGAACATGTTTGATTGATAGTTAAAATATTATGACCATATGATTGGAATAAAGTATTTATAATTTATAATTTATATAATTTTTTTGAAACAAATATACAATTGAATCCAAAGGTATATATGTTTAATGGATCTTGAATATGGACGAAATTCTAGAAAAAATCTACTATATATAAATATAATATTCTCATTTAAAATCTCTTCTCTCTCATTTTGAATCAAATATCAGAAATGTTATTTTATTTTCCTTCATTTAAATCAAATACATCCTAAAAAAAAATTTTGATAATGAAAATTTTATTTATATTAATCAATCAAAATTAAATTTATAGAAAGCAAAAAATGATCAATTACAAGTGGGACCCGTGTGAAATTTACTCCATCAATGATTCTCACGTGACATGAGGAAAATTTACCCTGTTTGCCTATTCACGATGAGGATGATGCTGTTGATGGCGTAACTTGCGTGTATCCACAACCGTTGACTCATGCGAATCACAGACTTGAGTTTTGAACTTGCAACCGAACTTCCGCCCCAGCGACGCCGTCCAACCGCCGCCACCACCGCCGCCGCGTGTGCCCGACTTATCAATCTTCTCGATCACTTTCTTCATTGAGGAACACTCGCGTTCAAGCTGATGCACCCGCGTCCTCATGCTATCCATATCCAACCGCAGCACCTGATTCTCCCTCACCGCCAAACGCCACGTGCTGCTCCCCTCCTGCACGTGCGCACCATCTAACCCTAACCCTAATTCTAATCTTTCTATGTGATCCTCTCCTTCCTCTTCCCTTTCCGATGGCCTCCCGGGCTCCACGGCTGCCGCCTCCGCCGCCATCAGAGTTCCGGCGATGGCGTGCCGTAGCTGAAGCTGCTCGAAGAAAAGCACCTGAACCACCGCACGCAGCGGAAGCCTCTCGTTTTGCGCCGCGTGGGTGCACGCTTCTAAGGTCAGTTTCTGACTGTCCAATAATCCACATATCTTCTCCCTCTCCGATTCCGATACCGATGGATGTGCCTGAAAATTAACAGAATCATCAATTTCATATTCAGTGTCTTAATCTAAATCCAGATCTGAAAATGAGAAAATAGAAAATTTGTAACTGAATCAGTACCTTGAGATACACATCGATAGCCCGGTAGAGACCGTCGTCGAAAAGTCTCGCCTGATCGGGAAGTGAGATCGCGAGATTGTAGAACTTCTCTGGCTTCAGATTTGTATCGGAAGCTATCTCGGAGAGGTAACCGTCGATGAGTTTTCCAACGAGCATCAACGCCGGCGACCTTACCTCGCCGTCGTTTCCTTCATCAGCGGCGGTGATTCTCGCTTCTGAACTATCCAAAAAGTGACTCAGAATTCTCTCTACACAATCAACATCGTATAAAGTTTCATTCAAATACGAGTAACTAGGTATGAGAAGATCATCGAGCGTGGCTTCTTCGAGTTGCAACCCTATCTTCTTCTCCAACGCGTTTCTGCAAGCTTCCGAAGCATTCAGTATATTCGCTGTTCGCAACAACCCGAAGAGAAACCTTGTCGCCGTCGAACTCTTCTCCAAAGGAAGATTCGAAACCAGAGTTTCTAGAAGCTCTTTCTGTTCCGCCTCCGAAGAAGAAGAAGCTGAAGAAGTTAACGGTAACGGTTTTCGATTCGATCTCGAAACACCTGGAATGTACTTCTTCGCATAATGCATCACGCAAATCTCTATAATCTCATGGTTCAGTTCACCGTTTCTCATAGCAAAAATCAATCTCTTAAACAGAGGCAAACGCAAAAGTACCAAATCCTCAATCCAAGAATCTCCACTAACTGTAGCACTAGCACCTTTTCTTCTTCCTGCGGAATCGATTCCATTCCATTGGACTTGTTTGGATGCGGAACTTTGAACCGTTACGGCGCCGTTGTTGGCTACAGCGTCACTCACAGGCCAGCCAAACAGTGCAGGATCGGCGGATGAAGCTTTAGAGACTATTGAATCGATGCATCTCTGTATGATTCCGAGAGTTTCCGCCATAGGCATCAATTTTTCGCATGATTTCAGCGTTTTGATGGAGTCCCTGATGCTCTTGAGCACGTGATGAGAGAGGAACCTCTCGGTTTTGGAGATGAGGTTGTCGTCGGAGAATTCCTCCGTCATCTCGAGGAATTCTCCGGCGCACCGGAGAGAAGCCACATTGGAAGGGGACAGATCTATCTTCACGCCGTAACAGAATTTCGCCGCTGTCTCGAACGCCTCAGAGCCGCCGGGGAAACTCGTGAATGTCACGTGACACTGTTCTTCCACGATTTCGTCTTCGTCTTGTTCATTTTGTTGTTCTTGTTGTTGTTGAATAGGGATTGTTTGAGTTGTTTCTTGTTGTGTTATGATGTGGAAGAGCTTTCGGCTTTTAGACATGAGTGGGAACTGAAATGGTATCATAGACAAAGTTTAGAGGATATGACACGAAAATGTTGTGGGTACTGGAAGTGGAAATAGACCCAAGTTTGTAAAAATTGGTGTCCTGTGTTGTGAGGCTTACCTTGTGAAGATGGAAGGTCATGTCATCCACTTCAACCACAATGTCACTGGGTAATCCAGTTGTGCAAAACCTGCAAAGTAGAATTGTGAGAAAATCTTGTAGAAAATGATCTTCTAAAGAGAGAGAGAAAGAGAGTTATTCATCTAACCATGCTTGCCCTTTGGAAGTGGACTTTTCTGCTGATGACATTTTTATCTGTGTGTGTATTATTGTTCAGAGAATTTCAGTCTAGGTTACTGGACAGTAAGATCCATGAAAATCAAAGGATGAAAATGATTTCAGTTAGGTTGGATTTCGAAGACACTGAAAATTTTGTGAATATGAGAGATTGAGTAGAAACAAATGGATGGAAAAAAACAGAAACACCCAGAAATGCGGCTGTGTTGCAGAGGGTGAAGTAGACCTGACTTGCACTGCCAATTGGAAAAAAGAATTAGAAGATGAGAATGAAAGAAATTGTTTGTTTGTGCTTTCTGTTGAGGTTTTAAGAAAGAAAAACAACAGATGAAACTTTAAGAAAAAGAAAATTATAAAAAAAAAAAAAAAATGGAAAGAGAGGGGCGAAACAGAATGGAATCCACAAACTCAAAGCGGACAAACGGGCCTTGAGCAAATTCCTAAAAAGGGGATCCTATATTGGATGGTTTTTCTTCCCTTTACCAAACCTTCTTTTCTTTTTATTTTCTTTGAATCAGATCAGAATCCCACTCCCACCTACTGTTATTCTCTCTCATGACTTGAGAGGGCAAATAGACTAAACAAAAAGACACCTTTGTTGAGTCTTCTTCTTAAAACACTTGAAAAGACAATAATCACCCATTAGCCCATATCTCATTGCTTGCCAACCAGGTTCTTCCTTGCGTAAATGATGGAATACTTGATTAATTTAATTCTCATTTCCTGACCTGTTGACTTGGTTCGCGTAGTTTAATAGTAAACTGTTACCATTATATTACACTGAACGGGTGAGATAAGTGTCTCTGTCTTAAGCTAGTTAACCAATGCAGTTATTAATGATAATAGTAATAGGCTTCATTAGAGCATGAAATTCATTAACTCTGTTTCTATATTATTACTTTCAGAAATGAAATACATAGTAATTACTGTGAAAGTAATGTACGTTTTTTTTTAACTGTCATTTACAAAGAATTAGTCATAGTAACATTGTTCCAAATCAAGATATTAAGGGGAAGGGGAAGCATGCAACTAGGACCACATATCTATTTTAGTGCATAAATGTTACTCGAAGGGTTAGAGATATGTGACTACCACCAGGCACCAGCTCATAAATCTCATACGGCCTTGGTTCAAAACTTAGCTAATTTATCAAGTGGGGTATATCCTTATATGTATAAATAGTCATATGAAGCACATGCTATATAAAAGAAAGTTGCTTGATATGAATCTCTAAATCATTATTGTTTAGATCTTTTTAGTTTTCAAACTCGTCACCTTTCTCCATCTTCTTCAACCGCCCCTCCCCCCTTCTCCTCTAAGAAAAGAAAATTTTTAAAAAAGGAAAAGGAGCGATCCCTGCATTTATGCTGGCATATCTACCCTCTCATCCTTCCTTCCCTAGAATTTATGGCTGCCTTTAATGAGTGGGCAACCGTTGTAAGGGGAGTACATTATTCCAATCACACGTTCAAAGTGAATGGAGGGTATTTTCAAGCTTTCAAATTTTGAGATATTTGAATTTGAATTCACCAACAACACAAAAAAATTGAGACAGGTGAAAATCATAACATCAAATTTTGGATACCGTATGTGACATCATACATATTTATCTTTATCTCTCATTTATTTTTTATCTTCTTTGTATATACGCATTTCAAAAATACATCAAAAAAACAAAATAACACTATTGTTGTCCCTATTTTGATGAGATTTGGATTCCTCATTTTATTCTCTTATTTTTCCTCTCATGTTATGAGCGAAAAATACAAAATCAAGTTTTAATGGATCCCACACATAAAAGCAAATTTGTTTTTGTGTCTTTCTCTCTTATAACATGAGAGGAAAAATGAGAGGTTAAAAGGAGAGGATCTAGGGATGGCAATGGGTAAGGTATGGATAGGGTATTATAGTATCCGTCCCCATATCCGCATTTTAAAAATGTACCCGTATCCGTCCCCATACCCGCGTGGGTAACAACCTTGATACCTGTACCCTCACCCATTGGGTACCTAAGTACCCGCATCAGCACCCGTTACCCGCACTTTAGTATAATAAATTTATAGATTTTGAAAATAAGATAGTAAATATGGTACACCCAAAAGTTTTTCGATTGATATAATTTTCATATTATTCACTTTAAACAATAAAATGACTTATTTTTGCACTTACATAAAGTTACATATTTTACTTAAACTAAAACTTGCATGAAATATTTGCTATAGTAAAGTACTGAATCAAAAATAATGTAACGTTTTTTCACATTCTATATCCACGTTCCACATAATAAAACTCCTACCTATCAAACTAAAAATGCAATCCATAGATTTAATAATCAATTTGTGAACATGAAATGTATGAAAGGAAGAGTTTGCATAAGGGGAAAGTGAATCAATGACTGAGGAAATAAACAATACGTCTAAACCTAGGTTTTTTTAATTGTTTTAATATAATGTAATTATGTATATATAAAATAAGGGAATTTTACGTATATGGTGTAATTTAGTTGGGAAATTATAGGACTAGTGTAGTTTTCAAATTAATTACATAACTGGGATAATCGTATGTTGGATTTATGACTTTCCGATAGAAGTCGTACATCTCAATAACGAATTAGTTTTATATTCATTAAATTAAAAAACAAACCAATTTCCACTGAAGTCGTAAACAATATATACGACTTCATTGTTTAAATTTTTTTTTTTTTATGAATCAAGGTAAGTCGTAGGTGGTGACCACGACTTACCTCTTTAATTTTTTATTTTAGGTCCAAGTGGTGGATTGAATCCACGACTTTACTTTTTTAATTTTTTTATATTAAAATATAAAAGTCGTTTTTGTCATGTATCACTTGTATCCATTATGAAAATCGTAAGTGAGGTATATGACTTCTCCTAAACCGTAACACCATGCACGATACTACTAGTATAAAAACTCTACCGATTTTGATCAAGTTTGAAACTTTAAAGACACCCGTAGGAGCTCTCTATTATCAACATTGTGAATTTATACACCATATATAAATTTTTTTTAAAAAAAGTGAAGTCGTAGATTGGATCCACGACTTGTACCTAAACTAAAAATACAAAGAGGTATGTCGTGGTCACCACCTACGACTTATCATGATTCAAAAAAATTTTTTTTTTTAAACAATGAAGTCGTATATGGTGTTTACGACTTCAGTGAAAATTGATTTTTTTTTTTTAATTTAATGGATATAAAAGTAATTCGTCGTTAAGATGTGCGACTTATATAGGAAAATCGTAAATCCTAGTTACGAATTACCCCAATTATGTAATTAATTTGAAAATTACACTAGTTGTGTAATTTCCCAACCAAATTATACTATATACGTAAAAAAACCCATAAAATAAATAATATACATATGTAGTGTGGGTATGGGGCGGGATGGGTATTAGAGTACCCGTACCCGCATCCATACCCATCAATTTTTGCGGGTAATTACCCGCATCCGTATCCATTAAACTGATAATTATCATATCCATTATGAATAATTTTTACAGATACTTATAGAATCCAACACCCATTTTCATCCCAAAGAGGATCCAAATCCATTTTACCGTTCAAGAATCATTTTACAAACATAAAACTGTTAGGTCGACAGTCCAAGAGCGGGAAGGGAAGTTGGTAGGGGGTGGTTTAAAGGGTTTTGAAGAGGAAAAATGGGATGATTTATTCTTTATTTTTCATAAAAAAATTTATATTTAAGATTTTTTTAAAAATAAAAGAAAAATACGGAAGATGATCACATAAATTTTGAGTTTAATTGTTATGCTTTGAAAATATAAAGTAATTTATACTTTCAACCAATCACAAATCATGGTGTGGATTACTTTTTGGATAGATGGGATAAAAATCAATTGTTTTTACTAACGTGGCAATTTATGATTGAATGTCTGTGTAAAAAAATTTTATATTATCAATGTATAGTAATTAAACTCATAAATTTTTAACTTTTTAAATTCTTATAATTATTTTATAACTACCCACGGTCATGGGGTCTTTAATCCATTTAGGCGATCCCCTAAGGGCCCAAAAATATATTTTATACCTTAATTAATTTTAGTTATTGTTAATTTAATTCACAGGTTTTAAGTTTTAGAGTTTCATTTCGATATATAGTCAGGGCCGGCTATTAGCATGTGCAAGCCGTGCAATAGCACATGCCCTCAAATTTGGACCAAAATTTGGGGTCCCTAAAATTTATTTCGACAAAAAAAAAAAGGATGTTTAAGATATTAGCTTGAAGTTGTATTGATAGGATTTTAATAATCTTTTTTGCATTTATTGTCCTGAAGTGGGTGTTTAAGATTAGAACAATTGTCCTTTTTGAAATAATATTTAAGATTGCCTTTTTTTTTGAAATAATATTTTGAAATAATATTTAATTATTAAAATTGCCTTTTTTTTTATCAGGGACCGAAGTTTTAAGATTAGAACAGGGCCCCCAAAATGTTTAAGACGGCCCTGTATATAGTTAGTGTAAACTTTTTTTTTTACTATCAATTACTCATAAATCATCTCATATATGATTTTTAAGGTACTTATTGTAAAAGCAAAATATTTTTAATAATGTGATAATATATGATTGATTGATAGTATAAAAAATATTTATACTTACAGTATATTATAAATTTATAATTAAATCCTATGTTTTATTATGATAATATTTTGTTCTCTCTTTTAAGTTTCTTATAACACTTTAGTCAAAAAAAAGTTTCTTATAACACTTAAAACAAATTCGTTGTCAACATAATAATTATTATCGGTTCTTAAACTTATTTCTAAGTTATTGCTACAATTTCCCAAATCAATTCTCTCCCTTAATAATTGTATTAATTTGCTTTTTTTGTTTTTTATATGAAACCCAAAAAATTGAAAAATTTTTTGAAAAGTTTTCAAGTTTTGCTAGACATTTTGAAATTGATGGTTTTGATTTATTTTCATAATTGAAAGTATTGAAAGAAGTGTTAATAAAAAAGTTGATATCCAAATAGAAGTAGTAAACTAGATCAAAAGATTAGATTCTTTCCAAATGCAAGCAATGCTTATACAGTACTATTGACAATATATACATGTGAATTTAAGGATGGCAATTACCACGTGAGTATGAGGATCCCCGCATGGACAGCCTCGAACGAGGCCTCGCGGGCTAGGATTTTTTCCTTGCGGGGATGGGGTCGGGGGAGAAAATCCCTCCGAAGACATTTCGGGGACAGGAAACATACTCGTCCCCGATAAGATTAGAAAATATACTAATAAATATACGTGTATATATTATAAATATATTTTAGTACCTTTCAATATATATTATTATTTTAAATTAATAAAATATTAAAAAAATTTCAATCCTAAATTCCTAATCCTATTCGGTTCCTCTGTTCTTTCTCTACATTCTTCACCTTTCTGTCCTAGACGACCAGACCACTCACTCTCACCTCTTCACGCGCGTCTGGTCCGCTGCGCCGTCAGAGTCATAACATTTTTCCTCCACATCTTACCGCAGTGACACTTATCTGTCGCATTGGTACTAAAATGGTGTTAGAGACTTTACATGTTAGACATGATAAGAAGAATTGGACTTGATGCGATCTTAGATCTTGTTGTAATTTTTGTTGAATTTCGTGTTTGAACTTGTTGCAATGTCTTGAAGAGTGTTTTAACTTTAAATTTAAGATTTTTTTAGTTTTATATATTTTATATTTTATTGAATTTAAGTTTATGAGCTCTTTTTTATGAATTTTCAGTGTCCCTAAACTCTTTGCGGGGAACGGGGACGGAGGAGAAAAACTCCCTGTGACGGGGAGTGGAGAGCGGGACGAGGGAAAAATTGTGGGACGAGGACGGGGAGTGGGATAGTACTCCCTACCCCCGCCCTGCCTTGTTGACATCTCTACATGTGATGTCATCACCGATGAAAGTTTTTTTTCAAAATCAAAATTATTTAAATCCTATTTGAGATCAACTACATTACAAAATAGAATGAATGAATTAGCTATATCATCTGTTACGAATGAAATGTTAGAATTACTTGTTTATAAAACTTTGATAAATGATTTTACAATTAAAATAATATAATAAGGAATGATAAGTTACATTAAACTAAGTCCCTCAATTTTTTTTGTTTAAGACCCAAAAATTTACATACATGACCCTACAATTACCATAATTTAAAAATAAATAAGATTTTCCCTTTCTTAATATTTTGTCTTCGAAGGCAATGAAATGGTAAAATAAACCCCAACCCTATACGGGTTTCAAATGTCTCTAAACGAAGCAAGTTACAGGACGATAGACCAATTATTTGAGGAATGTGGATGAATAGGTATAGGTATGTCTCTATTACTGCTTTTCATGTGTTTGATGGCTCACCATCAGCCGATTTGCACAAGAGAAGTTGTGCCAAACGGTCAATAATATAGCCTGACCATGTTTTGTGCCATTCTTGTAACTTGTTTCTTAAATGAAAAAAAAATTGAAAAGGACAATATAAAGACAAACCACCAAAAACCAAAATAAGAGGATAATTAATTAATTGCAAGATTCAATTTGTGGACATAGCTCTTTGATTAGGCAACGTTAATTTCCTATCTTCCATGTCTTAAACTAAAGCTAACAGCTGACTATAAGTTGCTTGGTGTGTACGGTCCTGATAAATTGAACCAAGATTGGGTCAAGGAGATCAAGTCAAACTAGAATGGAGGAGTAGAGCTGAGATAGATAACAACTGTTTGGATAGTGGGAGAAGATCATGCATGTAGCGGTTACATTAAAAAATGGGGAGGGTTTTGTAACTGAGAGGTTATAAATAGGGAGGGGAGGATATTGTGAAACAAGCTATTTTGTAATCTTAGTTTGCTAGTTCAGAGATATTTTAATAAAAGAGAAGTGCATTTGAATTAAGAGTGAGAGTGATTAGTAGCAATATTGTTCTTCTGATTCCCGAATCCACATTGTCGAAAATTTGCAGGAACATTTGGCGCCCACCGTGGGGCCGAGGTAAACTTTCCCCGGCCACACTTCAAATCATATTACAAATACTCTGGTTCAAACCCTCAGTGGAAACGGAAGGAGAGCGGTGGTCATGGGCTTAAGAAATGTTTGTGAGATGCTTGCAGTTTTGCAGTTTCTCGTAAGGTCGACCACATCTCGACCAAAACCACCATGGAAGTACAATCTTCTATGTAGTGGAGGAAGCGACGTCTGATAACCTCTCTTCTGGAAGAGTCATCTTTTTGAGGTTCCTGATTAGTGGTTCCAAATTGCATCTCATGGGTGCTTTGTGGAACATTATTCATTAACTTGGTGCCCTTAAATTAAGGATAACATTTTTTTTTTGTGGGAACATTGAAATAATGAGTGCGCGGTAAGAGTGGAAAGAATAAGAGTAGGGGGAAACCCGAGAAAACAATTGTTCTTGGTGATTGTGGTTGCTTTATTTTAGCTATATTCTCGTAAAATTAGGTCACCCTCTCTGGAGTATAGGAGGTGCTCGACAAAATGCCCAGACATAATTTTGGTACAAAGCACTTGCCCCATGCAATTAAGGAATGAGACGAAGATAATCAGGACCTGGTCCAAGCATACAACACTTTTGGTCTCAGCTGTGTTCGAGATAGGAAGTTTGATAAGGGAATTGCAGAGTTTGAGATAGTTGAAAAGCTTTAAATAGACTATATCACAGCATGGAACAATCTTGGTGACACCTGTGGGAATAAAGGAGAATATAAGTATGCTCTCAATGAAGTTGAAGTCCTACTATTTGATTCTAACAAGTGGACTGCTCAGTCCAGGAGAGATGTTTCAGAAGGAAGGTGTTTAGAAGTGTGGAGGAGTCCTTAATAAATCGAAAGAGAAATGGATGTCATTGTATCAACAACTCATACTATGAACATGACAGGATTATTCGTCAAAAGACATAAGGAAGAGACTCATCGTGTCATCAAGTGTTGAATGGGTGCGTAGAAACTTGGTTCATTGTAGCACCCCTCTGCACCAAACTCAACAAAGACCAAGATGACCCATGACCAACATAATTCGTTGGTTTCATTTGAGGTTATTTGGAGGAATTCTTTGATTGCTCAACTTTCATCATGACATGTTACAATTTTCCACTATAAGGTGATATTGTTCTTTTTTAATTAAAAAGGAACCTCAATACATACTTCTGCATATATGCTTTTGTGAGTTGGAATAAGTGAGAGGAATCTCCACGCTCAGTTATTACTAGTTGAAATAGATAGGTACAAACACTAGAAGGGGGTTGAGTGGTGTTTGTCAAATTTAAGCGGAATTATAAACTTTTTCGCAAGTACATATGGGTGAGAATAGACGAGTAAACTCAGACAGATCAATCAGACTAATAAATCGTTAGAAGGTTTTCACAGAAAACATACAATCATGCAAGATGAAAATAGTTTTGATAAACACAATTAAAAAACCCCTTTAGTTAGATGATAGTTAAAATAAATAATCAAACTAAAGAGTTAAGGGAAAGAGAGATCACTCAGCAGATTTTATCCTGGTTCACCCTTTAACCTACGTCCAGTCCTTAACAGTACCAAGTTTTCTCACTATAACTGATTTAGGTTACAGGATAGACAAGTATTATTTTCACATCTAGCCTCTTCAGACTCTAGAGGAGTATTGTTTGCACACCTAGCCTCTCCAGGCTTTAGACAAATATTGTTTGTACACCTACCCTCTTCAGGTTCAGACAGGTTTGTTTGAGAGAAGTTGTAAAATAAATTACAACTTTCAAGTTTTTCACAAGCACTCAGACGAGTGTATTAAATGTGAAGTTCTAATAGACTGCGTAATAACTTCAAATGATTGAAGAATAAATAATGAAAGAATGAAGATATAAATGCGCAGAGTGATTGCTCTTTGATTGCTTTGTTCGTTCTCTTCTCAGCTTGAATCTTCAAAGTCTTCTTTATTAAATAGGCTTCGAGATTTTAAAGCCGTTAGACATAATGTTAGAAGGCTTGGCTTTTTGCAGATCTTCAATAAATACAAAGAGTCGTTCTGATCAGCCATTAAGGCCTTGAGAACTTCGCTTGTTCTCTCTCATCAGAAGGGTGAAGACTTCTGATACACCTTTGGTAAGGTTTTTATACTTGCTTTTTGCCATCAGAGGGAAGACTTTCCCTTTTGGTGTAAGATGCAGCTGTGTTCAGGCAAAGCACTTCGTTGAAATTCCTTTTCAGAGACGAGACAGCTTTCATCCAATATATTCTTCAACGTTAGTCACCAGATGGGTGAGTAACTTCATTAGATGGGTTGACTCTTAAGAAAGAGAATGACGTCAGTTGCGTAATCTTTCAGACAGGTGAGTCTTCCTTTGATCAGACGGTTGATTTCTTCTTTAGACGGGTTGAAGGGATTTCTTCAACGTTGGTCAACAGACTGGTGAAGACTTCATTAGACGGGTGAACTTTTAATAGTTCAGACGGGTGAACTTCTACTTGGTTCAGACGAGTGAACTTTCCATTGTTCAGACGAGTGAACTTTCTATCGTTCAGACGAATGAACTTTTGCCTTAGGTCCAGATGGGTGATAACAAGCTAGAACTCAGTTCATATAGACACTTAATGTTTTAATCTGCACACTAAGTAGACGAGTTAAACACCACAGACGGGTTCAACGGGTTCAATTAAATCATTGAATAACTGTTTTAATCTCATCAAAACTAAGGTAAATGCACATCAGATATTTTGGAGACTCAACAATCTCCCCCTTTTTGATGATGACAAAACATGTTAAAAGATTTAATGAACTTAAGAAAATTCACATAAAGCAGTCATTTATATGTATCAGACAATTGTAACATGATCAGACAGATTAAATATTGTTCCATTATTACAACATACTCAGACAGATAAGCATCAGACAGATAAGCATTTGAAAGCATTGATCTTTTTATCTTAGTCTTATCTTAGTATTTTCTCCCCTTTTGACATTATCAAAAGCAATAAAACATAGGCAGAGAGAAAAGAAAAGATGCATATTATTTATCATATTTTCATATCAGATGGATATATTATTTCCATATCAGATGGATATCATATTTCCATATCAGACGGATAAACAATTGTTCATATCAGCGCTTAAAATATTTTTCATTTAACTTTCTCCCCCTTTTGTCATAATCAAAAAAGAGAAAAAGAGGAGGTAATTATATTTAACCATCATTGGCTGTGTACAAGGTAATTTAAAGAAAATTACAAATAAGTATTAAAAAGAACAAAAAAAGTTAAAAGCAAGTTTGTCCTTTGGTTTTGCCTAAAGGCTTCTTCAACTACTCCCCCTGAGCAGATGCATCTTCTTGGGGGTTTTAAAAACGAAGAGAACGAGTTTTGAAAACGTAAGAACGAAATACCTTTTAAAAGAAAAGAAAAGTTTTCCCTTTTTAAAGACCAAAGACGATTTTAATTTTAAATGAAAACAACAAAAAGATGAAGGTGTTTTAACAAAAAGAAAAACGGTTTAGATTTAAAATAAAAAGAAGCCATGTACACATTTTGCCTCAGAGAAAGAAATGACATTAAAGATAATAACCATTTAAAAGAAAATTATTTCAAATAAAAGTATAACTTAAAGGGTCAGACGATTAAACACAGACAGGTAATGCAATACACATTAGACAGGTTATTCAACAATGCAGTGTATATTCAAGTTATCTCTTATATACTTAAACCTATCCTCAGCTAATGGTTTTGTAAAGATATCAGCCCATTGATTTTCAGTTTTAACAAACTTAACATCAAATACACCTTTTTGAACATAATCTTTTATGAAGTGATATTTGATTTCAATGTGCTTAGCCTTAGAATGTTGTATGGGATTCTTAGTTAAACAAATAGCACTTGAATTATCACACCAGACAGGTATATTATGCTCAAATATAAAGTAATCTTCAAGTTGATGTTTTACCCATAATAGCTGTGAGCAGCAACTTGCAACAGAGACATATTCTGCTTCACATATTCTGCTTCTGCAGTTGAGAGTGCGATAGTCGTCTGTCTTTTGCTTGACCGGGAGACTAAGTTTGCTCCAATGAAGTGACATCCTCCACTGGTGCTTTTCCTTTCAATTCTATCTCCAGCAAAGTCAGAATCACAAAAACCAACTAATCTGTAATCTTGTGTTCTCAAGTACATTAAACAAAGATTAGTAGTTCCAAGCAAATATCTAAAGATTCTTTTAACAGCCTTAAGATGAGATTCTTTGGGATCAGATTGGAATCTAACACACATACAGACACTAAACTGAATATCAGGTCTGCTAGATGTTAGATAAAGAAGAGATCCAATCATACCTCTATAGACAGTTGGGTCTGCCTTTTTACTTTCCTCATCTTTGCTTAGATTAGCATTAGTTTGCATAGGAGTTTTCATGATCTTTGAGCTATCCATTTTGTACTTCTTTAGAATTTCCTTGATGTACTTTTGTTGATGGATGTAGATACCATCACTCGTCTGCTTGATTTGCAGTCCAAGGAAGAACTTCAATTCTCCCATCATGCTCATTTCAAATTCTGCTTGCATCAGCTTAGAGAATTCTTTACACAATTTTTCATTAGTAGCTCCAAAAATAATATCATCAACATATATTTGAACTACTATGAAGTTATCTTTTGAGCATTTCTTAACTAAAGTTATATCAACTTTTCCTCTTATAAAACCATTATTTATAAGAAAAGAACTAAGTCTATCATACCATGCTTTAGGCGCTTGTTTTAAACCATATAAGGCTTTTTTAAGTTTGAAAACATGATCTGGTTTTTTATTATTTTCAAAACCAGAAGGTTGTTTAACATAAAATTCTTCTTCAATTATTCCATTTAAAAAAGCAATTTTTACATCCATTTGAAATAAAGTAATTTGATGTTGTGCAGCATATGATATGAGCATGCGAATAACTTCTATTCTAGCTACAGGTGCAAAAGTCTCAGTATAGTCAATACCTTCTTGTTGGTTGTAGCCTTGAGCTACTAACCTTGCTTTATTTCTGACGACTTTGCCATCTTCATCTAGCTTATTTCTGAAAACCATCTTGTTCCAATAACAGACTTGTCTGTTGGTTTGGAGACAAGTTTCCAGACATCATTCCTTTTGAACTGATTAAGTTCCTCATGCATAGCAAGAATCCATCTTTCATCTTCAAGAGCTTCCAAAATATGCTTTGGTTCAATTTCAGATAAAAAAGCCATATTGCTTGACTCTCTTCAGACAGATCTGGTTCTAACACCTTCAGAGGGACTTCCAATGATAAGATCTTCAGGATCATGAGCTTTGAATTTCTAGTCTCTTCTGAGATCATCATGCTAATGTTGACTTGACTGATGACTCGTCTGCTCCACTTGTCTGACAGATTCCTCAGCAGATTCAATTTTTGATACGTCTGGCTGTTGACTCATCTACTGGGTAAGGTCAAGTCCTGCAAGATCATCTTCTAGATAATCTTTAAATTATCATTGAATTTTACATGAATGGAATCCTCAACAACAGAGGTTCTAGAGTTAAAAACTATATGCCTTGGACACTTCAGAACATCCAATGAAGATACCTTTGTCTACCTTGGAATCAAACTTTTCAAGTTGATCCTTGGCATTTAGGATGAAGCATTCACATCCAAATGCATGGAAATAAGATATGTTGGGTTTTCTACCTTTCCACAATTCATAAGGAGTTTGCTTTAGGATAGACCTTATAAGTATTCTATTTTGCACATAACATGCAGTGTTTAGTGCTTCAGCCAGAAGTACTTAGGGAGATTATTTTCATTGAGCATTGATCTAGCCATCTCTTGCAGAGATCTGTTCTTTGTCTCAACCACTCCATTTTGCTATGGAGTTCTAGGTGCAGAGAAGTTGTGAGAGATTCCATTCTCTTCACAGAACAGTTTGAATTGTTCATTTTCAAATTCTCCCCCATGATCACTTCTAAGAATAGAAATACAGAAACCTTGCTCATTTTTTACTTTCTTACAGAATACAGAGAATGCTTTAAAGGACTCATCTTTGTGGGTTAAGAAAAGTACCCATGTAAATCTAGAATAGTCATCAACAATGACAAATCCATATTTCCTTCTAGCTAAACTGGCAACACTAACTGGTCCAAATAGATCCATGTGTAACAGCTGAAGAGGTCTAGAGGTTGATACAATATTTTTTGATTTGAAACTTGATTTTACTTGTTTACCATCTTTCTTAAAACTAATGTCAGACAATCCTCTCACAAGGTTATCCTTTTTGAATTTCGAAATAAGTTTCATACTAGCATGTCCTAGTTTCTTATGCCACAACCATCTTTCATCCTCTTTAGACATCAAACAGGTTACACTTTGATCTGAGAGTTCAGTTAGCTCAATCTTATAAAGATTTTGCTGTCTATTAGCTGAAAAGAGGGTCTTGTCACTCTTGTCTTTGACTATACATTCATTCTTAGTGAAGGAGACATCAAATCCACTATCACATAATTGACTTATGCTAAGTAAATTGTGTCTTAGTCTTTCAACCATAAGCACATTAGAGATTGAGGGAAGAGGGGGTTTACCACCTATTGTACCAACACCAATTACTCTTCCTTTTTGATTGCCTCCAAAGGCAACAAATCCACCATTTTTAGACTGGAGGTCTTCGAACATAGACCTTTCTCCTGTCATATGTCGTGAGCAGCCACTGTCCAGGTACCAGCAGAGGCGTCTGCTTTGTCCTATTAAGGATATCTGCAAAAGAAATTATTTTATCTTTAGGTACCCATATTTTTCTGGGTCCTTTTCTGTTAGCTCTAGGAGTCTGTGAAGACTTCCTCTTCTTCTTGTGAAAACACTTGGACATAACATGTCCAGCTTTTCCACAGAAGTTACAGACGGGTCTAATTCTAACTGGAGTGGGTTTAACATAGACAGTTGAAGATTTTATTGATACTTTATGATCAGCTTGATAATCATATCCAATGCTTTCTTTGTTAAGAGAGTGTCTCTGACATCCTAGCAGTTTTGTCAGATTATCTCTGCCATTAACAAACCTAGCAAGATCAGAAGTGAGCTCCTTCACTTTCTGTTAAAGTGTGATAACTTCTTCAGAATGTGATGTTTCACTTGAGATCGAAGCTTCATCAAACTTTTCAGTCCTCAGCTGGCTATTCTCTTTGGCCAGCATCTCACACTCTGAGATTTTTGTTTATGCTCACTGAGGAGTTTAACATAGTCTCTCTTGAGGGATTTGAAGGCCTTAGATAAGCCTTTGTATTCCTCTACCAGCTCATCATAAGCATCATGCAATTCCTCAAGTTCAGAATGTACCTCAGTTTCGGGTTCTAAATCTATGTTGGCCATCAGACAGAGATTGGCTTTCTCTGCTGTCTCTTCTCCTTCAGAAGATGAACATTGAAGATCTTCCCATTTGGCCATCATTCTTTTCTTCTTCTTTCTGAAGAACTTCTTTTTGGAAGCTTTCTTCAAAAGAGGGCATTCAGGTTTAATGTGACCAGGCTTCTTGCACTCATAGCAGACAACAGGACTCTTGTCTGTTGATATGGATTCTTTATGGGATTTTCTGAAAGGCTTCTCCTTTCTAAACTTCTTCTTTATCCAGAGCTTTTTCATCTTTCTGGTCATGAGAAAAGTCTCTTCATCTTGATCGGAATCCTCATCATCAGACTCGTCTATGTCATAGTCAGACTAGTCTGCCTTTGAAGTTTTTAAGGCTTTAGCTGCCTTTAGATCAACCTTTAGAGCAATGGCTTTGCTCTTTTTGATTGACACATCTTCATTGAGATCTTGCTCATGAACAGTGAGTGTGCCAAGTTCATCCATGGTAAAGGAGGTGAGATCCTTGGCTTGAGATATAGCAGTGACAAGAGGTCTCCACTACCTTGGAAGACTTCTGAGAATCTTAGAAACTTTCTCAGCATTAGTATGTATTTTAGCAAGAGATTTTAAACCATTAACAATAATTTGGAATGTACCAATCATTTGAGCAACAGATTCACCTTCATCCATGGTGAACAATTCATATTTTCTAACAAGAATAGAAATTTTAGATTCTTTTACCTTTACAGTTCCTTCATGTGTGACAGATAAGGAGTCCCACATTTCTTTAGCAGAATCACAAGCACATACCTTTTCAAACTCTTCTGGACTGAGAGCAAAGATTATACCATATCTGGCTTTATGGTTTAGATCCCATCTTGTCTTTTCTGCAGGTGTCCACTTAGCCTTGCGCTTGTCTGAGCCATCATTATTTTGAGGAGTGTAAGGACCATCAGTGATGACATCCCATACATCAGAGTTTGTTGATAAGATGAACCGGTGAAACCTTTCTTTCCAGTAGTTATAATTTGCACAATTGAAAAAGGGAGGTCTGGTCATGGAGCCTTTTTTAGGTTGGGGGTTCCCACTTGAGCTTGCACCAGAATTCATTGTCTATTCTTCAGGATCTTTTCTCTACACTGTTAGGTGCTCAACCCAGAGGCTGAGCTCTGATACGAACTGAAATAGACAGGTACAAACACTAGAAGGGGGGTTGAATGGTGTTTGTCAAATTTAAGCGGAATTATAAACTTTTTCGCATGCACAAACGGGTAAGAATAGACGAGTAAACTCAGACAGGTCAATCAGACTAATAGCTCGTCTGAAGGTTTTCACAGAAAATACACAATCATGCAAGATGAAAATAGGTTTGATAAACACAATTAAAGAACCCCTTTAGTTAGATGATAGTTAAGATAAATAATCAAACTAAAGAGTTAAGGGAAAGAAAGAGATCACTAAGCAGGTTTTATCCTGGTTCACCCCTTAACAATAAGGCTACGTCCAGTCCTTGGCTGCACCAAGTTTTCTCACTATAACTGATTTAGGTTACAGGACAAACAAGTATTGTTTTCACACCTAGCCTCTTCAGGCTCCAGACGAGTATTGTTTGCAAACCTAGCCTCTCCAGGCTCTAGACAAGTATTGTTTGCACACCTAGCCTCTTCAGGCTCAGACGGGTTTGTTTGAGAGAAGTTGTAAAATAAATTACAATTTGCAAGTCTTTCACAAGCACTCAGACGAGTGTATTAAATGTGAAGTTCTAAAAGACTGTGTAATAACTTCAAATGATTAAAGAATAAATAATGAAAGAATGAAGATCTAAATGCGCAGAGTGATTGCTCTTTGATTGCTTTGTTCGTTCTCTTCTCTGCTTGAATCTTCAAAGTCTTCTTCATTAAATAGGCTTCGAGATTTTAAAGCCGTTAGACACAATGTTTGAAGGCTTGGCTTTTTGCAGATCTTCAATAAATGCAAAGAGTCGTTTTGATTAGCCATTAAGGCCTTGAGAACTTCGCTTATTCTCTCTCATCAGAAAGGTGAAGACTTCTGATATACCTTTGGTCTTAGCAGGTCTTTATACTTGCTTTTTGCAATCAAAGGGAAAAGTTTCCCTTTTGGTGTAAGATGCAGTTGTGTTCAGGCAAAGCACTTTGTTGAAGTTCCTTTTCAGAGACGAGACAGCTTTCATCCAATATATTCTTCAACGTTAGTCACCAGACGGGTGAGTAACTTCATTGGACGGGTTGACTCTTAAGAAAGAGAATGACGTCAGTTGAGTAGTCTTTCAGACAGGTGAGTCTTCCTTTGATTAGACGGTTGATTTCTTCATTAGATGGGTTGAAAGGATTTCTTCAACGTTGGTCAACAGACTGGTGAAAACTTCATTAGACGGGTGAACTTTTAATAGTTCAGACGGTTGAACTTCTACTTAGTTCAAACGAGTGAACTTTCCATTGTTCAGACGAATGAACTTTTGCCTTAGGTCCAGACGGGTGATAACACGCTAGAACTCAGTTCATATAGACACTTAATGTTTTAATCTGCACACTAAGTAGACGAGTTAAACACCACAGACAGGTTCAATTAAATCATTGAATAACTATTTTCATCTCATCAAAACTAAGGTAAATGCACATCAGACATTTTAAAGACTCAACACTAGTCAGTAATACAGTACAAGACTGATTCAAAGGAATGCATTGTCACATGCTTTGATATTTAAAGTTATTGAACACGTTGAAGCTGCACTTTTTAGTCTTATATATATATATATATATATATATATATATATATATATATATAAAATATAATATAATATAATATAATATGTGCCATGGTATGGTGAATTTGAAGAGTATTTACACTATGGCACCCGATTAGCTTTCAGAAGTTGCACAGGAAGTATTATATTAAATAACATGTATTCTATATAAGTAAAGAGTTAACGGCACACACCTTGGTTTACTTGATTTAGTTGTGATAAAGAACACTTAAGTTATTTGTTTCTAATATACTTTAAGCTATTATTCCTTCTCTTGTTTGTTGTTTTTACATAGCAGAAAAATGGTTAAATGCTACTAAGAGATTTCCTCAGTTATTAGAATACACAGGGCCAAAAGCTTCAAGGAAGACTTTGAAGTGAATTTAAGTCAAAGAAAGTTGAGCAAACCAAATTTAGATCAGCTGTAATTAAATGATGAATAATGTGTACATACGATGTTATGTCTGTGGGTAGGTGCTACAAGGAATAAGGTGAAATTATGAGGAAGAAAAAAGCTCAGTAAAGAGCTAGGTGAATCAAAGGAGACATAAGGAAGGAAAAAGCTCGGCCCAGAGCTGAATGAATAAAAGGAGATAAAGACCTTAAAATTGAGCAAAACTCGTTTAAAAGGCACGAAGCCCTTAAAAACGAGCTTAGCTCGGGTAAAAGGCATAAAGACCTTGAAACAAGCTAAGCTCGGGTAAAAGGCATTATGGGAGTTAAAAGGGGATAAAGACCTTAAAAACGAGCAAGGCTAAAAGACATTATGGGAGTTAAAAGTGAGATAAAGACCTTAAAAATGAGCAAGACTCGAGTAAAAAGGCATTATGGGAGTTAAAAGGAGAAAATGATCTTAAAGACAAGCAAGAGCTCGGATAAAAGACATTGTCGGAGTGAAAAGGAGAAAAAGATCTTAAAGACGAGCAAAAGCTCAAATGAAAGGCATTAAAGGAGTTATAAGGAAGAAAAAGGAAGTTATAAGGAAGAAAAAGGAGTGATAAGGAAGGAAAAAACTTCAGTAAAGGATGATATAAGGAGTTGAAAAAAAATGATGAAATGGGTTATATGGCATAAGGATTTATAAGGAAGAAAAAAAAAAAAAAAAAAAGAAGAAGTAAGAGCTCGGTGGATGAAAGGAGGTATAAGGCAAAAGGAGTTATAAGGAAGATAAAAAAAAAAAAATGAAAGAGCTCGACGGATGAAAGGAGTTGTAAGGAAGAAAGAGTTATAAGAAAGAAGATACAAAAAAAAAGGAAGAGCTTTGTGGGTGAAAGAAGTTATACGGAAGAAGGAGTTATAAGGAAGAAAATACTAAAAGGAGAAAGGAAGAACTCAGTGGGGAGCTCGGAGTCATAAGGCAGAAAAAGTTATAAGGAAGAAAAAATAAAAATAGAAGGAAGAATTTGGTAGGGAGCTCGGAGTTACAAGGCTGAAGAAGTTATAAGGAAGGGAAAAATAAAATCATAAGGAAAAAACTCGGCGAAGACTTGGTTGTTAATGAGTTTATAAAGAAGTTATTTTAAGTTAGCATATTTGTTTGAAGTGATGATGTTTTGTTGTTTTTCTAGTTGAAGTCGTATTTGAACAAGTATGTGTGTGTGTGTGCGTGTGTGTGTATATATATATATATATATATATATATATATATATATATATAAAAGAGGAGGAGCGGAAAATACTTTTCATTAAGTTAAAGGCACAGAGGAAGTACGAAAGCAGAAAGCAGTAAAGTGGCTCAGGAAGAAAGACGTGGACTTGTTTAATCGCCAAATCGAAGCTCGAAAACGAATATGAATTCAAGCTAGGCAAAACAAAGGTTAGTCAAAGCTCGGTTTGCTTGCAGACTTCTACAAATCAGCTCGGCAACAACTCGATTTGCTTGAATAAATTTTCAGCTCAACTCGGAAAGGGCTCATTTTGTTTGAAGGCGTTTATTAAAGTTATTTCGTGTTGTGCTCTTGTTCCTACCCCGGTCTTTTCTCTTGAAAGGTTTTTGCCCGGGAAGGTTTTAACGAGACACACTGAATTTTTAAAGACTTCCTTAATCTGCAAAACAACTCGGAAAGAGCTCGGATTTGCGTGGGTATATGTATAGCTCAGCTTGGAAAGATCCTAGTTTACTTGAAGACATTTATTAAAGCTCTTTCGCCTCTTTGAAGCTCGTAGCTTGGGGGGCTTGTGTGTACCGTCCAGATGAGTACCATCCGGATAAATTGGGCCAAGAAGACCAAGTTAAATTAGAATGGAGGAGTGGAGCCGACATAGATGGTAACTGCTTGGATCGGGGGATAAGATCATGCATGTAGCAGTTACATTAAATAATGGGGGATGTAACACCCCGATTTTCTTAATCTTTTAATTAAATAGTAATTAATCAGTAATTAAGTAATTGTATTTTATTTGAGGGTCTAAAAACTTAAATAAATTATTCCGAGGCCATAGTTACGCTCTACGCTATCGTAGGAAGCTATGATTAAATTTTGGTCAAAAGCTTAGACGAAACCCTGTCTGCGTTTTACACTGACAGTATTATTTTACTGCTCAGACGACCTAATTTTGACTCATGAACGAAGCCATTAGGTTTTAAACTAAATAGCGAACGTTATCGGCGATTTTAAAAATTTTCAAAATATATAAGTTTTCACGACTTTCTTGGGGCGAAGTACTAAATCGTGAAAGTAACGCGGCTAAAAATGGATGAACATGAAGTCACATCGCCTAGGAAGGCATGCCTGTGACTCATTACTGTCATCATTACTTTTATGAAAAATATCTAGATATTTATGAAATTAGAAAATATCTGAACTCGAAAAGACCAAAATGTCCCTGGTCTTTTTCCTAAAGGACGTTTACGTCCCTAAAATATCTAAGATTTTGATGACCTCACCCCCTCTCTCTCTCTTATTTTCGTGCCTCTCTCTCCCTTCACTTTCTTCTTCTTCCTCCTTCTTTCTTCTTCTCCATTTTTCTTTCCTTCCTTCACCTCCATTTTTCTCAAGCTTTCACAAGGATTTTCAAGCAAGTTTGTGAAGCAAAGTTGATCCTCTCATCCTCCTCTATCACCTAAGAGGTCTAGATTTCACTCTTGAGCTCTCAATCTTCATTTTTCTCCATTGAAGTTCATAGTTTCAAGTTTATGCTTCAAACTTCAAAAATCTCTAGAAAATTGTAGAAAAATCATTTTGAGGACAAACCAATTTCTATGAGCCAATATCATCCCCTAATATCATAACCCAATAGAATGAAATCAAATAAGCTCTCTAACCTATTTATCTTTTCAAGTCCGAATGGGTGAGTTTTTGGGAGGAAAATGGGTTTTTGTTCTTTGTTCTTGATTTCACATATTTCATTCCTTAATCATGTAATCCAAGTGATTAGGAAGCTAAATCCATCTTCCACCTATTTTTTTGGGTGGTGGCCGAAACCCCAAATTTTTGGTTTAAGGGGTTTTGGTTCAAATCTTTGATAATTGATCATTAATTATGTATTAGGTATGCTTAAGGATCATTGATCCAAGAGTTGGTAGAATTTCAATATCCCTAGCCTATTTAATTAATTAAGGGCAGTAGCTAATCCTAGAGATTAGGTAGATTAGGTTTCATTATTTTAATTTCTGGTTGTGTTTTGTTGTATAGAATCGGACAGGATTCGAACATCCGACAGCGCACCCGTCTGACAGCTGCGGAGTCGTAGCCGGAGCTGCACGAGGAAATCACTAAGGTGGGGAGAAAGAACTGATATCGTCGGGAAGGCAAGCTTAGTATAGAGTATATATATTTGTGTAGGGGAACCCTTAAACCCTACTAGAGGTTGAGCCCTGGATAAAGTGCCTGGACCCTAGGTGTGGGTACTTTTGGGCTATCACCGCTAAGTTGATATTATGACTGATGAGACTGATTGAGGTTGATTGTGTTGAATTACTTAATTGATTACCTGTTGATTTTGTTTTGGTAAACTGTTTGTTTGATGAATTATTGCCTAAAATTTATGATGATAACTGTACCGGAAAGATCTTCTGTTGCGATGTTTATTGTGATTGGTTGCTTGGGTGTTGATGAGAGTATGGTGAGCGATGATGTTGTTCGGGTTGATATCGTTGTGGTCCCGACCGTGGAGCTGCGGCTCGTAGACGCAAGGCGTCGTGATGCTGATGCTGATGTGATGTTGATGATTGATGTTGACGTTGATGTGATGCGATGTGTCGTGGTCGTGGACGATTGTTTAGGCGTGAAGTTCCGATATCAACCTGCGATGGATGTTTGTTGCATTTTCATAACATTTCATACCACAGCATTTGGTCCCAAAGGGGGATGTCCAATTGGGGACGTTACGTAAAATCCCGAGGCGGGATATGATGTGATGTGATGTGATGTAATCCCGACGGGGATGTCCAATTGGGGACGTGATTTATCGACCGACATGCATATAGGGAAGACATCATATACATAGGGACTAGTATCCCTCCTATAGGCTTATTCGAGAGAACGATGTTTGAGATGATTGTGATGGATGACTTAAGAGATGGATGAGGTTGTGTTATATATGTTATCCGTGTTGTGTGATGTATATATATATATATATATATATATATATATATATATATATATATATATGTTGTACTGATGCCCCTCTCCCATATTGATGATATATGTTTCTTATCTCCCGCTATTTTTCTGTATGTGTTGCTCTTATTTTATGGGAAGACCCCGAGGAGGAACCAGTTGCTGAAGAGCTGGACGACATTCCTTACGAACCTGACGCTGGAGGACGTGCCACGGACCCTAGCCTCGAGAGGTTGGGCAATGATAGTGGCTAGCCGGAGAGCTGTCTCTTGGCTTAGTTATGTATTTTGATTTCAGTCTGTACTGATATACACTATGTAGTACTTTATTACTATAGCCCTACTGATGGGACAATGCTGTATGTGATATATTTCTTTATATTTGAAGCTGTGTACTCTGACGCGTAGCGTGCCGTTTATTATTTTGCTTCCGCGCTAAATTTCTCGCTTCGCTTCGTTTTAATAAGGCGCCCTAATGTTTATTATGCGATTACGATTAGTTAATATCTTAGGTTTTACTGATGGGACGACGGGTCGTCTCAGGGGAAGTTTTGTAAATGAGAGGTTATAAATAAGGAAGAGAGGATATTGATGAAACAAGCTATTTTGTAACCATACTCTGCTAGTTCAGAGATATTTTAATAAAAGAGAAGTGCATTTGAACTAAGAGTGAAAGTGATTATTAGCGATATTGTTCTTCTGATTCCCAGATCCACGTTGTCGGAAATTTGCAGGAACACATGGTATTATTGATGCACCTTGTTTTTACCTAGTATTATAAGGTGCTTAAGTTTGTGAACTGGTTATTGGTAATTAAATAGTGATGGGAAATAAGAAAAGTAGTCTGTGCGTGGTCCGCAAATTTGTTGGATCCTTGTGAGAATTTACTTTTATAGACTCAGCGTTAAATGGCAATTTTCTCGGAGATACAGCGAAGAGCTACTGTAGTGAACAATAATTTGGGGGTGACTCTGTCATGATAATTCTTGGTTCATTGTTGGTCGGTGTTGATTCATGGAGGTTCAAGTTTGGTGGTTTGAGGTAGCAACTAGTGAGTGGTTCGAGTTTGAGTAGAAGACATTGGCTATAAGGATCTTGGATGTCTTGATCAAGTTTTAAATTGAGGTTGCAGTTATATAGGCACATTAACTACTTAGCATTTAATTATTTGCTGCATATCAGCATGTGTTTAATTACAATATCATTATACCTCCTTGTCATTAGCTGCTAATCTTATGGAATATTTACAGCTCCTAGAATAGCTCACAAAATATTCTTATATTATTAGTCATTAGTAGCTCCTGTTCTTTAGGAAATTTGAATTGTCAATATGCTGTATTTATACCACTCATTATCAATGGAAATACATGATTTTCAATCTTCTTTATGGTATCAGTTTTTCCACTTTAGCCTAACAGCTTTACACGGTCCTGCAATGGTCTCCTCCTTTGATACTACTGCCACAATTTCGTTCCCCACCTCTGAGCCGAAGGACTTGGTGGAATTCAACACCACACCACTACTCAACTCCCTATCAAACTCAACTCCACCAATTACCCTGCTAGGTATAAACAAATTCATTCTCTCATTATTGCACGTGATCTTGTTGGCTATGTCACTAGTGATACCCCTTGCCCTTCTGCTAAAATTCGCTCTGGTGATTCTACTGTCCCTAACCCTGTCTGCTCCTTATGGACCTGTCAAGATAAACTTCTGTATATAGCCCTTCTTGGCTCTTGTGATCCTGAAGCTAGATCTGTCATGGCCTCTGCTGATACTTCTCGTGATGCCCTTCTTGTTCTCTAACAAGCCTTCTCCAACAAGTCTCGTTCTCGCATCATGTCTCTTAAGGAGCGTCTCAGCTCAATCTCTGAGGGTACGCTATCTGTATCCAATTATCTCTTCAATCCATCAGATCCATTGCTGATGAGTTATCTCTTATTGGACATCCACTTGATGATCTTGACTTGGTCATTCATGCTCTTAATGGCTTGGGGACATCTTTTTGGGAATTCAATTCCTCTATTCGCACGAGGGATTCCCCAATACTCTTTCATGAGTTGTACGATAAGTTGGTGGACGTGGAAATGTTCCTACAATGTGAGGAACGCTTGAACTCTCTTCTCCCGGTCACTGCTATTCATGTTCAGCACCGCCATGATGGCCATGGTTATGGTTGTGACCGCAATTCCAACAATTATGCTCCTGGTTCAAGTAGTCCCAACAAGCCGCATGGTTATGGTGTTGCTTCTGGTGGCAGTGGTCATACGTCTGTTGTCTGTCAATACTGTGACAAACCCGATCACTTAGCTAAATTATGCTACAAGATCAAGGGCTATCCTAACAAACCGCGCTATCCATCTACCAATGTTGCTCAGATCATTGCTACATCTTATCCTATTCCTCCTTCATGGCTCTTGACTCTGGTGCTTCCCATCATATTACAAATGACATGAATAATCTCTCCATTAAGGGTCACTATAATGGTACTGATTACCTACAAGTTGCAAGTGGTAATCATCTGCCTATCATGCACATTGGTTCTATCACTATCTCTACCCCCTCTTCTCATTTACAACTTTCAAATATTTTATGTGTTCCTAATGTTACGCTTAATTTAATATCTGTTTCCCAACTATGTCAGACTAATAAAGTTTTCATTGAATTTTTTCCATGGCATTTCGAGGTGAAGGATCTACCCACGGGGGAGATACTTCTACGCAGGTTAATGAAGATAATGTGTACAATTTCACTCTAATCACTCCACAAACCTCTCTTACTCGAACCACCCCCTCTCTCCAGCTATGGCATCAACGCCTTGGTCATCCAGCCCCTCCACCTCTCCTACATGCATTAAAAACAAATAATATTTCCTTTACTGGGTCATATAATAAATTTTAGATTGTCTTTCTAAAAAGAGCCACAAGCTTCCCTTCTCTAAGTCCTCTATTTCTAGCAATTATCCTTTAGAAATTGTGTACTCAGATGTTTGGGGGCCTGTGCCTGTTAATTCAATTGATGATTTTCGGTATTATGTTATTTTTGTGGGACCATTATTCTACATATGTTTTGCTCTATCCAATGAAATTCAAATTTGATGTCTCATTAATATTTCCCATTTATAAAAATTTGGTGGAAAGGCAATTTAACCATAAAATTAAGACCCTATACTTTGACAATGTTAGTGAATTCATCAAACTTCGTTCGTTTTTACAAAACAACGTGATCACCCATCTAACTACCCCACCACACACCCCTGAACACAATAGCCTCTCTGAAAGCAAACAACGCCATTTAATCGAAACTGCTCACTGCCTCATCAATCAAGCATCTCTCCATTTCCAATTTTGGACCTATGCTTTCGAAATCGCATTATGCTTAATAAACCGCTTGCCCACTCATGGCCTCAATATGAACACACCATACAATGTCCTTTTTAATCAGTCACCAAATTACAACAAACTATAAACCTTTGGATGTCTATGCTTCCCTTGGCTTAAACCTTACACAAATAATAAGCTTGAATCTCGGTCTGAGCCATGTCTTTTTCTTAGTTATAGCCTAATTCAAAGTGCATATATCTGTTACAATTTCAAAAATCACAAAACATATATCTCTAGATATGTGCAATTTATGGACAATATTTTTTCCTACTCCCCTCAAAATTCGTCCAACCCCCCTCCAAATCAATTCCCTAATGATCTTATCCCATTAACTTCATTTATTCTTCATTTAAATCAAAACCCATCCATATCCAAAGCCCCTCCTACAGTCACGCCGCTGCCTCATTCAAATTCAAATTCATCACAAAATCAAATCTCATCAAATAACTCTCCCACATTAACACCCATTCCTTCCCATATCCCTTTAAACTTGGATGTCCAAACCACAGCCCAAAATCAAAACTCATCGAACTTTTCCCCTATCAACACGCCCACCATTACTAACCCATCCCCAATCGTTGCATCTTCACCTCACACAAATCCTCACCCACCTGAACCTCCAAACACGTCTTCTCCAGTGTGCACATTATTTCCATCACAACCAGTTGCTGAAGCATCTCTCCCAACACCTTCAACTTCTACCTACCCCACGGTCACTCGTGGGAAGGCTGGCATATTAAACCAAAGAAATTTTTCTCTGCCACTAAATATCCTCTACCACCACCTGTAGAACCAACGTGTGTGACTCAGACCCTTGAACACAGTGAATGGAAGCAAGCCATGTATGAGGGATTTCACACATGGTCTCTTGTTCCCTTTCAACCTCACTTTAATGTTATTGGCAACAAATGGGTGTTTTGCTTGAACAGAATCCAGATGGCTCTATTGCTCGATACAAAGCACGGTTGGTAGCTAAGGGATTTCGCCAACGTCCTGGCATTGATTACAAAGATACTTTCAGTCCTATCATCAAACCTCAAACAATTAAAATGGTTCTATGCATTGCTCTCTCTAAAGGATGGACTCTCATGCAAATGGACGTAAACAATGCGTTTTTAAATGGTACGCTCTCTAAGGAAGTTTACATGTCTCAACCACTGGGCTTTGTTCACCACACTTATCCAAACCATGTATGTAAGCTTCACAAATCCCTCGACGGTCTCAAGCAAGCTCCACGTGTATGGTACAATGCTTTACAGTCTTTTGTGGTGGAATTTGGTTTTACCAAATATTCGAGTGATCCATCTCTCTTTGTCGCGACCGTCCCGTCCGGGCGCCGCGAAAAAAAAGGGGGGTAAGAAAAACAACAGAGGAGTCGCCACCAAAATTTTTATTTGGGAAAACTTTGGAAAACCCAATTATTTAAGGAAAACTGGTCCTAAAAAAAAAGATAGAGATTTGAGTTCGGGAGTCGGTTATGAATAGGGAAGGTGTTAGCACCCTACGTCACCCGTTCTAAGAACGGTACCCCAAGTTAATTGTGCAAAATTTTTAATAACCTTTAAAAATATTATTCTACACCAAAAAAAGGAAATGAACGCAAAAGGAAGAAAAATAAAAATTTGGCTTGACAGAATGATTATTCTGCTCCTACGTATTCCCCGGTGCGATAGGAAACTCAAAGCCACGTAGTTCTTAATAGAAAAAGTTTGATTGGTTGGTTGATTTTAGATTTTGGGAAAAGATTTGATTTCGAAAAGGATTTTATTTCAAAACTGGTTCGCTTTTGCACAAGGTTAAAGATAGCAGTGCTATACGATAAACCTTTACAATTCTTACAACACTTGAGGATGGGAGACCATACATCAACGTCATAAATTGTCGCGCGAATTTTAAAAGATTTTACTTAAAGAAGAAATCACTCTTGCACGGGGTTAAAGATAGCAAAACTATACGATAAACCCTTACAATTCATGCGACACTTGAGGATGAAAATTCATACATCAACGTCATAGATTGTTACGTGAATTAAAAAGATTTTTCGAATAAACTTTGTTAAAATAAAAGATAAAAGAAACACTTTTTAGATTTTAGATTGTTAAAGACAGCTTTCATTTTGTTTCATTTGGAAACATTTTTTTTTCTTCTATTTTTTAGACCCAACCCAAAACTAAAAACTACACTCAGGCCACACAGTTAGCCCACTAAAAGACTAACCCATTAACCACAAAACCAAAAAACACAACAGCACAATTAAACTAAAAGAGAAAGAAGAAAAAACATTAAAATAAAAGAAAGAGAACCAGAAGTCCAGAACTGGTCCACACACTCACAAAACGTGAAAGGTGAAAAAGATGATGGCAGGCAGCAGGCTGAGCACGGCGTGGTGGACGGCGGCGTGAGCGCGGTGGTGACTGGAAAAGCTGAGCTCCCGTTGGCGTTAGCGCGATGTCTCTACGGGGTAGACGGGCCTGCGCGTGGCGGAGTGGTGAATGGGTTGGCGGCGATGGTGGTCTCCGGTGGGAAGCTCGGGTCCGCGGGGTGTCTCGCGACAGAAGAACGACTGTGCCAGTGATGCGAGTTGGCAGGGGCCATACGACGGGGAACGGTGGCTCTGGTTCGGAGGTTGACGGAGGTGGGACCGAGGTGGTGCACCGGCGACGCGTTCGCGGTGATTCTCCGGCAGCTGGTCTGGTAAATGATGATGATGTAGGAGCGACGGAGGATCTGGGACGAACGAGGCTGCGGTGGAGCTGCTCGCGATGGCTTGCTGGAAGCAGGTCGATGACGGCACTGTGACGGCGGCTACGAACTCGTGCAGCGGTGGTTGGTGGTGGACTTGCGGCGGCTGTTCATAGTAGTGTCTGAGGAGAATGATCTATGACTTGATGTCCTCTTCTTCCCTGTTCCATTTTTAATGGTTGATGGATGTTGTTGTGATGTGTGAGGGAATGGAGGGAAGGGGCATTGGTGAAGGAGAAAAGCTTTGCTGCCTTGGTGGTGTTTGACAATTTGTTTGAATGAAAATGGGAACTCAAGTGGGGTTTATTATCAGCTTTTGTGTTATGGGTTGGTGATGGGGGCGGAGAGGATGAGTGTTTTTTCTTGGGTGAGATGGTGATGAAGTGTTGTTATGGCTAAGATGATGACTTATGGAGGTTTGTTTAGGTAGGGGAAGAGGGAGTTGGATTGAAGCTTTGTGAGTGTTGAAGATGGGTGAAATTATATGAAGATATGTTGAGGAATGAAGCTTTCATGGCTTTTGATTTATGGGTCTGTGAGGGTGATGAGAATGGGTAAGGGTGTTTGGCTGATTATATTCATGGTGAGTGGTTAGGCATTTGGCTATGAAGGTGTGTCAATGAATGATGAGAGTTGAAGTGAGGCAAGAGTTTTTCTGATGAAGAAATGGTTTTTGGCCCTCAGAATGGATTTTTTCCTCCTTTTCATATGAATCGTTCCTGGTCCTTTTATCTTCATACAAGTCCAATGTCCCTCTGCTATGTTACATTGCAAAGTCCTTTTCTCTTTTCTATTCTCATTGCTTCTCATACTGTTGTGCTCTTCTTTTGTTCTGCCTTTTCCTATTTTTGATGTTAAGTCCATTTTGTTCTTTGATTTTGTTCAAAAGCTGCATAGGAGATTGCATACTATTTTCCTATTTCATGCTTTGATTTCAAATCCTCCTTTCTTTTTCTTTGCGATTTGCGTAGGGCTTGCCTTGCTTTTAATTCTGAAGCAAAACGAAAGTATCTTGTCTTTATTTGGTTTCCTTTGCAACGTCTCTCTTCCTTTCCTTGTCTTTCTTATTATCATTTTTTTTTATTTATTTTGTTGCAAAAGGATTCAAACTTCTTATTCCTTTCTTCTTCTTTTTTTTTATTGTTTTTCTTCTTTTGAATGGGCTTTGGGCTAAAAGAAACATGGTCCAAAAAGAAAGGTTATAATTTTTGTATTTTTTCAATTTTCTTCTCTTTTTGTTTGTTTTCTCACATTTTAATAAAAAAGATAAGTAAAAGAGAAAGAACCCGGACAAAATTGGGTGTTCACAGCTGCCCCTCTTTACTAGGTTCCTATTAGATAATAGGTGTAACCGTAGTTTACCTTTTATCGTTATAAGAAACGAGTAAAGACTTGAACTTCGATTTTGTCCGGGAAAATAAGATTCCCAAAGGTCAGACTGCCTACCGAGACTCAAACTAAAAACTTGTGGGATGGACTGCTCATTAGCAGCCTGAACATAAACAAAAAGAGCCTACGGGGTGGATTGCCCGTTAGAAGCTCGAACAAAGATAAGGAGCCTATGGGGTGGATTGCCCATTAGAAGCTCGAACAGAAACCAAAAGAGCCTATGGGGTGGATTGCCCATTAGAAACTCGAACGGAAAAAAAAAAAAAAAGAGCCTACGGGGTGGATTGCCCGTTAGAAGCTCGAGCAAAAGATAAGGAGCCTATGGGGTGGAGTGCCCATTAGAAGCTTGAACGGAAAAAAAAAAAAAAAAAAAAAAAGAGCCTACGGGGTGGATTGCCCGTTAGAAGCTCGAGCAAAAGATAAGGAGCCTATGGGGTGGAGTGCCCATTAGAAGCTTGAACGGAAACGGAGGTGGATTGCCCGTTAGAAGCTCGAGCAAAAGATAAGGAGCCTATGGGGTGGAGTGCCCATTAGAAGCTTGAACGGAAACAAAAAGAGCCTACGGGGTGGATTGCCCGTTAGAAGCTTGACAAGAAAGGCACCAAAACTTGCGGAGTCGGGTATCCGCTGAAGCTAACAAATGCAATGCAATGATTGGCCTAAGAAATGATGTTATGATGCATGATGTAAAAGCTGCTTTTGCGACTGACGAAAAAGATGGTATGATATGCAAGAGATGCTTTTGATGAAACCATGATGATTTTTTTTTATTTTTTATTTTTTATTATTATTATTATTATTATTATTATTATTATTATTATTATTATTATTTTTTGTATTTTGTTTCTTCAAATCATTGCTTGATCCTCGACCCTTAAGATTCGATCACAGCGGGCTTGAGGATGAACTAGAACAAAGCCCATTACTCTTGGTATGTTTATTAAAAGCATGCTTCATCCGTGATGATTGTCCTGATTGGTGGAGAAACTGTTGTTTCCACAGCATCTCTGGTCGAGAGACCACCAAGCTCTTCCCGAACCTTAAAACCTTCAAAGAAATCTAAATGCTTTTATGATTACACGTTTCTAGTTCAGTACACGCTTATCATAATGAATGCACACAATTGATAATGAAAGGTGAGAGGTATACAACAGGAATGGAACGAAATGTCATTTATTGAAAATGGAAAGGTGTACAAGGTAAATATCACTAATCACAAAGAAACTCAAGTTTAACAAGCAAGATTGTAGTGTGGAATCACATCTCTTTAATGACACCTTCTACAATGACTAGAGCTAGTATCCCGCATTTAACCTCGAATACCCATTAATCAACTTCAAAGAACACGATTCGCCCCAGTCAAGACTGAACATTGCCCCAGCTTACTAGCTTGATGACACTTCCTTCGTTTGCATTGGTGTATTTTAACCCTAACTTTTGCCTAGACTGCCTTCTCAGGTTTTCAGCCTAGCGGGTCGCTCTAACTTTTGCCTAGACCGCCTTTTCAGGTTTTCAGCCTAGCGAGCCATCTTTTTTCTCTTTCTCTTTCTTCTTTTCTTTTGCTATTTTGGAAGTACGCTCAAGCATAGTACCTTTTGACCGCATCTAAGTTTATAGGGAGTGGCAGATCCTCACCATCTATCCTTGTTAGGATTAAAGCTCCTCCGGAGAAGGCCTTTTTCACAACGTAAGGTCCCTCATAGTTTGGAGTCCACTTCCCCCTGTGATCCTTTTGGATGGGTAGAATCTTTTTAAGCACTAAGTCCCCTTCCCGAAACTGCCTTGGACGCACCTTTTTCTCATAAGCTTTCATCAACCTCTTTTGGTAAAGTTGGCCGTGACACAACGCGGTTAATCTCTTTCCTTCAATGAGGTTCAATTGGTCGAGTCGAGCTTGTACCCATTCGGCTTCCTCTAACTCGGCTTCCATCAGCACCCTTAGTGAAGGGATCTCTACCTCGATTGGGAGTACTGCTTCCATCCCATAAACCAGGGAATATGGAGTTGCCCCAGTTGAAGTACGAATAGAAGTGCGGTAGCCGTGCAAAGCAAAAGGCAACATCTCGTGCCAATCCTTATACGTCACCACCATCTTTTGAACGATCTTCTTGATATTCTTATTAGCTGCCTCGACTGCCCCATTCATCTTTGGACGATATGGGGAGGAATTATGATGCTTTATTTTGAAACTTTCGGATACCTCTGTCATCATCTTGTTGTTGAAGTTGGTCGCGTTATCAGTGATGATTTCACTCGGCAACCCATAACGACAAACCAACTCTCTTTTGACAAATCTAATCACCACATTCCTAGTCACACTAGCATAAGATGCAGCTTCAACCCATTTTGTGAAGTAATCAATCGCGACCAGAATGAAGCGATGCCCGTTCGAGGCTTTTGGTTCTATCGGTCCAATGACATCCATTCCCCACATCGAAAATGGCCAAGGTGATGTTATGACGTTTAAGGATGTTGGCGGCGCGTGAACCCGATCGGCGTATGTCTGACACTTGTGGCACTTCCTTGCATAAGAGAAACAATCTCCCTCCATTGTTAACCAATAATAACCAGCCCTCAAGATTTTCCTTGCCATGGCATGTCCACTCGCGTGAGTCCCAAAAGATCCTTCATGCACATCCTTGATTAACCATTTCGCTTCTTCTGCGTCGACACATCTTAAAAGCACCATATCATGATTTCTCTTGTAGAGGACATCCCCGTCTAAATAGAAACTCATTGCAAGTCTTCTTAGAGTCCTTTTGTCATTCTCTGAAGCACCTGAGGGGTATTCTCTTTTTCGGATAAAACTTTTGATATCGTGGTACCAAGGTTTCCCATCGGGTTCTTCTTCTACCACTTGGCAATATGCAGGATGATCACGACTTTCCATCTTGATGAGTGGCAAGTCTCTCTCGTCGCTTACTTTGAACATTGAGGACAAGGTAGATAGCGCATCGGCTAATTGGTTATCCTCCCGGGGAATATGGTGAAATGTAACTTCATCAAACTTCTCAATCAAACCCTTGATGTAATCATGATACGGGATTAACTTGGCATCCCGAGTCTCCCAATCCCCTCTTAGTTGGTGAATGACCAAAGCAGAGTCCCCATATACCTCAAGCACCTTTGCTTTTGATTCGATTGCTGCATGGATCCCTAGCGCGCAAGCCTCGTACTCGGCGATGTTGTTCGTACAACCGAAGCAAAGTCTTGCGGTGATTGGGAAAAAATTACCCTCCGGTGAGATCAAGATGGCTCCGATCCCATGCCCCAGTGCATTAGAAGCTCCATCAAAAAACAGGGTCCACTTTTCTTCTTCTGACAACTGCCCCTGCTCAAGCAAAGTCATTATGTCTTCATCTGGGAAGTCGCATTGCATCGACCCATAATCCTCCACGGGCTGGTTGGCTAGATAATCTGCGAGAGCGCTTCCTTTTACTGCTTTCTGTGTGACGTAGACGATGTCGTACTCGGATAGCAGGACTTGCCAGCGGGCAATCCTTCCAGTCAGAGCAGGCTTATTAAAGATGTACTTGATCGGGTCCATTTTGGACACCAACCAGGTAGTATAACTCAACATATAATGCCTTAGACGACGAGCCGCCCATGCCAAAGCACAACATGTGCGTTCCAGCAATGAATAGTTAGCCTCACAACTCGTGAATTTCTTACTCAGATAATAGATGGCATGCTCCTTTCTTCCCGATTCATCATGCTGCCCCAGCACACAACCCATAGATTCATCTAGCACTGTTAAATACATGATGAGCGGTCTTCCAGGGACTGGAGGTACCAATACCGGAGGTTCTTGCAAGTACTGCTTGATCTTTTCAAATGCCTTTTGGCAATCCTCATTCCATTTTACCACCTGGTTTTTACGCAGCAACTTAAAGATTGGCTCGCATGTCGCGGTTAACTGAGAGATGAACCTGGCAATGTAGTTCAATCTCCCTAAAAACCCACGAACTTCTTTCTCTGTTCGAGGTGCTGGCATATCGATGATCGCTCGCACCTTATCAGGATCGACCTCTATCCCTTTCTGGCTAACTATGAACCCCAAAAGCTTGCCCGATTTCACTCCAAAAGTGCATTTGGCCGGATTCAATGGAAGCTGGAACTTTCTCAACCGTTCAAAAAGCTTTTTCAAATCGTTAACATGGTCATCTTCAGACTTGGACTTTGCAATCATATCATCCACATAAACTTCTATCTCCTTATGCATCATGTCATGGAATAGAGTCACCATGGCCCGCTGGTATGTCGCCCCTGCATTTTTCAAACCAAAAGACATAACTTTGTAGCAAAAGGTACCCCACAGAGTGACAAACGTGGTCTTTTCCATATCTTCCGGAGCCATTTTGATCTGATTGTATCCCGAAAATCCATCCATGAAAGAGAAGAAAGCATGATGAGCGGTATTATCCACTAGAACGTCGATGTGAGGGAGAGGGAAGTCGTCTTTCGGGCTAGCTCTGTTCAGATCCCGGTAATCGACACACATCCGAACTTTTCCATCCTTCTTTGGAACAGGGACAACGTTTGCAACCCATTGAGGGTACTTCGCAACTGCTAGGAAGCCGGCATCTAATTGCTTTTTGACCTCTTCCTTGATCTTCAACGACATCTCTGCTTTCATCCTTCGTAACTTTTGCTTAACCGGAGGACACTCGGGCTTTAGAGGTAACTTGTGTTCTACTAAGCTAGGGTCTAACCCCGGCATGTCTTGGTACGACCATGCAAAAATATCTTTAAAATCGAGTAGCAACTTGACCAGTCTGTGTCGCTCACTTTCTTTCAGGGAAATACCAATGTTGACCTCTTTTTTATCGTTTTCTGTTCCCAAGTTGATCACCTCAGTCGGCTCTTCGTGGGGTCGAATTTCTTTGGTTTCCTGTTCTACTAATCTCATTAACTCAGGGGGAATTTCTTCACTGTCATCAATATCCTCGTCAGCATGATTAATGGGATAATCGAAATTGTATGCGGGAACACTAACACTGTCATTTTCAAGAGAGTCACTTTTAGATCTGCATTTTGATGATTATCAGGGAAAGGTGAATAAATAAAGGGGAAAAGGTGAAAACTGTATCATTGATAATTATTAGGGAAACAAAAAAACAAAGGGCGAAAGAATAAAAAGGGACCGAATGCATGCATTTATTGATAAGTTAATACTGAAATAAGAACAAGTAAGCCCGGTACAAAAGACATCCTAAAGCCTTGGGCAGAGCTAAAGGATGAGCATTACAGAATTACTTTGACAAAGATTCTATGGTCCTCGGGAATTCAATGGTCTCCCAATTGCTGAGCTCTGTATCAGGAGAGCATGGATAAACAAGATTGACACTGTGATTGGTGGAATCATCATCTCCGAGGGCTGCTACTTGGTCAAGGAACACGAACCCTGCACTGCGGAAGCTTTGTCGTATGTCACAGATAGGAACCCTTTCAGCCTCGTACTCACGATTTTCCAAACGAGCAAGCCTCTTCTCTTTCCTCTGTTCTAGAACTCTCCTCTTATCCGCCTTGGTGGGTTTGTATCCTAACCCAAACCTGTCCTTGTTCTCAGTAAGCATTATGATGTCGGGAACCCCTTGGTTGCTTTTTCCCAATCCGTTCCCAGGTCGATATCCTCCTTTAAGCATAACCCTCACCATCATGACAGATGCTTTTGACGGCCGCAGTTTTGAAAGCAAAGCCCCCTCTCTTACGTAAGTGGTGTTGGCAATCTCCAGCGATTGGAAAGCGGTCTCAAGGGCTTCTTCTGCTGCCTCAATGTAAGGGGTCGTTGTTGGTTTACTCACCAGCATGTCTTCTTCTCCAGAAATAATTACCAATTTATTATCAATGATGAACTTCACCTTTTGGTGCAGCGTGGAGGGTACAGCTCCAGAAGAATGGATCCAAGGTCTCCCAAGGAGACAGCTGTAGGTCGGTGTGATATCCATTACTTGAAAAAGGACCTCAAAGGTACAAGGACCAACCTGAATAGGTAATTCAATCTCACCAATGACCTCTCTTCGCGTGCCGTCAAATGCTCTTACTATCATTGAGCTCGGCTTCATGTGTGTCCCATCGAAAGGCAGCTTAGACAAGGTCAACCTTAGCATCACATTCAAAGAAGATCCATTGTCAATGAGCACTCTAGCCATAATATGATCCCGACACTTCACGGAGATATGCAACGCCTTGTTATGCCCCATTCCCTCAACAGGTATTTCATCATCGGTGAAGGTTACATAATTATCGGCGATGATGTTGCCCACAATGTTATCAAACTTATCAACAGTGATGTCATGAGAAACATGAGCTTGATTCAAAACCTTCATCAACACCTTTCTATGTGGTTCAGAGTTCATGAGCAGAGACAAAAGAGATATCTTGGCCGGAGTTCGATTCAACTGGTCCACCACCCTATACTCACTTTGTTTGATGAACTTCAGAAATTCGGAGACTTCTTCATCGGATACTTCTTTTTTGTATCCATTCCCTCTTGCGCCCTCCTCAACAAGAGTTTCTTTTCCTTTTCCCTTGCAACTTCCTCCTTCCTTTTCTGTATCTTCTTTTCGCAATGCCTCCGAGGTATAAACACTACCGCTTCGAGTCATCCCGCCGACTCCCGAGACATTGGTGACTACAGTGGTATCTTCAGAATGTTGTGGTTGAACCTGTACGTCATATTTCCATGGTACTGCTTTGGTGTCCTTGTAAGGAAAAGGACGTGGAACTTGGATGACGAGTGGCCTCGGCCCACTTGGAGTCGGTGATGGTACCTCTTTGGTATAGTATATCACCAGCGGCTTTGGAACGATTGTTTCAACAACTGGCCGCGGATCGACCCGGATGGTCAAAGGAGTTACATTGACCCGCATCGGGGAGACTGTAGACTCAGAAACCACATTTATGCCTCCCTCATCCAACTGGCAACCAATCAGGATCATCTTCATATCTAATAACCGTTGTACAACCTGTTTGAACTCTGCACAATCTTCAATTGCATGATTCTTCTCCCCATGAAAGTCACATCTTACGCCTTTGTCAAGGTTACTTTCCTCCTCAATCGGGGCTTGCATCATCCCATGCCTACACATCTCCCTGAAAATAACTCTCATGGGGGTCTTGACCTTGGAGACTTGACTGATGAGAGTATACTCCATGAAGTCCTCTATGGCGTTGACGCCAGGACCCCCATGATTTGGTAGAGGATCTTGCCCCACATTAGGCTGCTCGAAGCTCAACCACTTGGCGTTAATCAGCTCTTGGACCTTAAGCTTCAAAGCTCTACAATTTTCGGTGGAATGACCTGATGCCCCTGAGTGATAGTCACATTTAGTATTTGGGTCAAACCACTTTGGATACGGGGGTTCCATTGGTTTTTTGGGATAGGAGCTAGCATAGAGCTTTTCACGAGTTGGCGTAGCAGCTCGGTGTAGGTCATGGGTATCGGATCAAAATGCACCGGTTTCCTTTCCAGGTCATGAGGTGGCCTTCTCTGGTTTGTGTTCGGATTGTGATGTGGTGGTTGAACTGTTTGGGGTGGTATGGCGGGAAGTGTTTGGTGATGGGTAGGGTATGATGGCCGGTACGGTGTCATTGGATGCTGAGGTTGGGGGTGTGGAAATTGTGAGGTGGCGGCAATATATGGATGGTTAGTTTGGTGGTATGGAGTTTGTGGGTAATACTGGGTTTGGAAATATTGCTGAGGGTGGACAGGCATCAAGTTTGGTCTCCACTGGCCAGACTTATTTTGGTCAAAAGTCACAGCATGTGCTTCTCCTTCCTTCTTCTTTACAAATGGGGGCTTCTTCGGGCCAGGTGCCCCGACTGAAGTCTCGACAATCTTGCCATTCCTCATTCCACCTTCAATCCTCTCACCGATAACGACCATATCTGAGAAATTTGACGATACACTACCAATCATCCTATCATAAAAGGGCGACTGAAGTGTGTCAATAAACATCGCAACAATCTCTTTCTCTGCCAACGGGGGCTCTACCTGGGCTGCCACTTCCCTCCAACGCTGCGCATATCCCTTGAAAGTTTCTGTGTCTCTTTTAGACATATTCTGCAGCTGCATCCGATCAGGCGCCATGTCAACATTGTACTTGTATTGCTTCAAGAAGGCATCGGCCAAATCCCTGAAAGATCGAATATGTGCCCTCTCCAGGTGCGTGTACCAACTCGAAGCTGCCCCAGACAAACTATCCTGAAAGAAGTGAATCAGCAACTTATCATCGTGCGCGTATGATGCCATCTTTCGGACATACATGGTTAAGTGGTTCTTGGGACAAGTGGTTCCCCTGTATTTGTCGAAATCCGGGACCTTGAACTTCGGTGGGATTACGACATTGGGCACAAGGCAAAGCTCTGAGGCATCTCTGAGGCCATAACTACTTGCTCCTTCAATAACCCTTAATCTTTCCTCTAGTGTCTCCAACTTTTCCCTAGATCGGGGGTTCTCGCCAGACCGATCCATATGAGCTTCACCGTACATGTTCTGTGGAAGGTACTGTGGCATGTAGGCGGATGTGAAGTTTGGTGCCGCTTGAGCCCCATTGGGTCCAAAGTGCAGGGTGTACGGTGGGAGCTTTGGATTAGGAGAAGGTATCACTGCCGGGGCACCACCTTCCGGAGGGTTTTGTGGCGGAGGGACCCCCTGTGTTGGGAATGTGAGGACAGAATTTTGAGGGACTTGGGCAGTGTCTTGGTGGTTAGGGTTATTGTCCTGTGGACCAGCAGCAATTGGCGGCACATAACCTGGAGGAAGACCGTATGGAGGATGGTTCATTACAGTAGACTCATGATGATTGGCAGCTGAGGAATGAGTCTGGTTGTTTGGATAAATAGCGAAAGGCACCATGACTCCTTGCTGGTTGAATCCTTGCATTTGCACAGGAACCTGAGTGAAACCAGGTGGCAGAAGAGGCGTAGCCGGATGCTCTTCATTCGAGGCCGAAGGGTTCTCATCTGCGCTTTTCTCCTTTTGCATCGCTTGCAACAACTCCAACATCTTTGCCATCTGTTCCTTGAGTTGGTCTACCTCTTCTCTCATCTCTTGGGTTTGTTCTAGGTCAGCCATAACTTTAGCATGTGAACGAGTGCGGTAAGGGTGTCGCGGAGCAATGGTTCAGAAGATCACTGTTTAATTACAACAACGAAAAAAGAAAATGAATAAAAACAAAAAAGGATAAGAAAACACAGAAAACGTATTAACCCTTTCGAGATGCTCGAAATTATTCAATTTTATTCTTCAGAGAGTTAAAGCCCCAATGATTGACAAGAGATGGTCCCTCCACCCCATTCAGAGGGCATTTTGCCCATAAGACGGCGTGGGGTTGACAACGAATCTAGGGGAGAGGATCCTTTCCACAATAGATGTCGTCTTAGGCACACTAGCATTGCTGATTCCGAGTCCAGGAAGTAACAACTACACTTTACACAGAAGGATAATTCCTATAAGGCAAGGACGTAGTTAGCAACATACTAAAGGGAGATTACGCTCCACGATAGGCGTTGTCACGAATCAAGTATAAGAGATGGAGAGCGAGAGAAAGTAAAGGCGAGAAAATGCACTTCATTTCATTGAAACCTCCAAGGGTAGTACATAGATCGAAATAACATCAAAACATAAATTCTCAACAACACTTTTATCCTAAAGTCAACAACTTTGATCTTTTCCTTTTTAGGCCTCGAGTGAACCCATCACACATCTGCATGAAATCTTCTAACTCCGGAGGGAGACGTAGCATAGGGTTCACGCGAATCCGCTTATTAGCCTTATCAAAGCGTCGAACAAAGGTCGGGATGCAATGACTTAGCTCATTAGTCACACTTATGTACCTCTTCCTCCAAATGTCGACATCCAATCCTCGCTCTTCGGCTTCTCCCCTCCACCATTTCATGGCATTCACCGCTCGCGCTACCTGGTCATGATAATGTTTGGCTGACGTCCACCCTAGGTCGCAACTTCGTTTGATTTCGAACAGCAAGGCATTCAGGTCCTCGACCTTCTGTGCCAATCCAGCCTCCACCTTGTTGTGTGTACAGATCTGGTTTTTTAAATCGCCATTGGCCTCCCTCTGTCGATTAATTTCTGCCTCTAACGCCTTTCCTTTCTCATCTCGCCGATTAACTTCATCTTTTAACTGGCGTGTCTCCTCCTTTAGTTGAAGCTTATCCTTTGTCAAAGTCAACATTTTCCCTTCAAGTTTCTGGATTCTGGCCACGAGGCTCGCTGGAACCTTATCTGTTGTTCTTTTGACACCTGAGGTTGTGGTCATGTCGGCGCACATGTTTTTCAAGTGCTCTTTCTCTTGCCAACTTCTCATACCGCCTTTGATTGGTGACTGCCTTCAGCTCAGCATCTTGTTTTTCTTGCTCCACCGCTTTCATTTGTGCCTCCATGATCTTTAATTTTTCTGCCATCTGAGTCACCAAAAGGGAATGATCTTCGCCTTTGGGATCCTCTTTCGGAATGCTGATGGGAACCCTCCTTGCTCTTCTCCATGTTTCATACTCTGAGACAATGATTAGGATCGGCCTGCCTAATTCGGCCCTCCCTGCCATCTTCACATTTTTCCATGCATCTCTGACCCTTTTTGCTGACAACTTGGTATCTTCACCGTCCTCATATCGGAAACAACATCCACCGAGTTGTTCTTCTCGCGGTACAGTTTGTGTCCAACAAAGCTGTCGCAGGGCTATGGTTGGTGTGTAGGATATGCATCCTCTTGGGCCCATTAAAGGTACATTTGGGAACTCGCCACAACTGTAGATGATATCTTGCCCTTGTTGACCTTCGTACCATCGGCATACCCACTTGAAAGAGCTACCATCCACTTTGTCAAACTCGTTTTTCCACTCTTGTTCACTTTGCTGTTTTACTGGGATATTGTGGAAGCCTCTCAGTGGATCTGAATGTCGGCTGACATGGCCTTTGGCATACATGTGAGTGATGACCCATACATACAACAGTTGTGCACAACATCGAAGCTTCCCCTTTTGATGGCGCTGGCAAAAATCTAAAGTCAGAAACGTCTCAGCTAATATTGCGGGCACTGGATTCCTTTTCCTTTCTACTGTGAAGAATACGTCCAGTGCAGCTTGGTCGATCATATCCAATGCTGATGGAAACAAAACCAACCCATAGATGACAAGTGCCAATACCCTTTCGAAAGCCCCCCAATCTTGTTGATCTTTCAACCTTTTCAAGAGGTTTTCAAGGAATGTTCGAGTCAATCCCCATGAGTTTGAGTGTCCGGTCAAGTGGACGTCTTTTACAGGAAGCCCCAGTAACCCTGCTATGTTGGTGACGGTCAGGTATTGCCCCATATGGAAATAAATGACAGGTTCGGTCTGCATCGGTAACTTTAACAGACAAGCATATTCTTCGATGGTAGGGGTAATGTCCATGTGAGGCAACTCAAAACATCTGAGCTGCGGGTTCCAATACTGACTCAGAGCGCTCAAAACGGCAGTTTCCACTGGTATAAAGATAAGGTCCAGAATCCCTCCATACTTCTTGACAAAGCTTCTTCGATTCTCTTGAGGTAATGCCCGACTTAGCTCCCTCAGGTTCTCCAGCGAGTTCATTATCACCTTGGAGCTCTTGCTAGTGTGCCTGGCTTTTTCCATCTCTTGTTTATCAAAGAAAGGGTTAACTCTCACCAAATTAATCTGTGAAAGGGAAATTTTTATTAGCAAAAATTGAAAAATGAATGCACTTTATGAATGAATGAGGGTGCAGATACACATGAAAAGGGTTGTGAACCCCTTAGGGTGCGCTATGTATTACTAGCGCATGACTGTCCTTGCAATTGACTGCGTTTCAAAGTGCAATGGAAACGTAGCATAATGCTCAAGTCAAGGACGACATCGGTCATCCAGGCCTAACCTTAGGCGCAACAATGCCTGAAAAAGGAAATGGGTAATATGCTAGAAATCATGATAGATGTGAATATGTATGCAGCAGAAAGGAAGGCGGAATGTGCTCTTCTTTGTCCTACACAGGTTGCATCCTTATGGTTGGGATTTCTGAAGTTAAAACCCTAATTCGGACGGCTTCTATTGGCAACTTATGTGCAGAACTCTTGGCATAGATCTAGACTCCTAAAAGGCCCCCAGATTACCCTCATCTAAAAAGATAAGGACCCGGATCTATGAACCTCACCACAGGGACAAATAAGTCACAATATGGCAGTCCATGTACCGGTAGCAATCTGAGCGGGAGAATCAGTGACTGCTAGGGATGCAAAAGCATCACAATAACACCACTGAAACCCCTTCTAATCCTATGGTATTCCAGGACTCGGGTATAGAGCCCAACAGTGTGTGAAGCAAATGATAGTGCGGTGTGTGCTGAGAGCATACAAACCTGTACAAAATCCTACACAAATAAAAACTCCCCAAACCTGCAAGAAGAAATAACCCACAACACGATGGTTTTCTATCCTAAGGTTGCAAGAATATATACAAAAAAGTATTAGAGAAAAAAAATAATAATAATAATAATAATAATAATAATAATAATAATAATAATAATAAAATAAAAAAAAAATAAAAAAAAAATAAAAAAATAAAAAAATAAAATAAAAAACAAAACAGTGTACCAGGTAACAAAAAAAGAAAAAAAAAAGGGTAAAATAAATAAATAAAAGTTATTAAAGATTTGCACAATTAACTATGATGGGCCTGACTCTCCATATTCCCCAGTGGAGTCGCCAGCTGTCGCGACCGTCCCGTCCGGGCGCCGCGAAAAAAAAAGGGGGGTAAGAAAAACAACAGAGGAGTCGCCACCAAAATTTTTATTTGGGAAAACTTTGGAAAACCCAATTATTTAAGGAAAACTGGTCCTAAAAAAAAAGATAGAGATTTGAGTTCGGGAGTCGGTTATGAATAGGGAAGGTGTTAGCACCCTACGTCACCCGTTCTAAGAACGGTACCCCAAGTTAATTGTGCAAAATTTTTAATAACCTTTAAAAATATTATTCTACACCAAAAAAAGGAAATGAATGCAAAAGGAAGAAAAATAAAAATTTGGCTTGACAGAATGATTATTCTGCTCCTACGTATTCCCCGGTGCGATAGGAAACTCAAAGCCACGTAGTTCTTAATAGAAAAAGTTTGATTGGTTGGTTGATTTTAGATTTTGGGAAAAGATTTGATTTCGAAAAGGATTTTATTTCAAAACTGGTTCGCTTTTGCACAAGGTTAAAGATAGCAGTGCTATACGATAAACCTTTACAATTCTTACAACACTTGAGGATGGGAGACCATACATCAACGTCATAAATTGTCGCGCGAATTTTAAAAGATTTTACTTAAAGAAGAAATCACTCTTGCACGGGGTTAAAGATAGCAAAACTATACGATAAACCCTTACAATTCATGCGACACTTGAGGATGAAAATTCATACATCAACGTCGTAGATTGTTACGTGAATTAAAAAGATTTTTCGAATAAACTTTGTTAAAATAAAAGATAAAAGAAACACTTTTTAGATTTTAGATTGTTAAAGACAGCTTTCATTTTGTTTCATTTGGAAACATTTTTTTTTTTCCTATTTTTTAGACCCAACCCAAAACTAAAAACTACACTCAGGCCACACAGTTAGCCCACTAAAAGACTAACCCATTAACCACAAAACCAAAAAACACAACAGCACAATTAAACTAAAAGAGAAAGAAGAAAAAACATTAAAATAAAAGAAAGAGAACCAGAAGTCCAGAATTGGTCCACACACTCACAAAACGTGAAAGGTGAAAAAGATGATGGCAGGCAGCAGGCTGAGCACGGCGTGGTGGACGGCGGCGTGAGCGCGGTGGTGACTGAAAAAGCTGAGCTCCCGTTGGCGTTAGCGCGATGTCTCTACGGGGTGGACGGGCCTGCGCGTAGCGGAGTGGTGAATGGGTTGGCGGCGATGGTGGTCTCCGGTGGGAAGCTCGGGTCCGCGGGGTGTCTCGCGGCAGAAGAACGACTGAGCCAGTGATGCGAGTTGGCAGGGGCCATACGACGGGGAACGGTGGCTCTGGTTCGGAGGTTGACGGAGGTGGGACCGAGGTGGTGCACCGGCGACGCGTTCGCGGTGATTCTCCGGCAGCTGGTTTGGTAAGTGATGATGATGCAGGAGCGGCGGAGGATCTGGGACGAACGAGGCTGCGGTGGAGCTGCTCGCGATGGCTTGCTGGAAGCAGGTCGATGACGGCACTGCGACGGCGGCTACGAACTCGTGCAGCGGTGGTTGGTGGTGGACTTGCGGCGGCTGTTCATAGTAGTGTCTGAGGAGAATGATCTATGACTTGATGTCCTCTTCTTCCCCATTCCATTTTTAATGGTTGATGGATGTTGTTGTGATGTGTGAGGGAATGGAGGGAAGGGGCATTGGTGAAGGAGAAAAGCTTTGCTGCCTTGGTGGTGTTTGACAATTTGTTTGAATGAAAATGGGAACTCAAGCGGGGTTTATTATCAGCTTTTGTGTTATGGGTTGGTGATGGGGGCGGAGAGGATGAGTGTTTTTTCTTGGGTGAGATGGTGATGAAGTGTTGTTATGGCTAAGATGATGACTTATGGAGGTTTGTTTAGGTAGGGGAAGAGGGAGTTGGATTGAAGCTTTGTGAGTGTTGAAGATGGGTGAAATTATATGAAGATATGTTGAGGAATGAAGCTTTCATGGCTTTTGATTTATGGGTCTGTGAGGGTGATGAGAATGGGTAAGGGTGTTTGGCTGATTATATTCATGGTGAGTGGTTAGGCATTTGGCTATGAAGGTGTGTCAATGAATGATGAGAGTTGAAGTGAGGCAAGAGTTTTTCTGATGAAGAAATGGTTTTTCGCCCTCAGAATGGATTTTTTCCTCCTTTTCATATGAATCGTTCCTGGTCCTTTTATCTTCATACAAGTCCAATGTCCCTCTGCTATGTTACATTGCAAAGTCCTTTTCTCTTTTCTATTCTCATTGCTTCTCATACTGTTGTGCTCTTCTTTTGTTCTGCCTTTTCCTATTTTTGATGTTAAGTCCATTTTGTTCTTTGATTTTGTTCAAAAGCTGCATAGGAGATTGCATACTATTTTCCTATTTCATGCTTTGATTTCAAATCCTCCTTTCTTTTTCTTTGCGATTTGCGTAGGGCTTGCCTTGCTTTTAATTCTGAAGCAAAACAAAAGTATCTTGTCTTTATTTGGTTTCCTTTGCAACGTCTCTCTTCCTTTCCTTGTCTTTCTTATTATCATTTTTTTTTTTATTTATTTTGTTGAAAAAGGATTCAAACTTCTTATTCCTTTCTTCTTCTTTTTTTTTATTGTTTTTCTTCTTTTGAATGGGCTTTGGGCTAAAAGAAACATGGTCCAAAAAGAAAGGTTATAATTTTTGTATTTTTTCAATTTTCTTCTCTTTTTGTTTGTTTTCTCACATTTTAATAAAAAAGATAAGTAAAAGAGAAAGAACCCGGACAAAATTGGGTGTTCACACTCTTCATCTACAAACAGGGCACTGTTGTAGCATATTTTCTAGTGTATGTTGATGATCTCCTTCTTACGGGTAACACTCCAGCCTTTCTTTAAAAATTCAAAACTCCCTTTGCCATGAAATTTTCTCTAAAGTATATGGGTAGTCCGAGTCATGTTCTTGGGGTGGATCTCTTTCCTACTCCTAATGGTATTTTTCTATCATAGCAACATTACATTAGAGAAATTTTACAGAAAGGTAACATGCTTGACGCCAAACCCAAATGCACTCCCATGTCCACTTCATGCTCTCTCATTCCAGATGGTGATACACCTACCTGTGATCCCTCTTCTTATCGCAACATCATTAGCTCACTACATTATCTGTTTATAGCTCGTCCTGATATTGCATTTGCTGTCAATAAATTGTCTCAATACATGCAAGCTCCCAATGTTTCACACATGCAAGCATTGAAGCGTGTTTTGCGCTACCTCAAACATACTCTATCTCATGGGTAAAATTTAGTTTGAATCAACACTCTCCGTCTCACCGCCTTTTATGATGCTGACTGGGGCGGTGACAATGCTGACAGGAAGTCCACAAGAGCTTACATTGTCTATCTTGGTTCCAATGCAATCTTATGGTCTTGCAAGAAACAATCCAAAGTTGCGCGTTCATCAACGGAGGGTGAGTATCGCACTGTTGGTTCCATGACCACAAAGATCTTATGGCTACAACAACTCTTAATGAAACTTACCATTCAAATATCTTAGCAGCTATCCATTTTTTCTGACAATATTGGTGCCAACTACGTATGTGCAAATCCATTTTTTCACATGTGCATGAAGCACTTGGCCATAGACTACCACTTTGTTCGCGATCTTGTAGCTAAAAACAAACTTCAAGTCTCTCATGTACCATCCAGCCATCAACTTGTTGATCTAATCACTAAGCCACTTTCACGAATAAGATATCAGTTCCTAGCTTCCAAGATTGGCGTCATTGACTCCTCCTCCATCTTGCGGGGGCGTATAGGCGCATTAACTACTTAGCATTTAATTATTTGATGCATATCAGCATGTGTTTAATTATAATACCATTGTACATCCTTGTCATTACTAGTTGCTAATCTTATGGAATATTTCCTACTCCTAGAATAGCTTACAAAATATTCTTGTATTATTAGTCATTATTAGCTGCTGATCTTTAGGAAATTTGAATTGTCAATATGTTGTATTTATACTACTCATTATCAATGGAAATACATGATTTGTAATCATCTTTAGTTACATTGTGTTTACCGTCATTCCGAATAATTGTGGGGAAATACGACCATAATACGGTTATGAAAACTATCAAAACCACAACATTATGATCTCAATTGCGATTGCAGACTTCATTTTAAAACCATGGTCACTATGTTTTGTGTGAAGATGGTTTCGGTTGGAGTTTACATTGGCTATGGATGGTGAGTTAAGGGTTCGGTCCAATGGTGCAGGTTCACAGTGTTGATGGTTGATAAGATATCTGACTTGGATGAAAGTTTCGGGTTACTTTCATGGTGTTTTACTTTATTGAGTGAGTTAAAGTGACAAAAATCTTGTACCAACAGATCAAGGTTGTGTTGCAAGCTTCAAGGTAATTTGTAATTGTTACTATTATTCCTTTTTATGTGATAAGAAATATTCTCAATAAAGAATTCCTGTCGTCGTTTGAGATTTCAGTCAATTCAAGGGTTATACAAAAAGTGCACTTATGCTCCTTCATAGGTAGGAAGGATGTTTGGCATAGTCTCAATTTGAGACCATTCTCAAATATTAAACTTTTGTTACGCTAACTCAATTTTAGTTATTTTAATATTATTAAACGAATATTATATTAACAAAAACATAATAAATTAGCTTTTTCCTGTGATTAAATCTTACATGGGCACAAAGTTAACACATCACTTTTGGACACAAGAAACTAATAAATGATAACACATAAAAAATTAGACCCACCACACTACTTTTTTATCTGCATTCTCTTTCTCCTTCCTTGAACGAGCAAACATGACTACCATGACCACCACCCCAACCAAGCCACTTCTAGTCAACCGTCACAAACGGTGATACCCTCCTCTTCCTCCTCCTAACACTTCCAATTGTGCATTGAATACATTATCAGTTGCAAAACCAAATCAAACATCCCTATATTGCTTGTTCCAGAACCATATCACAAACAAAAAAGAAAAGGTAGAATGACAGAAAAAGCTTATTGGGTTCAAATCAAAATCCAATAGGGTGTGGAAAAATGAAATAAAAAACCTAGCTTTGAATACCAGGAACAGAAAAAGCTATATGAATGAAGAAAAAGAAGAAGGAGATCAGATGTCAGTGAGTGTTTGGTTTTGATATTCTATTTTGGAAAGTGACACCTCCACCTATGTGGGAGTAAATCTTACATAGGCATATGTTGGAACCAAAGTAGTGATGGTCTCTAATCTCCAATTTTTTTTTTTATAAGTTATATACACTACACAACATATTTCCTTTGATTAGAGGTGCGCCAGAGGTGTCTTGAGCTAGGTGGATTTTATGGTGCGCCCCGAAAATTGGGGTGCATTGGTGGTACCATATGCTGGAACCAAAGTAGTGATGGTCTCTGACCCCTCAAAGTTTTAAAGTTAACAAATCTATTAATTTGCTTTTATAAAATGACTTAGATATCTTAAGTCTTCTTCAAACTGCCTTACCAGAAAATAAGAAACGTCCAAAGACCTTAACTTTAGTTAGAATACGAAATAAGCTCATAATTGTTTATATCGAGCATCCAAATGACTTTGGACGAAACACTACATGCCTTCAAATAGTCTTTTATCGTGCATCCAATCTTGCGCTCTTTCATACTTATGTCTTTCTGGACTAAACAGTGTTTTATATTGATCGTCCAAAATCATAGGTGCTTTTATATATATATTTTGGACCGTCCATTAACCATTTTATGCAATGAAGTCCTTTTTAAATGTTCATACAATCTCTTTTCAAATATCATAAGAACGAAGCATTTATGGATGAAAGACAAATCAAGTACAACGTAGTACTCCTCGAGCCAAAAGGAGGCAGGGTCAACTCTCAGTTTATCTCTCCTCTGCAATCTCAAAGATAGAAGAATGGAAAGATCAGATATGACAAAATAAAAGCAAAAAATGGTTTTTGCCTTACTGATAATCAAGTCAGAATAGCATCTACAAGCTACCTGTCTCACGCTGTCTCAAATGGATCAATAGCATTTAATAATATCTCTAAACGGACATATTTATTGCCGTTGAAGACCATGGACTTGTCGACGATATATATAGATGAAGCTATCCAATGAAGATGTAGAACAACATCGCATATTGAACTTACGCTGTAAAATTTGATATGGCTTTCATCTTTCTTCATCTATAAAAAGCTAGTTACTTCGAGCTAAAATCTATTATACCCTCACTTAGTGAGTTAGCAAAAAAGCTCAAAAACAAACCTTACTCATTTGGTTGTTTAAGCCTGAAGAGGCTTGTCTAGAAAGAATACTTGGATGCCTGAAAAGATGGTTAGAATACTTGGTGTGGTGGTCTGAAGAGGTTGGCGTAAGAATACGTGTAACAACTAAGAATTTTAGTGGCAAAATCTTCTCATAGAAGGGACTGGACGTAGCTATTGTTTGGAAAGAGTGAATCATGATAACTTCCTTGTGCAAATCTCTCTAACCCTTATCTAGTTTAGTTTTATTTTAAGCTAACGCTTTGGGGTTGTTAAATTGAAATTATTAAGTTTTTCTTTGATAAAACCAATTTACTGTGTGTTTATCTCCTTTTGTTTGTGTGTAAAACGTTTTGAAAATATTTTCAAAAAATTTAAGAAATACAATTCAACTTCCTTTCTTGAATTTCCCTATTTTACTTTCACCTATATGTAAACCATTGATTTTATAGTGAAATCTAATCAATAGTGAAAATGTTGCTGTCTGAAAATTGGGTAACACGTAACATTCAGAAGTTAATATTTAATTATTATTTGTAAAATATTTCAATGGCTTATTTATTATTGTATCCTATTATTATTATTATTACTTTTTTTAGTCTAACCCCTAATCAATTTTGACCTTCATTTTCACTCCTCTCCAACCCTTCCTGCATTCTCAGCTCTCCAAACCTTACTGCCGCCACCCGTCTTCTCCACCTTGCCTTTGCGCTCGTCTCCCACCGTTGACAAGATGTTTTCAGTCTTTCTTGGTTGATTTCTCTTATGGTTAGGCATTGGGGGTTTGGGTGGCGCTTATGGCCTATGATATTGTTTTTTCTTAGTTTCAATTGGGACTTTGTTTCACCGTCCCCTCCTTCATTACTTTAACCCCAAATCAAATCCACCTCCATCGTTCTTGTGCGTCGAAGTAATGGGGAAAATCAAATAGATTTATTTTTTTCAACCATCGTCATTTTTGCACTTCCGTTGTTCTAAATGAAAATAAAATAATTTTCAAACTATTTTACAAAGCCAAATTGGGAATACCGGGAAACAAGATGTCCGACACACTTTTGCACTTCCTTGGTTGATTTCGCATTCAGGATTCATGAATCTTTGCAAGCCTCAAGGGATCATAACTTTCATTCCCAGACACCCCTCATATTTTTAGTTGTTATCACAGACCAGATTCAAACACAAGGGCATTCCCTTGGTGGTGCCATCTCAATAGGTGAACGAGACAACGGTGGTGGAACAATGGTGGTGAAGAAATCTAGACCAACAAATATATATTATCAATTATTGTACCAATTGAAAAAATCATTTAAAAGATTTGTGGCAGGCAGACTAAGTAGGTGTTTGGAATGTCGGTGGGAATTAGGGATGGCAATTTTATCCGCGCCCGTAGACATCCACGGATAAAATCCGTAACGGGTATCCATTTGGGGAGTTTAACGGGTACCCGCTTGTTAATGGGTGGGGGATGGGTATTGAGATATCCGCACCCGCGGGTACCCGTACCCGATGACACTATAGTCATCTCAATGTTTTTAGTCAAGAAGTTTGGTAGAAGAACATTATTTCTATGTTATTGTTCTAGAGTTCCATCAATCAAATGTAGTGGTAACCAATAACCAATGTAGCAATGATCATTTAATTAATTGCTTGTTGGGCTCTTTGTATATTGATATATGGATAGGATATCCATGATATTGGATTTTTATTGTGAACCAATGCTCATAATTTCAATATCAGGTATTTTTTTTTTTTATTAGTCCAACACCATGTAATTATATATTCTTTTTATATAGAGATATTACTAATAATTAAATTAACATTGATAAAATGATTCATTATTGAAATTTTAATATATCTGTGGATATCCGTAATATCCGTGGATATCCGTTAGAAATCCGTTTAGCGGGTATCCGTTTAAATGGGGATGGAAGAATACTATCCGCATCCGCCCCACCCCGTTGCCATCCCTAATAGGAATCCCCAAATCACGTTTTGAACGTGATATTAAGAAGCTACAATTTGTAGCTTCTCCAGCCGTTTGACTATCGTGGATGGGTTTTCAAACATAGCATAATTAGTAGAAGAATGGTGTCAAAAAGGGTGAGGGAAAGTATTCAAGGGCAAAAATCTAAAGTCAACTTTTATTGCAACTAAGTCTCCATAATCAAAATTTTTACCCATCAATCCAATTTTTACCGATTGTGACAAGTAAGATTTGGACACCACAGGTGGTGCACATAGGTAATGGCACTACCATAAAATCCATCCTTGAGCTATCATTCTCAATAATAAATTTCTTTATCTAAAGAAAAAAAAAAAAGTAAAAGCAAATGTTAAAATATTAAATTATTTTAATAAAATAACTGTATATTAAATAAATTTTAGATTAATAATGAATTCAAAATCAAAGTATCAAACTTTTGAAGTCTCATATCTAAAATTTCAAATGTCTCTCGTTCACCAACTCTCGTTCACCAACTTCCCTACCACTCTCTGTCTCACTCGAGGACATAAACACATTTACAAAACATGGGTTAAAAAAGGAGCACAGAACCATGATAATGAATAAAAAATAATATTGATTAACTCCAAAACTCGTGGTGGCATAGAAAATTGAAGCATTTTAACACTCAGCACAGTAACAGAGGAATTTATTCTTAATTAGTTGAACCATTAACAAAAAAAAAACGAAAAGCATGCTGGCTAATGCGGCTCAGTTAATTTAACTTGACTACCCCTACATTACATTATTATATATCAATGTCTATTACACTATCTAGTAGTATACTAGGGTATCTAAAAAAGTAAAAATCCCGATCTCTCTTTCTCTGTGCTTGAATATTTCTCTATCCTATAACCCACCATCAAGCTAAAATGTTTACTTCAGACCACCTTTGGCGACTGCTTCAAGAATTAGAGGATTCCCATAGCCTGCAGAAAGCAACATTCACAAAAATTAAATTTCATCTTTATAAGACCATCTACGTCGATCCACAAATAACATATGCTTGCCTATTAAGCATCGAATAGCATATGGTTGCCTATTAAACAGCGATGCTTAATAGCATCTGTCCATGTCCATGCAGTATCTGCTTAATAAGCATCCCCAATTTGTAGGGTGCTTCCACAAGCATCTATGCTTGTGGAGTGGCACAGGGAATATAGTGGTTCAACGGCTATATTTTTGGATCGTTGGTCCATTTTTTTTAATATATTAAATTCTTTATAAATATGTGATCAACATTCATTTTTTTTACACAATAAAACCTATCAAATTTCTCTCATTCATTCTCATATAGTTTCTCAAATTTTCTTTCCTAATTTTTTAGTTATATATTCTCTTAAAACTCTATCTTATCCATTTTTTTTTTTACTCTCATACTGTCAAATCTTCAACTACCAATTTTATTTGTTTTCACACAATAGATCCAAACCAAGCCAATGCCAATTCCTTTTTTAATTTCTGGCAAAATTATCAACCTGCTTCTAATTCAAATTATCCAAATCCTCCACCTTTACCAAACCCATAACCAAATCCAAATATGGGCAATTTTCAATTTCCTACCCTCCCATTTCCATTTTAATGTATTAATGTTTTGATTTTGAGTTTTCGTCATTTGTAATTTTATCATTTTAAATTTCATCCTATATTTTAATTTTTATTACAAATTTATTAATTTTAATTTTCAAATTTTTATTTAATTAAAATATTATAAATTAATTCCTTAATATTTATAATTTTATTATTTGATAAATCAAATAATTATGACCTAATAAATAAATTATTGATGAAATGTAAAAATGTGGGATCACTGGTGGGGTCCATTTAAGAACTTTTTGAAAGTTGATGGGTTGGAGAGATGATGTGCTTAAGTTATAAAAAGTAAAAATGAGTGATGTGTAAATGTGAGACCCATTTAAGAATTCGAAAAAGTAAAAAAAATGGGTGCTGGGATAAAGTTGCTCTAAGCCACTTTAGTACACTTAGGTTTTGTTTTGGCAAAAATGACGGATAAACTAGCTTATGGCTGATAAGCTAATTTTTAGCTGAAAGCTTATAGCTGATAGCTAAAAAGTTAGCTGATTGAATTTAAAGTATTTAGTAAAATTAACTGTTGAACTAGCTTATATATGTAAAATGACATAAAATGACATATTTATGACAAACATAATAAAACGAGAATTTCATTAAATGAATTATGATAAAAATAAGAAAAAGTTCAATAAACTATAAATCATAAACTAAATAAATTAGCTTATGAGGGAAAGTTATAAGTTAATGAGATAAACTTGTTTATTAAACATCTTTATTTCAGTCAAACAAGCTTATAAGCTAGTCAAATAAGTTATAAGCTGGATTATTAGACTTGTCAAATAAAACCTTAACTTGTTTGTTAGTCAAGGTTCTCTTTGCTCTAAACCATTTTATATTTCAATTATTCTTGCCACCTAAATCAGCTATTTGTTGGGCTCAAAAGTCTTATCTAGTTCAACTATATACGTTCTCGTATATGTCTAAAAAATGTAATATTAATTAGCTACACATGCCATTACTCTTAAACGCAATCAAAACATGGTTTAAAGCCAAAAAAGTAAGTTATTATCTCTTAAGCGTTGTCTTCAATTAGCTAAGATATCATAATAGACCACAGTGCTTGCCAGGTTGTTTTTCAATAAAAATATGATATTTGTAACAATTGTTATATATATATATATATATATATATATATATATATATATATATATTATATTTTTATTAATGAGATGTTATATATATCTTCTTCTCATTAGAAAACATCACAATCACCTATAGAAATGCATCAAAGTTTTATACTATAGTAATTTTTTACTTTCGGGTGGAATGCTTGATTGGGTTTGTTTTGGTTCCTCAGCGGCTCCGGATATACGCCGGGAGGGTATGGCAACGCCGGGCCAGGAGCGGCACATGCAGTGTTTTCCTTCCTCTATGTTGCTGTAAACAGTGTTCAAGTGCTTGCTGCATCCTCCCCATGAATACTTCCTACACCTCCTACACAACACCCTGTAACACATGCTATTGGGACCCTGAGCCTAAGATTCGAATTATTCTGATGCTTCCTCACATATGAGTAATTGATTTCAGAATAGCTTTATACCAGTGCTGGAACTTCGAATACATAAACCATTTTTCTTGTTTTTTTTTTGTCAGCTTATGTCTGAAATTCAGAGGAAAAGCTCGCTAGTGTAGGTAGTAATGTCTTGCGTAGTTATCACTAAACCACCACGCATTTGGACGGAATCGCTTCTAAATTTTAGCTCTTGGTTTTTTAGTATTGCAATTAGGTGATATCATTCACCACACTTTGTCTAATTCAACTCCTTAATCCAATCAAAGGCAAGTCATCCACCACATAACTAAGGAGTAAGGAATCACAGTAAGTCCCTGCTACTACTTCAATCACTTAGGGTTTGTTTGGATTGACTTATAAATAGCTTATTAGGGCTTATCTACTGACATAAGCACTTGTAAGGATGTTTGGGAGAGCTTATGAAAACAGCTTATGGCAATTCCATTGTTTTCAGCTTATTTTGATAAGCTCTTCAGAATAGCTTATGAAAACAGATTATAACTTATATAAAAACAGTTTGACTATATTTTCTCATTGATTATAGAAATAGCTTATACATAAGCGTTTATATGATAAACCTTTATCCTATAAACGCTTAATTAAACCGTTTATCCAAATATGTCCTTAGTATAATTCATCTCCTCTGAGTTGTTTCTCTATCTCAATATTTTGTTTATATGAGGGGAAAAAAAATAGAAGAATAGGGATTTAACAAAAGAAGTTTGTATATACAAGAAAAAGATTATATTTTATAAAGAAATTAAAGTAAAATAATTTCACAAAACAAACTTTATAGAGATCCGTATATGATTTATCATAACAAAATCAAAACAATTTGGTAGCAAATATAATTTGCAATGTTTTAAGAACCGAACCGGAGATTGAACCGACGAGACCTCCGGGTCATGGTTCAATTGGTTCAACCAATGGTTGAGCCCGATAACTAATAAATAAATAAATTGTATATATATATATATATATATATATATTATATTTATTAGTTGAAAAACATACATAATGGGCTAGGCCCAAATTGGAATTAGTAATCAGGAGGAAAAAAAAATGGGTCAGAACCCATTATAACAAAAATTTAATAAAAATAAATAATAAAAACAGAAAAATAAGGGGCTGATTTCCTAACCTAAAAAAGAACATACTAGAAGATAGGGAGGGGTGGCTGCCATTTAGAGAAAAAAAAAAAGGAAGAAGAGGAGGAGGATAGAGAGAAACATACAGGGGCGAGAGAGAAATAGAAGGAGAGAAAGGTAAGAAGGGGTGGCCTCTTGGCCATCATCGACGGTGCATCGCAGGAGAGGCCGTGCATGGCGGCGGAGCAGTCCATAGCCGCTGCAGTGGCGTATGGCGGCAGGCAATGGCGAATCACCTTCTTTCGATTCTCTTCTCTCTCTCTCTCTCTCATGGCGGACCAGAAAGCCGAGGACATTTCTTAGCTAACATTGGTAAAATGCACTCAAAAGAAAGTTCAAAGTTACATGTACTACATAAAGATGCATTATGACCACTTTCAATGCGTTGAAGATGAAACAAAAGTTAAAACTACCAATCAATATACACCAGAAGAAACACATTGACCATCTTCCGCTGCAGTTTCCTGGTTATTTGAAGCCATATCCTGCTCAATGTTGCATGAAACAGACGTTGTGCTAGATTCAACATTTACAGAATTCTTCACAGATCCAATTTTCTCAGAAACTTGTCATAACACCCCAAAAGTTTTATAAGGTATTGTTACCATTATTATGGGATTCAGCTTAAATTGTTTTGAAATAGACCATTTTACATGATTGGGAATGTTTATTCTTAAAATTTCATCAAATAAGGAAAGTGCAGAAAGTAATAAAAGATAGTATGGAAGATATAATTCATATTGAATGAGGAAGTATTATTGATTCATCGATACTTTTGATACAGTGATAGCTAACTTATATAGTGCATGAGTAATGTGCACCAGAGGCTAGCTAGATCTCATTACATGGGAGTAAAACTAACATAACTGAAAAGGAAAAGAAAGTGTGACTCAAGCATGACAAGTGTGACATCTCCCTCATTCCCCTTGTGACTTGAATCCGTTTGAGCTTTTCTCAAGGCAATGTGAGCCATCCATGCTGATATTAGTTGAGTGGTCCAAATTGTTTGCATTGTCAGCACCTACCTTGCCAGCATCTTCAGTGACTTTGTGCTTTCATTTCAACATCCCCCGAGCTTGGTATAAGTCGAGCATGCCCAGCTTGGAAAGAAATGGAATGAAAGAAGCAGGAGGCAATGCTTCAGTAAAGAAATCGACTAGTTGGGGTTTAGAAGAAATAGGAAGGAGTCGTAGGATGCCATTTTGAACCTTCTCTCGAACAAGGTGGCAATCATATTCCAAGTGTTTTGTGCACTCATGAAACACTGGATTAGCTGCTGCATAGCACTTTGGTTGTCGCAGTAAAGTACAGGGGGTTTATGGCACTGGATTTTCAAGTCTCCAAGGAGGTATAGCAGCCATTGTAACTCGCAAGATGCATTTGAGAGTGCTCTATATTCAACTTCTCAAGATGATCTTGAGACGGTTTGTTGTTTTTTAGCTCTCCAAGAAATAAGTGATGAGCCAAGGAAGAAGCAATATCCACTAATGGATTTCTTGAGTCTAAACATCTTGCCCAGTCAGCATCTGAGAAACCAAAGAGTTGTAAAACTAAATCTCTGGGGAAGAATAAGCCTCGGCCAAGCTGAAGAGTAATGAGTCATTATTGGAGAACTAAGAAATTGGCTTAATTGTTGAATGGAAAAGGTGATGTCGGGTCTAGTAGTTGTAAGGAAGAGAAGTCTGCCAATTAGCCTTCTATAACAACCAATATCTTCATAAGGCTTTCCTGAATCTTGGTGCAATCCTTCTTTTGTCGGATTATTGTCGATGTAATCATAAAAAGCTAATTTTTCAGGAATTTGATGGTAGGAAAAATTAAAAATAAGTGAAATATTGTATTGCAAAATTCATGGTTCCTTTGTTAATTGATATTTTTTTTCTTAGTAACATCGAAACTTTGCACTATAAGACTTGTGATTTCTTTGTTAATTGAATTTCTTTTTCTTGTACCGCAACAATCTTGGTTAACAACATCTCAATCAAATATTCCGTCACTACTACATACTTCTTTCTCTATACTTACCTCCAATGATACAACATACATTTTATGTCTTATATTAATATATTAAAATCTACTTGTGAGTTGCGCGGGTCAACATCTAGTAATGTTAAAATCCTTCATCTTCTTGTCCAATATGTTCATTATACGATGTTTCAACACCACCTCCATTTATCATACTCGAATAGAAAAATAAATAAAGGTTAACTTATAGGTTTGGTCCTTATACGTGACACTCGTTTTCAACTTGATCTCTGTACGTAAAAAAAAAAAAAATTCAATTCAATCCCTATATGTAAATTATTTTCAATTTGGTCCTTGCCGTTATTATTAATGTAACACCGTTTGTTGGAGTCAAAATATAGAGACCAAATTGAGAATAATTATCACATATAGAGACCAAAAACATATTTTTTTTGCCCTTATATGTGATAATAATTTTCCTTTGGTCCTTGTCCGTGACAATTATTTTCAATTTATCCCTATACTTTAACTTCAACAAACAGTGTTACAATAATAGTAAATGACAAAGACCAAATTGAAAATAATTATACATATAAAGACTGAATTGAATTTTTTTAACGTATATGAACCAAGTTGAAAACGAGTGTCATATATAGAGACCAAAAATATAGTTTAACCATAAATAAATAAATAGAATAAAATAGGTTTACTTACTTTGTTGGTCCCTGATTTTTTTGGAGCTTTTTAAATAGTTTCCGGAAGTTTAAAAGTTTATAATTGGATTCCCAAATATATAAAAATTTGTAATTGAGTCTCTATACACATCTCCTTTTGGATTTCGTTAGGATTCCCAAAATGTATAAGGACCTATTTGAATATATCCATAAGGTTTAGAGACCCACAAATGCACAAATGAATATGTCACTTAACGAAATCTTAATGAAAATACAAGAATCCTAACAGAGATATGTATGGAGGTTTTAATTACAATTGTTTTAAAAGTTCACCCACTTAATTACGGACTTTTAAATTTCACAGACCTATTTGAAAAGTAATTAAACCAAGAAAATACATACTGACCTAAGCTGCAAACGTTGTTAATTGAGGAAAATTCATTCAAGTTAGTAACATTTCAATTATTATTCAACAAGTGCCTTTAAATCTCTGATATTCACTGATAGAATCTGCAATTTTCCCCCTAGTAAGTAATTTAAAGGGGAAGGAAAGAAGAAAAAGAAAAACTCTGATTAGCGGTTGCAATCAAAATTCTCTTTGCAAGTTACAACCAGCAGTTGCTTGTTATACTAACGTTGTAATTGTAATATACAGTACAATCTCTCCCTCAACTCAATGGCTCGCTTGTCTCCGAACCCCATAGGCCTCCACAGATTCCAACCATGCTTTCAAATACTTCAACCTCCTCAAATAATTGCAATTCCTTGGCGGCATCACAACATGACTCATAAATTCAAGACCTTAGCTTCCCAGACAAATCCAAACCTAGACGACACCTCTACAACTACGGTACTTCTATTTTTATTATTTATTTATTTATTTTGTTGCATATTATTTCTAAACAATACTAATAATAAGTATCGTTTAACCTATGGTGCCAGGAAAGGTTGGTTGTTGAGCCTAGCAATAGCAAGGGAAGTAATTCCCAAAAAGAATCTCCACCTGAGCTTCCTGAATTCCCAAGCAAAGATATCAACAGGAAAGTTGCAATTGTTTCTACCTTAGCAGCTCTGGGACTCTTCTTTTATACAAGGTTGGATTTGGGTGTTTCTTTGAAGGATCTCTCTGCCCTTGCATTACCTTATGAAGAGGTTTGTTTTTCACTACAAACTCTTGAACCCTCTAATTCCAGCAACATTTAAAATAACAGGGGGGGGGGGGGGGTTCTTTGAATATAATACAGTTTTGCAACGGCTTATAATTGTAGTTTTCATTACTTTGTTCAGTCAGATTTTTTTTAAAGTTAAATATGAGGTTGTGACCCAGGCGGAGCTAGAAGATTTTTGTTTAGGAGATTAAAGAAGGACAATACTTAATTTCAAGGTGTCAAGTTAAAGAATTTATGTATATATTGGGCGGCCCGGTGCACGAGGCTCCCGCCTGGTGGGTCTTGGGAGGGTAGATGTATGCAGTTTTACCCCTGCAAGTGGAGAGATTGTTTTCATAAATTGAACCCGTGATCTTTAGGTCACAAGATAGCAACCTTACCGTTGCTCTAAGGTTCATCGTCTTAAAGAATATATATACTAAATATATATTTGAAAAACTTAACTTTTAAGAATTTTGGGGTAACCATAGCTACCTCATTCAACTATTACTCGCTCCCTCTGGTTGTGACATCGTCATATATGCTCCATGTTTGCTTATAGTATTTGTACTATGTTGTTGGGTGTTCCAGGCACTTTCCAATGGGAAGCCCACTGTAGTGGAGTTTTATGCAGATTGGTGTGAAGTGTGTCGAGAATTAGCTCCTGATGTGTACAAAGTAGAGCAGCAATACAAGTAATAGCTTCCACTGTTGTTGATGGCTTTATTGTACTTTTGTTAGTTCTTCAGGGACATAGTTTTGCAGCACTTATGATTGCCCATATTTGCACGATTTCTTAAATTATTGACCTAGTTGTAACTTTTCATGTGAACTAATTTACGATCTTCTCATCGCTGGCTTCTGGAAATAGGGATCGAGTGAATTTTGTTATGCTAAATGTGGATAATACCAAGTGGGAGCAAGAGCTTGATGAGTTTGGGGTTGAGGGTATTCCACACTTTGCCTTCCTTGATAAAGATGGCAATGAGGAGGGCAGTGTAGTTGGCAGGCTTCCAAGAAAGTTCCTGCTTGAAAACGTGGATGCCCTTTCTCATGGAGAAAAGTCAGTGCCTCATGCCCGTGTTGTGGGACAATATTCAAGTGCTGAAGCAAGGAAGGTGCACCAAGTAGTTGATCCAAGAAGTCATGGTTAGATAACCTGTACAGTACCTTCTTTTATAGTAGCTACTTGTTTGATTTGTTGGTGGGAAACATCTGAAGAGGCAATCCATTGCTCTTTTATACTTTTTTTTTTTTTTTGTATTCATCACAAGTTTCTTGTATCGTGATTTAGAAACAGAGAAGAAAATTCTATTCTCTCATGATATTTCCAGGTTGATATGTATATATACTGAATATATACAGGAGAAACTTCCTAAAATAAATTCCCTAAATAAGGACCGAAGAGTAAAAAAAGATTACAGAAATCAGGAAGCTAATAACCTGGAATTGAAAGGAAACAAATCAAAATAGAAAAGGAAACAGATTTCCTAAACTAACTCCTGTAAATTAGGATGCCATGAGTGAGCTGTTAAACATTCCTGATATTGTGCTGTCAACACCCCCTCAAGCTGGAGAGTAGATGTTGGTCATTCCCAGCTTGTCTACCAGCACATCAAAACTTGGTCTATGCAGCCCTTTTGTTAGAACATCTGCCACTTGTCTTGTGGGCACATATGTCCTGCAGATTATCCATCCCCTAGTTTTTCTCTGATAAAGTGTCAGACCATCTCAAGTCTCAACATGTTTGGTTTGGTCATGGTGGACCGAGTTATGGGCTATATTAATGGTAGCTATATTGTCACAGTACAGCTTCACGGGACTCGTACTAGGCATTGCCAGTTCATGCATTAGCCTTTTAACCAAATCAGCTACAAATTCATTTGAGCAAGAGCTCTAAATTCTGCTTCTACACTGCTTGGGCTACAACGGATTGTTTTTTGCTTCTCTAAGTAACTAAATTGCCCCAAACCTTCATACAATAACCTGTAGTTGATGTTATATCTTCAATTAAGCCTGCCTAAAAGCCTCCACATTTCTTGGCTCATTCTTTTAAAAAAATAAGCCTTTTCCGGGTTTAGATTTCAAATATCTCAAAATCTGATAGACTGCATTAAGGTGTTCTTCTATTGAAGAGTGCATGTACTGACTTACCAAGCTTACAGCAAATGCAATGTCTGGTCTCATGTGGGATAGGTATATCAACTATCCTACTAGCCGTCAATATCTCCCTCTATCAATTGGAACTCCATCAGCAGTCCTTTTAAAACTCAGATTTATTTTTAAAGGTGTTTCAACTGGTTTGGAACTGAGCATCCCAGTTTCCTTCAACAAGTCTAAAGTATACTTTCTTTGAGAGATTAGCAGACCTCTTTTTCTTTTTGCCACTTCCATCCCTAAGAAGTATCCAAGTTGCCCGAGGTCTTTGATTTCAAATTCAATCCCTGGAACTTTCTTCTGTCTCTCTGCTTCTTTTGTGTCAGCTCTAGTTAATATAATATCATCCACATGATAGTTATTTGGAGAGAATGGGAGCATGAGACATTGAAGATTGAAGAATGTTCTCAGAGGTTCAGAGGACACTGAGCTACTATACTATCTTGGGCTGCTTCTCGAGCCATGGCTGTTTTGGCCATAGAATAATATAAGAGAGATTGACACTCTGATACCACGTAGAAACAGAATAAAATTCTATTCTTTGATTACTGAATATATATAGGAGAAACCATAGTTACCAGATTCTCATTAACCATGCAAACAACATACCTATTCTTGCGTACCACGTAGGTATGTACTAATTCACGGTACTTCACAGTGTAAAAAAAGTATTATAATCACATGATAAGAAGTGATGAATCGTGTACCGGTACTGCACACGCGTACCATGGAGTACTACAAACCTGGTAACCATGAGAGATCTTCATAAAATAAATTCCCTAAAATAAGGGACTAAGAATAAAAAAGATTACAAAAATCAGGGCTAATAATCTGGAATTAAAAGGAACAAATTAAAACAGAAAAGGAACTAAATTTGCTAAACTACTGTACACAGTGACCTATAACAGCCCTGATAGTTCTGTCAACCCATGAACATTCTCCAAGTGTGTCATCGAGTAGAATCTGAAAGTAGGTTATCAACCACAATTGATATCTCAAATTTCTATATCCAAGCAATCTCAATATGACAATATAGTTAAATGGTACTATGCTTTGAAGTCTATTCTCAACTCATCACTAAATTACGTGTATGTGAGCATTATTTATCTGTTTCCTCCCACCACACCGAAAGCATTATTTAACCAAGCATTACCTGTATGGCTTTTCTGTTGACAATTCACTACCCACAACTAAGAAGCCTATATGAAGTATGGTGATATATGTTGATTGACACTTTGAGAGATTACCATCTGTGCATTTGCATTTGAAACTGGATCAAGTGGTTGTTTTCTACAATGTTTTTAAGTTTGTCTTCCTTTTGCTTGAACACTCTACTAGTTATAGGAGGGTGGCTTCTATGGTGCATCAAACATGAGTGGGGTGTATGGTGCACCCCACTTTTTATCAATAGATAACCAATTAACACTTAATTAAATTTGTCAATCCAAAAGTCATGAATACATTACCAAAGGGGGAGCATCATGCACCCCGTTTTTGGGGTGCACAGCAGACGTCCCATTATAGGAGCCATTATCTTTAGGTTCAATCTTGGTTGTAACATTCGGTCCACATTCCTGTCATTCATGTCTGATATTTGGCACTTTATCATCAACAATGTTACAGAAAACTGATAATACACGCAGATTTATTCAAACGGCTATTAAAATCGGTTGAAAAATGAATAATTTCTCATTATGGGTGGATAGAATGGAAGATGTCAGGTAATTCCTTTTCCTTCTAATTTTGTTTGTATTACTCTTCAAGAACCTGACGGAGGACTTTAATCTCAATGAACTCTTTTGTCAGAAAAATATCATGTAGTTTAGGAGTGCTGCTGCAATCAGTACCTTAGGACTTGAAAACCAAAATCAAAACGCATTGTAGTTTCCCTGCCTGAGTGCTGGGACTGATAAGTAGTAGTACACTTCCTTTAGCTATTCCTCAAAAGCAGCATCCCATCAGTGCTTTGAATGGACACGTTAACTTCTCGATGTAATTGTAGTTAGTTTCAACGATCCACCTGATTGCTCTGGCTCTATAATTGAAGGGGAAGGTAAAAGGGAAAAAGTGGAAGTCAAGAAGAATTCAATCATGCATTTTGATAGTATTACAACATAATAACAGTTGGAAATATTCTTGCACGTCATTTTCTATTCGTATCACCACCTTACACGTGAATTGGTTTCTGTGCCAGACTCAAATCTGTAGGTCGCTTCTGTATTATAGTAATGGATATACTGCATATTTGTCACAAAAACAATCATTATTTATGAGCTTCCACGTCGTCATGCCTTTTATGAAGGCAGATACCTAAGTATTCACCCAACATTTCGTTCTTGAATTATATTTTGCTCAATGCTAACTAAAGAGACTTCGAATAATTTCTTGATTATAGCGACTTTTAAATCCAATTCAGTGCACTCTGTTACTGCGTTTTCTTTATTAGCAATGTATAAACAGAGAGACGTTGCTTCCTTCTAAGCGGTTACCAATAGATTAAGAACATATAACTTCTGTCTGCCTTTTATTTTGGTTATTTCCACCTATTCAGGTCTAAGTAGCGTTTGATTCAATTTTTATTAGGGGTTAAAACCTACTTTAAATTTAAAGTTAAAGGTTAAAATAATTTTTTGATTTCTATATGTGTCCTTAATTTTCACTTTGGTCCCTATACATAAAAAACTTGCAAATAGGTCCTTACAAGTGCAGTCGTTTGCAAATAAGTCCCCGTCGTGACCTACCGTTTGCAATCCATCATTGATGGTGAGACATGGCCCATTAACCTCCAACATGGCACCCACGTCGCATACACCCGGCACACACCTCACTCCAATTCATTCCATTCTAAAGAGAACATTCTTCTCTCTTTCCCTCCATCTCCCTTTGTCGAGCAAGGGTAGAAAACGTGAGTAAGGAAGAGTCATCTATGCAACTAACTGAAGGACCTCTGCAACTGAGTGAAAGAAGTGGGCGAACATTTTGGGTTGTGTTGGGAGAAATGGCATCTTCTTCGAACTTTGGTAAGAATGCCCTAGACTCATGAGCGTTAGTTTTAAGTTCTTTGTCAATTTTTGCAGAAATCGTTTTGTTGTCCCAATTTTTTGGATAGTAAGGTTTCTATTATCTTTTATTGCAGAAATTGTTAGTTCATTGTGGGTGATCATATTCTAATTACTCTGTTTTGTTTTAGATAACAAACCTTCCACTTTTGATGTCTTTATCTACCATGGTGGTCATTTGCTGAAAACCGCAACTAAAAGTCAAGGGGAATGGTTACAATATGTTGGAGGGTTGAAATATACTCTCCATGATTGTGACCCTGATTTGTGGTTCCTTCAAGAGTTCACCAACATACTAAAGAGCCTGGGATATAAGGGGATTGTGCAGTTGTTCTATCGCAAGCCTGGTATTCGTCAAGAAGAGGGTTTGGTCAAGGTCTCTGATGATGCTGGTGCAATTAAGATTGCAAAGACTGCTATGAGTATTTGCTTCAAACAGGTGGAAGTATATGTCATACATGTTCGGGACAAGGAAGAAGGGATCCAACTCACAATTAATGAAGAATGTGTGCAAACTAATGAAGAATGTGTGGAAGAGGTTGTTAATGATGAACAAGAAGAAACAGAGACTTGTGTTGCTTCAATTCGGTTTGAAGACAGCGAAGATGAAGCCGATGATGGTTGCTGGATGAAATACCTTAATGTGTAGGATGGTGTGACTCCAAATGAAACTGGTAGTGGCCATCATCACACTGAAACAGAGGTGGGACCCGGTGAAGCTCACCAAACAACTATTGAAACTCAAGTTTTGAATGAAAATGACAAAATAGCATCAGATTATGAATCATCTGAATTGGATAGTGATGAGCAGGGTAGTGATGGAGAGATGGATGAGCCCCCTAGGCCAAGCAAGCTAAGAAGGCAAAACACCTCCATCACATGCTCTGAATGTGGCAACTATGGTCACAATAGGAAGATTTGTCATAATCTACTACCTCCAATGACTGAACCACTTGTTGTAACAACAACAACAGGGAGAAGGAGAGAGAGAGAGAGGTAGGGGACATACAACATCTGGGAATTTCCATGCTGCATCATCAACAGGGAGAGGTAGACCTGCTGTTGTTCCCTGTGGCACTGCAGCACATCGTGAATCTATTGCTCATGGCATTGTTGCACATGGACCTGCTGCTAACACTAGTTCAAGCCATGAAACACATGTTGGATCTGTTGCAATAGTTAGATCTGCTGCTATTGTTGGATCCGCTAGTGCTTCACAGGTTGGATCTGTCGCTCATGGTGGTGGTGTACAAGGAGGTGCAGCTGCTACTCATACTGATGCACCACCTGGTTTTGCTGGCAGCAACATGTTAGATATGGGCCTTAATGGACTCTGTTATGTTAGTAGGCTTGTTAGTAGTGGTTATTGTAGTGGGTTAGTTATGTAGTAATTCAATTAGAGTTAGTTACTAGCGGTTAGAGTTAGTTACTGGCGGTTAGAGTTAGTTACTGGGTTAGGAATTTATAAATAGAAAAAGGAAAAAGGCATGGAGGAGGTTGTATTTTTTCTGGTATTGGGAAGGGAGGTCGGGGAGAGTCCCAAGTCTCTCGAATACTTGGGGAATTATTGTACTATCTATTGTAATTTTCTTGTATTGCATAATCAGTTTCTATCAACTGGTATCAAAGCTTCTCGATCTTGGAGTTGTGGTATCGTTGATACAATGGAGATTCCGATGTTCTATGACGGAGATGATGCGTATTGGTGGGTGATTAACATCGAAAAGTACTTCGATGCAAGGGAAACACCAGAGGAGCGGCGATTGGCGGAGGCAGTGAGCGAGATGACTGGACAAGCTCTAGATTGGTGTCGATGGTGGAATCTGTGAAATCCAGGGTCGACTTGGTTGAAATTTCAGATTGCTCTAATCTGGCGTTTTAAACCAGAATATAGGGACGTTCTGCCGCTAACTGAAGAGGGTGAAGAAGAGGAAGATGAAGATGAAGGTCCGAGGATGAATCTTGGGGATGGACCAAGAAAGGAAAATGAAGATGAAGATCCGAGGATGAATTTTTGGGATGAAAAGGAAAAAGAAACAACAAAGGGAAAATACAAAACAGGGAGGAAGACAATTGTTGAGTTAGTGAGGGCAGAGGAAACGAAAGACGATGAGGGTGATGTCGACGAAGTGAAGATGGGGGTCGTCCATGAGACGGGGATTGAGAACAAGTTGGATGAGGCACGACAACTCCAAGCTGGTAGCATCGCTCACAAGAAGGGAGCGACGTCGGATGGGACTCTTCCGGTCAGGCGACCACCGGAACCGCCGGACCGAGATGCTCAGGCGGCAACGGAGGAGGCACTTGCGATTAAGAAAAGGGCGGAGATGTTGATCGCAGTGCAACGGAAGACAATTGTTGAGTTAGCGAGGGCAAAGGAAACGAAAGAGCGACAATGGGACCCCGGGGACAGCTGCATTGGTCGTCAGGCTTCAAACAATGGGACCTAGGAAAAAAAATTATCACAAGAGGTCACTTGTTGTTCACCTTGAGGACAAGGTGATAGCTTAAGGGGGAGTATTGTTAGATATGGGCCTTAATGGACTCTGTTATGTTAGTAGGCTTGTTAGTAGTGGTTAATTGTAGTGGGTTAGTTATGTAGTAATTTAATTAGAGTTAGTTACTGGCGGTTACTAGCGGTTAGAGTTAGTTACTGGCGGTTAGAGTTAGTTACTGGGTTAGGAATTTATAAATAGAAAAGGGAAAAAGGTATGGAGGAGGTTGTATTTTCTGGTATTGGGAAGGGAGGTCGGGGAGAGTCTCAAGTCTCTCGAATACTTGGGGAATCATTGTACTATCTACTGTAATTTTCTTGTCTTGCATAATCAGTTTCTATCACAACACACAAAGAAGGCATGCAACTGCCCCAAAGCTTTTGAGGCCCAAATTACCCATACAAACTGGACCTGGAAGCAAAAGAGTATACCCAGCAAAGTCAAGAGTCTCGGGTGTCCAAAGATTAGGACTTAGGGCTGTTAACTTTTTGATTTTTTGGGGGTTTAATATTTTACAAGTGGGGGGGGGGGCATTGTGCTGCTATGGACATGTCATTTTTTTGACCTGATACCCCATGTGTAAATGACAGTGTGCTTTTATGCACTTTTGGTGTTAATCTAGCATTTATGCACTGTCAAGTTTTGTCTTCATTTGATTTTGTTTGTCATTTAGGATGCTGTTATTAATCTTGTGTTATTAATCTAGCAATTAAGCTGTCATTTAGTATGTTGTTAATACTGTACTCGAAATAAATAAGACAATAACAGTTCAGCAACACACATTTCATTCATTAATAGATGATCTTATAACCATTAAATATCCAGATCACAGTACATTTAACTAAACAAATAACACTACATTTCAGCATTACAGAGACCCACAATCCTACAAACCTTATCAACTCTATTTGCCATTCCATTTACAGAACTCAAACGGCAAGACACTAAATGTTATTCCCCATGAAAACATCATCAACATCTTGTAAATCCGAGCTTCTTTCTTCATCTTCCCAATCACTTTATACTGTCTTTTAATCACTTCCCTTGCAGCTTCATTCACATATTGATCCATCCATTTAAAGTAACCACAACTCTAACTCTCCTGCAAAAAAAAAAAAAAAAAAAAAAGCAAGCACCATAATATTACGATCAACCAATACAAAATGGGGGGGGGGGGCAACGATTGAGAACCTGGATCTATAGCTTGTAATTTGGACACCCCGAAAACACCTCCCTGGATTTTGATCAGTCCATCCAATGTAGATCCTAATCCTACCTCCACACTCACAAAATTTCCTCCACTCATCACTGCCGCTACTTGAGTTGATCTCAGAGGCTTGAGATTCCATTGTGAAGGCTTTTGATTTTGTAACCTTTGTTTTTTGGGTTCAAGTTTGAAGTCTGAGTTTTGATTTTGGCCCTTTTAGCTTGAGTTACGGTTTCATTTAGGAGGCCAATTTCAGGTTTTGGATGAGGTGGGTGCCATGTTGGAGGTTAACGGGCCACGTCACACCGTCAGTGACAAATTGCAAACGGTGGGTCACGATGGGGACTTATTTGCAAACGGTTGCACATGTAGAGACCTATTTGCAAGTTTTTTATGTATAGGGACCAAAGTGAAAATCAAGGACACGTATAGGGACCAAAAAATTATTTTAACCAAAGTTAAAAATAATAAGATTTTAGGAGGAGCTGATAATAGAAGAAGGGACTTTTAAAAGCTGGTCCAAACACTACCTTAGAAGATCTAAAACTGTTGATATAACCGCTATTCCATAACATCATAGGCTTCATGGAAACCATCATATTATTCATTTCCCTTTTTTATTTTGATGAAGCAAGCGGCAAACATAGGGTATCACACAAGCATTCCTGTCCATTGTCATCAATACTTAAGCATAACCATTGATTGCAAAGTTAGGCTTATTGATAACATAAATTGATGGTAGTTGCTGCATAGACATGGACGCATGATTTCTTAAAGACAAAAACCCTATTTTAGTCCCTCATTGATTAAAATTTGGATCCATTGTGTTCCTTATAAGCTGAATATTAGGTAAATTTTGATTGCAAAAGGGACTAATGAGGAATCTGATAGGAACTATTTCCTATCTTCTGTCACAGAAATGAGATTTAAACCAAAAGATGAAAGGAAGGTAGTCTTATTGAGTGAAATTGGAAGAGAATTACAGATTAGAAGAGGGAAAACAAAAAAGTAAGAGCAGAAGCTCCCAGCCAAGGTGAACACCTATGGCCCCCAAGCTAGAGAATACTCTCTAAGCTCCAACAACTCAAATTACATTCAGTGTACCCCATTATTCTCTCCTTCCCCCTATATAACAAACTCAACCATCTTTCTCTCACTGTAACTAACTATTCTCTCTTTCCGTATTTCCCGCCTAAGAAGAATCGAAGTGGGCCCTGGATATTTGGGCTTGTGGGTATAGAACTGGAACCTATCAATACCACCCCCTTAAATTCTGCCTTGTCCTCAAGGCAGAGAAAAAAACTGCTCTTTAATAGCTGCTGCCATCTCACAAGTAGTCTCTTCCACCGGTTGTCCCTTCCAAGGAATGAGCCATTTGATCACTGTTTTGCCATTACGCTTACTCTCTTTGGATGCACGTACTTCTTTTGAAACAGCAAGGTCAGTGTCTTTGACTTCTAGCTCAGGGGGTAGAGTTGCACTAGTTGTATAGCCTTTTGTAGTTTGCATAAGTCGCGAAACACGTAACACAAGAACGACCCTGCATTCACGTGTCTTAATATACGAAGAGGAAGTCAAAGCAAATATGGCGACAACTTCACCATCGTAACTGTCAGCCACTGATCGATATATATATGAGGGGACCATATCCAAAGGAGCCGCTGCTACTAAGCCAGCCCCAACACTCTTGAACTCTTTGTCCAAAGATAAGCTGCCCACAAAGTAAAAGCTGAGAATAATAAGGGTGCTGTAAATACCCAAACAATTTCACCCAAGAGAGGGATGTTTAAGAAATTCATTGTCCTCCGTAAGGTGTCCACTATCCAAGTCAAACAGGAATAGACAGTCCCACTAATTACACGACCAAGGGAATACCTAGTTTGTTCAGCAAATATATTCCCATACTCCAACAAAGTAGTAATAATTGCTTGAGCATTATTAGCAGCAGCAAGAAGTGGAGCTGAACTATCACCACTAACCTCAATTTCATCCCCCAGTTCACATTCTCCAGCAAGAAAATGCCGCAAGAGCAAGGGTGCACGTGGATTTGGCTCTGGAAAGGCCTTCACTATAGCACAGCGCCTTGCATTAAGCCTAGCTTCCTTATGATCAATTTTATAAGCCTCCAACAGAGTAGTACAACATGAAGCAGGAGTTGGAGATAAGGGCAGCTCCTTTTCAAAAGCAAATTGAAAATCTGCCTTGTCCTCAAGGCAGAAGGTATAAAACTGATTACAAAAGTTGTCTTCCTCCTCTGACTGCCATTCTGTTTTTGTTTCTCTGATAATAACTCTAGATTTAACATTAGTTTCAGCAATAAAACTATTGGGCCTTGTACATGCTAGGTTAGGCCCACTTCCCAACATTATATATTCTGAATAATGCCTTCTAATTCTGGGCTGAAATACATCTTCCCTTCCTGATTCTAAGTGTATCCCTTTAACGTGTTGGGCCTGGCCCATTAGGTTAGAAAAATGACTCAACTCTCCTTCTAAACATTGTATCATCTTCAGTCGGGCTGATATCTTATGAGGAGGCAGCACTCCCCTTCTCACCGTCACAACAGTTGTCCTAGAGGCCGCTAAACAAGAACAAGGGTTCGGTGGCTCCGGTGGATCTGGTGGTGGCGGTGGGGTTGGGTTGCTTAGAATGCCACATGAAGGGCACCTCCTCATTGAGCCCACCCACAGAGGTTCTGCCCATGGCGACTCCACTGCCCACAGCAACTCTGAGAATGATCCATTGGCCGCCAAAGGTGGGCTGGTGTCCGGCGGTTCCGGTTCGGGAAGGACCGTCGTAGGTAGGCTGATGTTTGGCGGCTCCGGCAGCGGTCCACGTTCACCGTCGGCCATTGTCTCCTTCGTCTTCGTCACCATCAGAGTATCATCCGCCATATCAGCCCCGCAGTTCCATGGATCTGTTGGTGAGCCCCGATATTCCACAATGCTGCGAGAGAGATGACTCATGGTCGTGCCTAGCGTCTTGGCTGTATGTAGGGATGACCACCCACTAATCGCAAGCAATTCGTATTTCGGCTGTGATTCTTGGTTCTCCTCTTCTATCGTCACGTCAACCAACTCCGGATTCGGACAATAGTTAGCCTTTGCCTGCGCATCTCCAGCTTCGACCTCCGCCTCGATCTCGATCACTGGGTGATTCCCGATTTCTGCATCTGTACTCTGATTTCTGCTTCTTTCTTGTTTTTCCAGCATTGTCTTCAATGGCCGATCTGAATTTGGTGCCATGAACAGCAATGTTGGGGGCTGTTGTTGCCGTCGGAACCCCTCTCGTATCTCACTGCACAGTACTTCTAGCGTCTCAGTGAGGTTCCGTAGCGACTCATCCAGATCCAATTGTTCGACTCTCAACGAAAGCACCATTTCCTATTTCCTATCTTCTGTCACAGAAATGAGATTTAAACCAAAAGATGAAAGGAAGGTAGTCTTATTGAGTGAAATTGGAAGAGAATTACAGATTAGAAGAGGGAAAACAGAAAAAGTAAGAGCAGAAGCTCTCAACCAAGGTGAACACCTATGGCCCCCAAGCTAGAGAATACTCTCTAAGCTCCAACAACTCAAATTACATTCAGTGTACCCCATTATTCTCTCCTTCCCCCTATATAACAAACTCAACCATCTTTCTCTCACTGTAACTAACTATTCTCTCTTTCCGTATTTCCCGCCTAAGAAGAATCGAAGTGGGCCCTGGATATTTGGGCTTGTGGGTATAGAACTGGAACCTATTAGAATCAAAATAGAGTTTTTGTCTTTTTCTTTAGTGTAAAGTGCTGCCTCTGAGCCTTTCCCTTGGCTAACTTCTATGGCTACATAGAGGCCTTGCAGACTTAGAGAAACGGGCAAAGGGAATGACAAGAATTGGAGTCCTGACGTCAAACACCATAAGAGAAACTATGATTGGTGCCATGCCACCTATTAGCTAATTGGCAACGACTATTGACATTGTAGTCCTGTGATATTGCGTGTTTCTAGTAATAGCTGCGCTCTTGCCAGTAAATTCAACAATCTTCCATCACTAATATATCAAAATATAAACAAGATAATTATAGGTTCACGTTGCTTATTTCCAGCCAAAATTGTAATAGCAACTATTCATTGTTTACTTCCTGTATGAATAATGGATTCTGTATATTGATTACTGAGGATTGATCGAACATAAGCCTTGTACTTCGTTAGTACAACTCAGATAGGAGAACTAAAACAGAATGCTAATGCCAATCATGCAAAAAAATAGCTATAGCCTGTAACCGTAAAAGAGGAAAGGAAACTGTTAAATGTCTCTGTCATTCACCTTGAAGGAGGCTTTCCACCCAAAATAACTATATATACATCACTTGACTACATTTCCAAACAAGCTATTTGTTGAAGGTGAGCTAGGTCCACTTAAGCAAATATCATGCACAGATACAGGGGAGCTATCCTTCACTTCCTCGATTGAATGCCAAATATTTTCTGTCTTCTGTGGGACAAACAATGTCTCACCTCCTTGTCCTGCTCTATCAAAATTAACACCATTCAGTGACTTTTCACTTCCATAACGAGGTGATGAACAAGCAGACCCTACCGATGAAGCCGAGCATATAGTTTCCTCCATAGTTGCCCATCCACTGCGTCTGATGTGTTCTAGCTCTTCTGCCACTTCCATCATAGTAGGCCTCATGTCACTATGAAAAGCAAGGCATCTAAATGCAAGCTCAGCCACCTTGTGAACAGAATAGAGTGTCCAAGCATCTCTATGTGGTTCAAGGAAAGGATCTATGATCTCATCTAGACAACCCCTCCTAATCCTATCAACAGCAAGTGCAGCCAAATTAATCTCACTTCGAGGTCTAGCAAAATCAACCACTTTCATGGCCGTTATTATCTCTAATAAAACCACTCCAAAACTGTAGACATCACTTTTATCAGAAAGATGGAAGTTCTGGTGGTATTGGGGGTCAACATAACCTGGAGTCCCTTGTGGCGCGGTTGAGATATGTGATATTTCTGTCATGCCAAGCCTAGAAAGTCCAAAATCTGCTACTTTTGATTGAAAGCTGTAGTCCAAGAGTATATTACTAGATTTTACATCTCTGTGATAAATTGGAGGATCAATTGCAGAATGGAGATATGCTATAGCATTAGCAGTTTCAGTAGCAATGGTGAGTCTTATTGTCCACGGTAGTACTCCACCCCTCTCTCTTTGCAAATGTTGAGATAGTGTTCCATTTGGCATATACTCATAAACAAGTATCTGCTCTCCTTCCTCTATGCAGCAACCTAGGAGGCGCACTAAATTTGGGTGACTCACTGAAGAAAGGAGCTTGATCTCATTCATGACTTGGTCAACACTGTTGGTATCCCTATACTTAATCTTTTTTATAGCAACCCATTCATCATTGTGAAGGTTTCCAGCATAAACTGTGCCAAAAGCACCAGTTCCCAGCCTGTTTTTCTCAGAGAAAAAATTTGTGGCTCTTTCTATTTCTTTGTAGGGATAGAAAGGAACTCTAGAGCTTCCTGCTGCTTCTCGTAATAGGCGCTTTACTGTCACTTGTTTTCTCAACCGAGTAGAACGAAGCCTGGCAAAGTAACATATAAGAGACAGAGCAGCCACCAGGGAAGCTCCAAGTGTGATCACTGTGAACAATCATGTAGCATTAGTCAAAATTCTTCAGTGATTTTTTTTTTTTTTTTTTTTATGAAAAGAGAAAAAAAGAGTATAACAGAATCAAGTGTCAGGAAAATGGGAAAAGAGAAAAGAGTATAAGCTCAATGCAATTACTATAGGAGTATTGGTGGAATAGAGAAAACAAAAACAAAACAAGTTAGTCCTATTGTCCTATAATTTGAAAGAGGAGTGCTAGCAACACACTCTCTAACACTCTTTTTTCAACACACTCTCTTCTATTGGTTGAAATTCATATGGTACCCACAAATTCATGTGGGTCCCACTTGAATTTTGTAGGACCCACATGAATTTCAACCAATAAAAGAGTATTAGAGAATGTGTTGCTAGCATTTCTCAATTTGAATATAGTGGTTGATACTTTTTTATTCAGTTTTCTCCAATTGTATTTATGAAGTGATGGTAGAAAATCTAAATCGTTAGAAGCTTAATAAAGGCATGCATTCAATACTAGTACACTAATTAACAAGAAACTTCCTCATTGGGCAATGATTCTCGTATGAAACCCACTAGTTTATCAGGTAATAAGTGAAAAAGAAATTCTATGAACTCTAGTTACTCTACCTACAATAAGGGCACCAAATTATAGGATCATATATTGGCATAAGTTAGTGAGATTCTACCTCCAACAAGGACACCAATTTTTTTTGCTTTCCCGCATCCGCCAGACTTCAGTGTTGAAGCATTGCAATGAGAAACTGATGAGAAGGAAACAACAGAAAAAGGGATTAGAAAAGTGACAATATTTAAAACATAAAAGCTTACTTCTCCAAGTAAATCAAATAGTTAGTACTGCAGTTACTATATGTTGCAGCTGATTTTTTTACCCCTAATATACTTTTATTCAAGGCACCAAAAAAATATATTAACCGCCATTAGATTATTTATATCTGAACAACAAAGTCAGCGAATTCATATCCCGTAACCAATTTGCAACTATATCTGCAGTATCTTCAATGCTCCTTGTTGATTGCATCAAAGCAGATGCTTACTTAATTGTATTACTTTTTCAAGAACTCGTGTCCCCCTCAATTTCTATTTTAAACGAAACATTCAATGATAAGCAACATGTGTCTGTGATGTCCTGAAATTTGAAGTTACCGATAATATGAGGTTCATATTCATCACCTAATTCCTCACATGGTGAATGTATTTGTCTCTAATTAATCTCTCCCTTTTGACCACTGATAATAGAAAAAAATTCAAATCCATCCGGCAGGACCATGTGCTTTACCTAATATTGATATATATATAAATATATATATATAATCGAAAGGAGCAACAATAACAAGTTGACTTTTGAAGGATTATTTCTTTGGCAAGTTACCATTCATAACAAGAACATACCATCCAAAGAACAGTTGCTTCGCTTGCATATTCTCTGCAAAAGTAAGGGTGACAAATGCCCCCCCCCCCCCAAAAATCTCTCAAAGATTTCTCAGTAACCAATCACCAAAGAGAGAGGAAAGGGGTTAAGGGCCATCTTGATGTATTGCTCCACAAAAATCAAATCAAAATAATGAACCTTATTCTTTAGTTGATATACCACACATATCACATCTCACCATTATGGACCTTGATAAAGTACACACTGATATTTATTCCAACACTACAAAAAGGAAAATATTTTTAATACAACCGGGTTAGGCATCTATCTATATAGATAGTATAAATAGTGTCTCCATATTTTAATGTCCAATCTAGTTATTATACTTACCAGCTAAAAAAACAACACCAATCCTATATTCCTAAGACGCACTCCTCCACTTGCATTCTACTCTACCGCCACCAACTTGCAGCCTTTCCCACCACACAGAACTGAGGTGTTGCTCCTTGGTTGGCCAAAGCATGAAGCAGCAACCAGATGTCAAACACCAACTGGTCACCATTCAACAAACCCAATGACCATCCATTATTATTATTATTATTATTTCACAAATGTGTTATCTTTTTTTTTTTTTTATCATGTTTTCTATCACGGAAAGGAAAGTGAAAGAAACAAAAACAAATTTAAATAAATCCATATAAAATCTAATTTTATTTTTGTCTCTTCATCTTAAACATAAGAGAAAAAAAAAAAAAGGAGAATTCATATCCCAGGTTGAGGACAACCTCGGGGTCAACGAGTACTTAATAATCAAACGACAGCAAATAGGTTTGAATTCCAATCAATTTAGTTGATGACAAAAATATAATAAAATAACTTAGTGGACTAACCTCTCCGGCAACCGGTGCCATTCATGAATCCATCTCCGGTGAAACCTTCATGGCAGTGGCAACGGAACCCTTGTTTCTCTCCTGCAAGATTGACCTGTGTACAGGTTGCATTATCAGAGCAATGACACGTTCCTTCAAGCCACCACCCTAACTCAACCACCTGAAACTGTAGCCTAAGCTCTTTCCCCTCATCAACAGCAATAGCTGAGAATAAGAACTTGCACCTAGTTTTGTTCCAATCCTCATGTGTCATAATCACAACATCTTTTTCCTTCATTCGTGTTAAGCAATTGATATTATCATCACTACTTGTTCTTCTATCACACCCTTCTAACACCAAGTTACCCATGAAACTGGATGTGGGAATAACACAACCACCAAGCTTAGATGGACAACTTTGTACTAGAAAACTGTTGTTCCATGTTGGAGCGAAGTTGTTACCAAAAAGGGGGTCTATGAAACTAGTTCTACGGTTGCATTTCGCAGGAAGACTGATGAATATGCTGTCAGAAGTTACGTTTTGGACTTGTAACTCTCCAATTTGGACTCTTTTGCTTTCTGTACAGTTTAGTTTGATTTCACAGCCAGTAGAGAAGCCAAAAGGGTACTTCAGGGAACTTTCTCCACAAATTCGCTGGCAGTTGTTTTTGGCTTTTGTTGAGTATAACATGCAGATTGTGAGGACAATAGCAAACTTTATCTGGTAATTATGAAACATTTCTGGATGCAAATTGGAACTGGGGTTTGAGGGAAAAGTGTTGTTATTATCATCACCCTTCTGCAAACCAAAAAAAAAAAAAATATAGTTACTTTTCATATTTTCTTTTTATAGAAATTTGAAAAGCATATAAATATCTTGTTGAGCATAAGGTGATGGATTAAATGAGAAATTAAAGCTTGTGTGTTACCGTTGGCGAGCCATCTATCTCAATAAATGCCTCAAAGTTTTAATTTTGTTAAAATGAGAAAAGAAAATGAAAATTTGAAGGAATTAATGGTTGTGAGGTATTCCTATCAATATTGATCCATACCTTCAAGGCTCTGCAAGGTTGAAATTAGTGGTTGTGGCCGTGGAAGGAGTAATTGACAACTTGGAAGATCCAGCTTGAATTTGAATAAGATAAAAAGATTAACGAATTTTCATGTAAGAAAGGAAAGGGGGTTGTCTAGTTAACTTTGTTGTCCACCAGCAAAAAAAAATAGAATAAAATATCAGCATAACAGAAGCATAAGTAGCAAATTGAGGTATTGTTCTGAGAAGCTTCTTCTCATTCACACATTTGTTCTGTCACTTCTGTGGTGTCTAAGCCTAGCTTGTACTGGAACTGAAACTGAAACGTAAAATACATGTCCTCACTTCACAAGTTGATTGTTGAATGACGAATATAGCCTTTATTGAATTTTTCTTCTGCACAAAAAAGCCCCCGCCCTGCACGTCAAATTGCCTGCACGTAACGTTTGGTCAACACAAGAACGCAAATTATGTGATGTGAAGACCCACAGGAGAGAGCTTAACTTGTAGGTCTCATCCAATCCTTTTTACTGCAGTGTATGCCTTCGAATTCACTAAAGAGTTGAAATATACGGGACACAAATCCTAGGGTGAGCGACTTGATTAAACCTCCCACTATAAGTGACAATTGTTAACCCTTAGATTTACTATAAAAAAAAATGTTTGGACGGAATAGATGAATTGAGTGTCACATTTGCTCTTGGTTTTATTATAATTGCTAATCAAACTCTATAATGAATCGAAGTTCATGAGATTGCTCCCTTCTGGTGTTGGAGATCGGCCTTGACAATGCGGTCGAGGTCATCGACGACATCATCATCATCGTTGATGAAGTGGATGTAACTGTTGACGATGTACTTCGCTCCAGCATCAAACCCAAATCAGATCTGAGCAAGATCAGTCCACCCGGCCATCCCCATCATCAGCACTATCTCTGACCAATTTCAAGCATGATCGGTCCACCCCACCCCTTCACCTTCGCCATTGCCACCTCTAGCCTCGTCTCAATCTCAATTCCAAAACCAAGTACAAGGGCTAATGACAATTGAATCCTAGCTCTGAAACGTTATTCGGGTCCTATAGGCTCTGCTTGAGGGTGTAGAGAGCGTCCCCTTTGAAATTAGCACAAATGAGAGGGAAAAATGGTAGGGTTAGGAAAAAGGCTTCTCTGATCAACACAACAAGTACTATGTCAAGGTTCGGCCACTGTTATTTGTGAAAGGTACACAAAAAGGTGAAGGTGAGAGATGAGGTCAGAGACAACCTAGACCTTTTTTTAATAGTGTTCCTTGCTATGTTGCTCAGATCTGGTTTGGGTTTGATTTGTTTGTAGGGCAGGGGTAGAAATGTTGGAGCAAAGTCCAACTCAGGCTCCGATTCTGGCGGCTTCTCAGGTGATGTTGTCGGACCGACTTGAGGGAGGAGGTGAGAGAGAAGAAAATGGGGTGATTAGCAGCGACGACAATAGACTTACTATACAATTACGTTGTACAAAAGGAGCACGATGCAATTACTCGATAGTTGGCCTTTACCTATAATAGCCGGTAAAAATACATCTCTCACCTTAAGCGACATGCTTAGCTCACTCACCGTACGTAGAAGACGTCTTAGATTGGTTACTCAATCCTTTGGTTAATTATAGTGGAAGTGAATTTCGATTCTATGAAAACTTTATTTTTAACATAGATGTTAGAATACTAAAGTCATTAAATTTTTTTAAAACTTACTATCACAGTTGACCTAAAATTAGATGAGCAATTTGTTGAAAAAAAAAGGATTGGATAATTATATTTCACTAGCAAGTAGAAAAAATGTAAAATAAATAAAATAAAATAAAAATATATATTTAAAATGCATTTAAAACCAATGTGTGTTGATCCAAGTGGAAGGGGTTTGGATCCCTTAAGCATGTGATCCTAAGTTTGATCCCTGGATTCATGTATATGAAAAAAATACTATTGGGAGGGCGAGATTAGTCTCTCACCTATCGGGTGGGAGGATACTTCGAAAAAAAAAAGCATTTAAAGTTATAAATTATATATACATAATTAAATAAAGTAGAATCTAAAAATAAAATTAAAAGAGAAAATATTTTAATTTAAAAAGAAGATATGCATAAATATTAAGAAGACTTGCTCAAAATGCACCAGGACATACCAATGCCACTGCAAACCAACTTGAATCTGTGCCCAGTGAGACTTTTGCAGCAGCAGGCAATGGGACAACCTCTAGGCTTTTCGGGTTCATCCCCACTTCTAGATTGAAACGACCAACATCTTCAAACAACACTTTAAGGACAAAATGAATTAGTTTTAGGAATGGTTTATTTTTTATTATGTTAACTTGTGGAAATGTTGTTTATTAAGTTAGCGATACTATGGTACGACGTTTTTTTTTTTTATCATTAAGTAGTTATTAAATGGTTTAGTGTATATGTTGTTTATGTAATTATATCAATGCCAATGTAATGACATCACAATGAAATCAATGAAATTCAGCAGCTTTTTGTCTCATTTAATTACACAACTATTTAATCTTTTATCTACAAATTTATGAATGCTGTTTGGTTTGCTGGTTTTTCAAGTTTCTGATTACTGGTTTTGGTTCTAGTTTTTGCTTGTTTATTATTTTTGGTTTGGTTTCTGGTTAAGCTTGGTAGTCTAGTTTGGTAAGCCTAGTTTAGGGTAGTAATTGATTGTTCTAGTTATGTTAGTTCTGACAGTTTAGTAATTAATAAAAGTTGATAATTCTGGTTTGGTAATTTTGTTCTGTTAATTATGTTAGTACAAGTACTTTGGTAACACAGGTATTGTTATGTATTAAAAGTTGCCAATTCTGTTTTGTTTTCTATTCTAGTTTGTTTATGGTTCTGCTTGTTTATGGTTTAATTTTGGTTTAGTATTTTACTTAAATGGCTTAGTCATGTAATTTTGGTAATTCTGGTTTAGGTAATTCTGATTTAGCTAGGTAGGTAATTAGTTTTTGATAATTCTCCGATTTTGGTTTCTAAACTGATTTGCATCTTTATAGACCAAGTACAGCTTCATCTAGAAGTGGAAGTACATCTGCAAGTGCATACCCAACCTACATGGTGAGCTCTGAAACCAGGGACTAGTTTAGGTTGTGACTAATTTTTTTAGAGATTAAATTGGGTCACCAATGATTTTGTTAGGGACTAATTTGGGAGCTAAATGGGAGGACAAAACAAATGATTTTCTTAGGGAAAATGAAGCAAAAAATGAGATTTTGGATTTTGTGGTTTAGGATTAGCAGTAGAGTGAAATTGAAGATGAAGAATTGGTTAGGTTTTCAAATTTGGGGCTTTTGGATCCGTAGTGGAGTAAGGTTGAAGAAATATTGAATGAGTTTTCGGATTTGCAATGGAGTGAGGTGGAAGATGGTTTAGGCACTATCAAGTGATGTCGTTTCTGTCAAACATCTTTTTTCTCCCTTTTCAGAAACGACACCATTTCTGGTCTTCAATTTTTGTTTTTTATCAACATTTTTCCATGTTGGAAAATTCTTTGGTCCACACCAGCTAGATAAGATGTCATATAGCTAGATACATCCGTTAACTCAAATGAATTAAATATGGCAAAAGGATTAACATGTCCCACAATTATAATTTTAAGATACTAAATAATTAGTTTTTTTTTTCAATACAAAAATCATCTCCACATTATTTTAGGAACCAAAATAAATCTTTAGGTGTCGTTTGGTTCGGAAAATATTTTATTCCTAAGTAAATTATATTTTTGAGAATCTTATTCTCGATAATATTTCTTTCTCATCCTCACACATAATAACAAAATTTTCATGTTTAATTATTCACTACATTTATTCTTGGAGATCTTTTTTACCTGAAAATGATATTTTATATCTTATATCAAACATGATAATATTTTATTTCTATCTCATATTTTTAAAAATATTAAAATATATCTTATATCAAATATCACGCTGCTCTTGCATTGGATACAGTTTGTTACACGAGAAAGTAGAACATTATTTAATCTTGATCTGACGTGTCAATTTCAAATAAACTGTAAATGTAATCATCAGGCAATGCAATTACATGGATAAACCCGGCTAAGAATTAAGATACTCGAACTTTGAGTATCAGAAAAAAAAAAAAAAAGAATTCGAACTTTGCAATCAACATTGAGTGACTCCATGACTGTATATTTTCTTTTACGAAGATAAGAAGAAAAAGAAAAAGTGAGACAGTGACATGGACACGTTTTAGATTGGGACAGCTTCGGGCGAATCATGAAAAATATTATTTGTAAATCTGGATTCTAGATATTTAAGTGACACCTATTTTATATAATTAAGATACTTTAAATATATGATTAATTATGTTTAGTAGATGATTAATGGATATAATAAGGGATCATAACTCATTAATCATTTATTGAACATAATTAATCACGTATTTGAACTGTATTAATCATAATTTTCAGGTGTTGACCTGCGTTTGATGAACGTAATTAACCACGTATTTGAACCTGAAAATCGTGGTTAATGTAGTTCAAATACATGATTAATTACGTTCAGTGGATGCTTAATAAGTTGTGATCCCTTGTTACATCCATTAATCATCCACTGAACATAATTAACTATGTATTTGAACTGCGTTAACCATGTAATTAATCAACCATGCATCTTACATGGATACATGTTATTTTTTTGTACACCTTCAAACTTGGTTCATAATATTTACAATCATGATTAATGGTGTCTTGAACTTGATTAATAGTATAAGAGATCATAATTCGTCGTTAACCATCTACTGAATATAATTAATCATGTATTTAAACTGTATTAATCATATATAACAGATATTATCTAGATGTCCATAATCCACATATACAAATAACATTACACAGTCTAAAAATGGATTTGTCATCTTCCATTCCACTTTAGGTGTGTCAAATCTTCAAATTAACTTCAGTGGCAAACAAGGAGCATTGAAAGGATTCATAAAAAAAAAAAGGATATCGAAGAAAAGGAGAATATAAATCCGTATAGACTAAAGTTTGATGTACTATAAAAGCTTTTTATATTTTTTTGATCAAGTAAAAGCTTTTTATATTGTTATTCAACTATATATTATTATATTATTAAAAATAATTGATTTATATAATAATTATTTTAAAAATTACATATATGAAAATATATTATTGATTAAGAGTATACAAAATTTCAAATCAACAATACATCAAAATTAAATTTTAAATATATATTGGCAAATTATTACTCAACGTTGTTACTTCGTTTTTGAAGTAAAAGCACAGAGAAGTAAGCAAGCTACTCAACTCAACTATTAATTCAATGATTTGATGATTTGATACATCAAAAGACTATGATACCCTTTTACAATTAACAAGAACAGGCACTACATGAGGAGAGGAAAATGCCCCTGTAGCAGACGCCAAACAAATAACAAGATAATTTTATTGAAAAGAAAAAGTTAGGAACATGTTGGAGATGGTGATGGACAGCAACGCTCCACCATTGCTTGTGCCTCATGTCACAAGCTCAACATATAATAATGCTATGATTTGTGAAAAAGGTAGGCGTAGTAGGACAGCATCTTCAAGTGGACAAATTAAAGGCACACAGTATTTTATCATTACCAAAGTTGTCGGATGCAATTTGGATGGGATGATGAACATCTACCCCTAACTAGTTCAACAAGCGGCGTCTTCAATCCTCTCACTTTCAAGATATAAATTTAATATTAAAATAAAAGAACGAACGAGATTTATCACGAACAATTAAGAGATTCATAATGAAACTTGTCAATATTGAATCGATTCCACTACACTTTGTAATCGATTCATGATCGTTTGAGACTTTCATTGTTACATGCTGAGACTTTCATCGCTTGCATGTTGTCACCTTGTCAAGCATTCCCAAATTTACAATTATACCCTTCGCTTCATCCATCTCTATAACCACATCACTTTTTCAGAGCATTGCGACATACAACCTTGTTCATGGTCTCACCAAGGACTTTCTCTCGTATACGCTCATGCAGCATGGAGAAGAGGAAGAGAAATACTCTTGTATTGATTTCATTCAATTTTCAATTCTTGATTGATTCATCCACGGTACACTAATGCCTTTTATAGGCTACAAGCACACAAACATATAATAAAAAAATGGAAGCAAAACTTAAAAAAAAGGAAAGTTTTGGGCGGTGGCTTTTTTCTTTCTACACATAATATGCAACTGGAAGCATCAGTGCAGAGGAGCAGTGCGGCTCAGTGAGTAGTGTAGGCGCCTCACTTATTTTAGGTGGTTCTTCTTTTTTTTTAATCTCTGAAGCTTGATTTAACACTTACATTACAACACACGGGAAGAAAGCAAAGCACCATTTAAATGGAGAAGAGGTGAAAGCAATGGAAGACAAAGCTAGCACGAAGATGGTAACAAAACCAGGCTTGTCTCTCACATGCTCGGTACGTGTTTCAATATTCCTTTTCGCTCTAACACTGTCCTCTGCTTTCCATGGAAGCTCGGAGAACCAGGAAACCACGATCGAGGACATAGCTAGAAAGCTGAAGTTGAAAGACAAAAGGACCTTCTTAGGACCAAGAAGAAGTTCAAGACTTTCATGGAAGATTACGAAAAGCAGTATTAGATGAGGGACAAGTACTTGCACCGTTTTGGGATTTTCGCCCATTAGAGTTTTAGAGCACCATGCAGTGGATCCCACGGCCATCCATGGCGTAACCCAGTTCTACGATCTCGAACATGAGGAGTTTGAGCAATTCTAGGGATGGCAAAATTACCCGCACCCGTGGATACCCGCATGGATTACCCACAGTAGGTAGTAAATGGATACATATTGAATGGGGATGGGGATCCTAGTACCCGCCCCACGGATACCCGCATATTCATAATAAATATTTTTTATTAAATATATATAATATATATTATGACAATTTCTATCATTTTGAGATGAAATTAACTTTATTTCCTTACTATTTCATACTTTTTAGTGGTTAAACTCATAATAATAATTTCTTTAAATACATATAGTATATTATATAATGTTAATATAATATATTGCTATATTATATTGTATAATTTTATTTTCTTTCCTTTTATTTTAGATTCTTAAATACTCACAGATATCTGTGGATACCCACTACCCGCATAAATATCCATGGATATTTACGGGGATGGATGTGGGGGAAGCACTACCCGCAACCCCCGCCCCCATTGCCATCCGTAGTTCTACACCAGAGTGAAAAGTGGGTTTGGGCTCAGGTCAAATAATGGCTTCAAAGTGCCACTATTGGAGGTGGAAGAGTCGCACGTGATAGTAACAAAATATAAATTAACTAATTTTTAAATCAAAAACTAAATGTTAACCGGGAGACCGGTAGTAATAGGTAAAATGCAATGGAGGGCCCAACCTCAACGTCTCTGTTGGAGGACTAAAGAATCGCCCAGTTCAACAAGTTTAGCTAAAGCCCGGGTATAGGGATCGGAATAGGCTAGGTCGAGCTAGGCCTTGACATAAACATGCTTGACCTGTGTTCTAATTTCAAGGCCCGAGTCTGGTCTATTAACCTGATATAGGCCAATTTTTAAGGTCTGGTATGACCTACTTCAAAGCCTAACCTAGCTTGAAATCCTATTTAAATGCCTACTTTTCAACAAGGTCTTTAAATATGCCTCTGCCTATAAATAAGTCATAAACCTTCACTTGTAAATAGTCTTGTAAGCTTCTAATGATAAAGAGGTTGGTAGACCTATATTGATAAATAGTTCACTAGGTCTTTACAAATAAATATGCAAGTAAGTCTTTACATTTAAATAGATAAATACGCTTTTACTTTCAAATATTATAAATATTATCAATAATATATATTATTTATAATATATATATATATATATACACACACACACACACACACACATACACACACGCACACGTGTGTGTGTATTAAATAGGCCAGCTTGATAGGCCTAGTAGGATCTGTTAAACCCTTTAGCCTGAGCTCTTTAACAATATAGACTTTTTAAAAAGTCTTGACCCGACCTTTTTGTTAAATAGGCTAGACCGGGATAGGCCTTAAATAAGCTAGGTCATAGGTCCATGACGAGCGGTCTAACATATTCCCTCCCCTACCCGGGTGATACATTCCCAGGTCAATTCAATATAATATATACTGAATATGATTGGTTGTGTCCAATAGTCATGTGTCCATACAAAATTCTTTACTACCCTCATTTCAACTCAATATTTATGAATCCAAACATCATTATTTAGAAGATATATTGTTCCAAATATAATTTAAATGTTCAATCTAGCAGCTTTGTATCCATTTTATATTCATTTCCAAATTAGATTTTGATTTTTGGTTTGTGAAAAAACAGTTTTGATCTAGGATGCAAAATGATGTCAATTTGTGGGTTCATTTTCTGGGGCCGAACCAAACACTGCAAATCCAATGAAGTTCTATGTATAACATAGCTTGCAAGGTAAGGCTCTCAATACTTATAATCATAATTTTTAGTCAACCGAATATTTTTTTGCTATCTGTCAAATAACACTTTTTCTGATATATATGTCATGTTCAATGTTTTAAAATGAGGTACACAGTCGCAATTGAAGTCGCAATTTAGGTCATAATATTGCTATTTCGGTAGTCTCTACCGAAGGAGATAGTGGAGAGGATAGGAAGAGAAGAACACTCAAACTCTTCTTATAAACTCAGTTGAATTGATTTTTTTGCTTTCTCTTTACCTTGCCTTTTTCTCACTTTGCCTTACACTTGGCCTACTCTTGCCTTCACTTGGCTTCATTGCAAATGCACTAGTACATGAGTATTTATAGATGGTCTAAACACCTTATGATGCATGTGACACAATAAACCTAAGCAAATACATTGAAACTACAACTCCTAGAAACTATAAGTTTTGTAGAGATGCATATGTCTAGGAGAAATACTTTGAACCTAATAATAAATGAATACTAATTAATTAAACGCATGGATGAAGTTAATTTTTTCAACACTCCCCCCTTAAACTTGATCCTTTTTTGTTACTCCAATTGATCATTGGGAAAAAGCACTTCTTCAAAATCTAGTAACTTGGTGTCAGCAAAGAGACAAAATAAAGTTGTATGATTCAACATCCTTGCTTCATAAATTTCCATGATGCTCCCTTTTCTTATAGAATCTCGAATGAACTACCATGAGGCGAATGTTTGCCATTAATATTTGGTGAAGGGAGAAATGACATAATTGTCCTTTGAAGGAAATAACTCTTTTGCATTGGACATATCATCTTCACGAGTTTCACCTTTAGGATCATCAACAAAATTGTCTTCCTGCTTAATCAGTTTATTTTCGAACTTCCTTGGTCCAAAGTTACTTTTACCATTCAAATTTCATATGTAAATTCTCCATCATGTTCCCCACTTTCTTTTTTCTTTTAAAAGAAGTAGAACATTACCTTTGTCTTTAATTTACGCCTTCGTATTATCTTCAAAGACAATTTGTCCTTTATGATTTTCAATATGATTAATGAATGACTCATTCCAGACCTCAAGTGTACGCATCAATTGTAATCATGACCAGGAAAGGTAAACTTCCCAATATGTACAGATTCTTGGTCTTAATAGGCGTGTCAAAATTTGTTTGATGCGACTTGGTGCTTAGCCGAATGCTCAATTGATTAGTCGATTGCTCGGCTAACTCACACAGTTGATTCCCTTGTTTCAGGTGTTACACTGAGAAAGAGACTTTGTTTCTCAGTAATGGGTTCTTAGGCTACTCTAGAAAGTGCTTAGCTTAAAATGTGAATTAAGATCCTAATTTTGCATAATGTAAAGGATAAAAATGATAAAGGAAAGCGATAAAATATAGTACAGTAAAGACAGATATAAAGGCTTGTGTTTGATTGATTGGATGCGCTCCATATGCGACACCCGCTACCTCGCATACGATAAATATAGAGTAAAGCATGCAAGTTAAAATAAAAACTTTAACATAAAAGGTAGCAAGTACCACATGATCCGAAAACATTTAAAACATAAATAACAACTGCAAAAAAAAACATAACATCAAACAAAACCTAAAACCCGATGTCATATAATCAGAGCTGGTAACCACTACCGATATTACATCGGAAAACAACTAATATAACTAAACTATACTATGAGCATGCGATCTCTTCAGGATCACTACTCAGCTGACTGCTCACCATCCTCTGCATATCACATTATAAACATGCTATGTGAAGCATAATTACTCCACTACTCCATATGCAATGTGGATCCAATAACTAACTCAGGAAAACAATTCAGATTACATCAACTTGTTAACCATCGTGCATCAACACTGGCTGTTCATCTTACTCTCGGATGAACCCCCATGAGTAATGATTCACCTTACTCTCGGATGAATCCCCACGAGTTGCCTGTCCACCAAACTCTCGGTAGAACTCTCAACATTGTCCGTTCACCTTACTCTCGGATGAACCCCCATGAGTAACGATTCACCTTACTCTTGGATGAATCCGCACGAGTTGCCTGCCCACCAAAATCTCGGGTGAACTCTCAACATTGGCTGTTCACCTTACTTTCGGATGAACCCCCATGAGTAACGATTCACCTTACTCTAGGATGAATCCCCATGAGTTGTCTGTCCACCAAACTCTCAGATGAACTTTCAACACTGGTTGTTTGCCATACTCTCGGACGAACTCCCCAGTCATCGTAACTTCCCCCAACCTAACAACACCATGTCATGATGCATGCAATGCTAACATAAAAACAACACGATAACCACCTCCATCAATACCATTTAACACAGGCTATCAACTTTGACTAATAAGCATCAAAGTGATTTATCGACATCAATCTTGACCATTAAGCATCAAGAATGATCTAACCAACGACATCGGTAACAGTACGTCGTTACCGATAACATCATCTTCTCATTAATTAATCTCTTTATTAAGTCTCCATTATTACATCTTACCATATCATCATTCTAGTTCATTAACTATCCTCAAGGTTGTATTTTACAACTCTTATATAATATTTTCATGTCAAAAGGTTATTAAATCTCTTTTTATTTAAAACAGTGAAGTTTTCTTAATTCTGACAGTGGCACGACCTGAGCACGGGCATGCTGGCCAACTGGCACGGGCGTGCTGTGAGAGAGCACGGCGTGCTAAACAACATCACTTTTCTCATTTTTCCAACACGGGCGTGCTACTGAGAGCACGAGCGTGCCGATAATGAACATGGGCGTGCTCAACGCTGTTACAACGTCTCAGTTCTGGGAAACTTAACAATTTCTTTAGATTTCAACATTCCAAATCAATCCTAAGGTTCTTGATTAATCCATTGGCATTAATCTCACCCCTCATCAACATCTTTTATGTTTTATGCACATCAATTGGACTAATCCTAGTTTTAGGCTTAGCGCTGACATCCTTGTGTCTTTTATTAACATATATTTAACAATAGTTCCAACATATCAACTCATACAATCATGGCATATCATCATCATCGTAAAAAACATCACAAACAACATCATAAACATCATGCCAAGGTCATACAAATCAATTAAACAATACACATCATATATAAACAACCATAACAACTTCATATAGCAAGTAAGGCATATAGCACACAAATAGGGTCATGGGTTAACCTTCATCTTACGTTACCCTAGAACCTATATGTTATACTAATCCCTTCTTTCCATACCTGACATGACGATTCCAGCCTATGAGCCAACAAGAGCGAAGTCCAAGCATGACTCCTCCAAACGGGTTCAACAGGTTCAACGAGCTTTGATCAAGAGCGCCAAGGCAAAAGGATTAGTTAATTCCCCAAACAAGGAAAAGAAAAGAGAATTAACACAAGGGTTATAAACATACCTCGATTATATTCCTGGGGAACTAATCTGCTAGTTGCCGTTCACAGCACTGACACACGAACAACGAAGTCTGGTTTGACAGGGAGAAAACGATTCAACACTAACTCAAAGGATTCAAAGGAAAGGATGAACAAGGTTGGTTACCTTACCTCAGAGTAACATTAAGCTAGCAGCTTAACCCCTAACGCAACAGCAAACACCACAGGGATATCTTTTTGACGAAGAACACCCAACAAGGATCGGGGACGCTCAAGGATTCAATGGAAAAACCAAGAGAAAGGTAAAAGACGGCTGTTTCTAACTTTAGAAGTGACGGCTATGAGTTTTATGTCGAACAAAAGAGGTATAAAAAGGGTTGGGACGAAACGGGTCAACCTAAAGCCCAAAACACGTTTCTGGTGCTCGCGTAGAGCACGGGCGTGCGGAACAACTGGAACGGGCGTGCTGCACAGGAGCACGGGCGTGCCACCTTGTCAGGATCACTGATCTGACTCGTTCTAAGGTTAACTACCCTAAAACACGTCCCTAAACATCTAACGTAAGCATATAACTCATAACATATGTATAATAACAAGGATAACATATATAACAACACTTTATAACAAGCAAGCAAAAACTGGGGTGTTACACCATACATTACCACTGTCTCCCACGTTCTCAGTCGACTAACCCTCCTTTTACACCATGCCAGATAATGGCTAACAATAATATAGGTAAATACCCAGTCAGCTAAGTTATGGACCAAAACCCACTATCTCGACTAATTGCCCCAGCAGCTGATCACGTCCTCCATATCCTTATTTTTAAAGGAGTTGGTCTTCATGCACGTCCTTGACTTTGACAACTCATGAACAACACTAATTATCCTAGTTCATGAGCTTCTATATTCATATTCTCTCTCCAAAACCGCCTTCAACTTTGTCCCAAGAATCTAGGAAAGTGGTTACATAGCTAAAATTGCATTTGACTTGGTCAGCTCTATCTCATTTCCTTTTCTTAATATGATTAAAGCCCCTTTAACCCATTTGAGCAACTTTGACCCAATCCTTTTAAGGCCTAATAACGACCTCCAAGCTCATCTCGACTCAACAGCTTCGTTCAGCTGATTTTGCTTCAACTAAATCTCATCGACTAAACCTGGCTTAACGACTGCTTCTTAGCTACCTATCTCAGCTCAGCAGATGCGTTCAACTCATCTTGTTTCAGTCGATCTTGATTTAGATATTTGCACTTTAGCTGAGTGGCCCAATTCATGATGAGATCCACTAGAGGCTTTCAAGCATATCTTGACACAACAACTCTGCCCAAGTCATTCTATCTCAACAAAACTCTTCAGCTATTCTTGGCTCGGCATGTCCTGTTAGACGTCCCGCCTCATTAAGTAACCCAATTATCTAATCCTAAAGTATGGGAAAATTTTAAACTTAAAAGGCATATAAAGAATGCATACAACACACTGATAGAGATATATATAAGTGCGATCATCCTTGAGTACATTAATCAGAGTACGCCATAAGGCATATAGTTAATACAACAATTGTCAACAAGAAAATACATAATAAGTCACTCCCAAAAAATAATAATAATAATAATAATAATAAAACCTGCTATCTCTCGTCCCAGCCCACCTCACTAAAATACATCAAAATACAAAGGGAATGCTATCCTCCTCAGGAATCGGCTCCTCCACTGTGGTATCTTCTCCACAACCCAGAAGAGAAAACATACATAGAGAAAATAGGGAGGTAAGGATCTACAACAAAAATCATATATGGGAAAGAAATCATAGGCTAACATATATTAACATCACACGCATCATGACACAAGAATTTAGACAAACATCTCCATGGATTGTACATGTCAGTCATCTCCAATCCATCATTTCCCTCGTAGTCAACACTTATACTATATGTATCTCATTCCTACATGTATGTCAGTCGATATCTCAAAAGTCGTTCTTAGTCTTTGGAGAACCTTAGTTAGTTGTCCAGGTAACGTTTCCGCTCGCCGTGACCATTAAGAGTGCATCCCCACTCCAACTCTCGGGAGGGTGTCTTGGTCGCCTCGGAATGTCCACCTGTGACGTGGAATACTCAGGGTCCAGTCGGGATAACCAGGCTCCAGCGGGCATCACGACACGATAGGAGCAATCCCATCCGTCACTTGTGATAAGTCCCGAGCATGATTATATCCCCACGATCACGAAGATCGGTCCTTCCGTAATCCGTACCTGCACTCAGGTACACTAACCTTGTGTGTCCCATACCACACGGCTCGCCACTTGGCACATGATTATATGCTATGCATGTCAACCAACCCTTGTGCCACCAATATCTCAATAAATGTCTCAATTCTTGTATCACTTTATTCACGATACTACAATATCCATCACTTATTCCTAATACATGCAGTCATACTATTCAATATATCAACATACCACCTTAAGCATATAAGATCATATAATCCATAAAATATATCAAGCATACCATTCTAAACATATAAACACATAAATCATATGGAGCACATATTCATAATTATACCAACATACCAATCATCCATCCAACAATAGTCATCTAGCCTAGGGTATATTCTTAGCTGTGATAGCTCAAAGATATCTACACCGAGGGTTTAGGTACTTCGTTAGGGCTCAACCTCTAGTAGGATTTAGGGTTTCTCTACACATATCAATATATATTATTCTACTCTTGCGTTCCCGACGAGTATGTGATTATTTCTCTCCACCTGATTTCTGATATGCGTACGTTCCTCACACAAACAGCCTTGACCTTTGAACTCACGAACAAACGTCTCGAACCTTGTGTACACCTATACCAAAGCACGATTCCTTGCTTCTTTGCTTCGGGAAACCTTATGAGCATTTGAACTAAATTGTTGTAGATGAGCGTCTTAGTGCATGAAAGCTAGGAAAGAAAGATGATAGTTTATGATATTGGGCAAGGTTAGCGTAAGTAAGAATAGGTGTAGCAATTTTGGCCATGGTACGTAGGTATTTATATAATTGAATTCTCTACCCCTTTTACTTTTCTTCATCCTAAGGTAAGGTAGTTTGTTGACATATTTCTAAGAGATGACTAAGTAAGGCTACACCCCTAGGCTAGGTGAGTTGGCAAGGTAATAAGGCTTGTAGCATGTGTTTGCCCTGCCGCGTGAACAACTTGGAGTTATTCCTAGTTATTTAGCCTAAGTGAAGTCATAACTCCAGAACCTTATAGATTGCTTCTTTAAATGTTTAATTAATTATTATAGGATAAATGGGTGCAAGTTGGCGCAAGGTGGCATTAGTTATCCTCATCTAGATTTTATTCACATGTTGTCATCATTAGCTACCCAATTTGGATCGTTATCCAATCTCCTAAGGCCAATCATTAGTTCCATCTAGTTACACATTAGTTTAGTTAGTTTATGCTTTATTTGGTTGGTTCCCAACTAGATCCTTGATTTTATTTAGTTAGGCCAATTAATTAGCATGTTGTTAAAACTTATGGAGTGTTCTAAATCTCCCCCGTGAAACCTATCTCTTTAGTCATAGTTTTTTTTTTTCTTCTTTTTCTTTCTACTAATCTAACCATAACTTTGACTCCATAGCCCCCAATGTCATGTGAATGTACTTCAACCTTATCCCACACTTTAGTATCAACTTTGGACTTTTCTTCTAAATTACCATGTGCTTCATAATTCTAATTAGATTTCAAGGTACTTAATCATATAGTTATTTGGGACATATATATATCCTTAACAAGATGTATAACTACCATTAGGTCCTAAAACTTCTAACCTATATCCTAGAAATTATAATTAGCATTCTAATTATAATCACGGAGAATAAATTAAAATAAATTTAAAATACTAATAAAAGTTTATCCAAATCTTGTTAAGATATTAAATTTTTATTTACTAAAAAAATAAGGCGTTACATCCTGCTCAATTATTTATCCAATCGCTAGCCAATATCAGCTTGATGGTCCACGATTTGACCCATCCCAACAATTTTTTGGTGTTAACAATTTCCAATTTAACTCTTTTGTTTAAAATAAGTTGAACAATTAGGTTGCTACGTAATCTATACTATATGTAGAGGAAATAATTATTGCTTCGTTATTTACTAACTATTGTAAACTAAATTTCTTGTTATTTTAATTATAATATTTAAAATAACATCTGCCCAAAATCCTCTAAATTTTTTTGAAAAAAAATTACCCTAGAATTACATTAAAAGATCATTATTCATTAGAATTAGTAAAGAATCAATAATCACTTACAAAGGGGAAAAAATTGATGCAAGCATGGAAAAGAATATCCTTACAATTACAAAAATAAAATAAAATGATCCGTAAGTATGTAATATTTAGTACTTCATTATTTTTTAAGTAAATTAATTTTTTATTATAATAATTAAAAATGAAAAATCCTCCCATAACTTTCTAACATTTTCTACCGATAAAAGTTACATTAAAGTTACCTTAAGGAAATAAGGGATTATCAGTTATTCCAAAAAATCAAATAAGGAATATATTATTATTATTATTTTTATTATTATTATTATTTAATCAATTGGAAATTGATTGATGAAGGACTTTGTATAAAGGATGGAAATTAAAAAATATCCCCATAAGTACCTCAATCAGTAATACGGAAAATAATCATTGATTCATTATTACTTAATTTCTATGAGTCCACAATAACTATAGAACTTTAAATATCATTATATCTAATGGTATAAGTTTTTTTTGAGTAATATATTATTCCACTTGTATAATTACTAACTTTTTCAAAGATATCTATATATTACATATATTAATTGTTAATTAACAATATATAAACTTGGATATTATTAGTATACTAACTTATAACCATTTATATTCTTTTCTAACTTTAGAAAACATTTACATTATTCATGTTCTAAAGAAAAAGGAGAAAATAACATTTCAAGTTTTTTATGATGCATATCCTATACTTGATTAACAACAACATAAACTAAGGCAAATAGGTAAAAATATTATTATTGCTCAATACAATCTATAAAAAGTTGCTTAACAATGTGTTCTATTTGTTTGAGTCATCTTTTACATACATTTGGATTTCTTTTAAAAGATATTAGACAATATTAGTTAATGTATTAGATTTTTTTAATTATCTTAAAACGAACTAGATGTGAAAGTAAATTATAATTTGGTGGCTAATATTTTATTATAAATTAATGAAATGACATTCAACCAAAATAAAATAATCCAACCTAGAAATTATGAGTCGATTTGGTAAGCAACCTCAAGAACAAGATGAGAACGTGAAGTGAAATCTCAGGAAAACAAGTTTTATGGAGAGATTACATAACCCTCGTGCTTCTAGAGTCAAATGGAGAGCAATCACATCACTGGTAAGAAATGATCGAGTCGAAGTTGTAAGAATACCTTTCGAAAAATTATTAAATAACTAAACTTTAATTTCCATTAGTTAAGAGATTCAAACTCTTTGGAATTTTTTTTTGTAGGAAAATCTATTTACCAGCCAAAAATTTGACGAGACAAAATATCCAAAACATATTATTTTAATTTGAAACACGAGCAAATATGTTTAATATATATCCAGTATAAAAAAGAATAAGTTACATTTTATATATGTAACTTTGAAACTTTTGCCATTCTGCCGGCAGGACTATTTGAAATGAAAAATATACTTAGTTATAATTATTGCCACAATGAGCTAAGTTTTTTGTTTATGAAAGGAGTTTAGGTGTTTTATGACTTATTAATTAATTAAATTTTTATCTTATATTCAACAGTAACATGGGAATTTAGAAAAATTTCTAGCTAGGTATAGCTTACAAACATTAGGTGTGCAATCCAAAACATAATAATGTGTGTGGTGTTGGGGGCGGCACGCTGTTCGCCATCACATATATATAGTCTTGAATTGTAGGTTGCATAATTCTTATGGGTTTTAAAGGAGTAACGGTTGCAGAACATTTAAAAACGTTTGCAGGTTAAATTTTCAATAGTGATAGACGTTCAACAACATCTAAGTACTTTTTGGGTTTATTATCAAAGTGTTATTGTTATAAGACTTTTTTTGTATTTATATTATCGTTATACAAGATTTGTTTTTATTGATATTTACTTTTACTTTTATAATATTTTAAAGAAATTACTAGAATTAGATAGATAATATTTTTCTTTGCTTAATTTTAATGTTAGAGATAGTAAATGATTATTACACTCACTTTTTTCTATTTAAATTATCGTTATACAATATTTGTTTTTATTGATATTTACTTTTATAATATTCTATCTTTGAATATTATACATTTTGAGAAAAGTAAATGATAGAATTAGATAGATATTATTTTTCTTTCCTTAATTTTATTGTTAGAGATGGTAAATGATTATTACACTTACTTTAGATGGATTAGTCTTAATTGTCACTACAACTGTCAACTAGTGTTAAGGGTTTATTTAATCACGTGTTTTCTCCTTCATCTCCACTTCCTTCTCTGTAGATCTTGTTTTCCTTTTCATAGACACAGGGAACATTTGTTCCTAAGTTGTATGATTTTCAAACAAGAGTTTTAGTGTTACTTAGAAGAAGGCTTGTGTTCTTCCTTCGTCACCCGTCGCTTTTGTCTAAAAATTTAGATAATTCTCAATTTGAGTTACCTTCATTTTTTCAAAGTCCAAATATAAACTATTGTTTCAATTCACTAAATTGCCTTTCAGTTTCCTATCCCTTTTGCTCCAATTCGAACCCATTAACTTCTCATCATTTTGCATGCTATGATCCAAACCGTTTTCATTCGGTGCCTTCTTTATTGCCCTCATTTAAACTCAATATTTATGAATCCAAACATCATTATTTAGAATATATATATTGTCCCCAATATAATTTAAATGTTCAATCTAGCAGCTTTGTATCCATTTTATATTCACTTCCAAATTAGATTTTGATTTTTGGTTTGTGAAAAAATAGTTTTGATCTAGCATGCAAAATGATGTTAATTTGTGGGTTCATTTTCCTGGGCCGAACCAAACACTGCAAATCCAATAAAGTTATATGTATAACATACCTTGCAAGGTACGACTCTCGATACTTATATTTAGAATTTTTAGTCAATCAAATAATTTTTTGCTATCTGTCAAATAACTCTTTTGCTCAAATATGTCATGTTCAAGGTTTTAAAATGGGGTACGCAGTCGCAATTGAGATGGTAATGTTATTATTTTGGTAGTCTCTACTGAAGGAGATAGTGTAGAGGATAGGAAGAGAAGAACTCTCAAACTCTTCTTATAAACTTAGCTGAATTGATTTTTTGGCTTTCTCTTTACTTTGCCTTTTTTCTCATGTTGCCTTACACTTGTCCTACTCAATCCTTCACTTGGCTTCATTGCAAATGCACTAGTATATGGGTATTTACAGATGCTCTAAACACCTTATGATGCATGTGACGCAATAAACTTAAGCACATGCATTGAAGCTACAACTCCCTAGAAACTATAAGTTTTGTAGAGATGCATATGTATATGAGAGATAATTTGAATCTAAAAATAAATGAATACTAATTAAATGCGTGGATAAGGTTAAATTTTTCAACACTCCCTCTTAAACTTGATCCTTTTTTTACTCCAATTGATCTTTGGGAAAAAGCACTTCTTCAAAATCTAGTAACTTGGTGTCAGTAAAGAGACAAAATAAAGTTGTATGATTCAATATCCTTGCTTCATAAATTTTCATGATGCTCCCTTTTCTTATAGAATCTCGAATGAACTACCATAAGGCGAATATTTGCCATTAATATTTAGTGAAGAGAGAATTGACATAATTGTCCTTTGAAGAAAATAACGCTTTTGCATTGGAAAAACATCACCTTTGAAGGCAATAACTCTTTCAATAACCTTTAGGATCATCAACAAAATTTTCTTCATGCTTTACTAGATTATTTTCAAATTTCCTTGGTCCAAAGTTACTTTCACCATACAAATTTAGGTGAATTCTCCATCATGTTCCCCACTTTCTTTTTTCTTTTATAAGAATTAGAACATTACCTTTGTCTTTTCCGCCTTCATATTATCTTCATAGAAAATTTGTCCTTTATGACTTTCAATGTGATTAATGAATGACTCCTTCCGGACCTCAAGGACAAGTGTCAATTGTAATCGTGACTAGGAAATGTAAACCTCCCATTATGTTCACATTCTTGGTCTTATCGGGCGTGTCAAAATTTGTTTGATGCAACTTGGTGCTTATCCGATAACTCAGTTGATTAGCCGATTGCTCAGCTAACTCTCAAAGTTGGTTCCCCTTGTTTCAGGTGTTATAATGATAAAGGAACTTGTTTCTTAGTTATAGGTTCTTAGGCTGCTCCAGAAAGCGCCTACCTTAAAATGTGAACTAAGATTATAATTTTACATAATGTAAAGGATAAAAACGATAAAAGAAAGCGATAAAGTATAGTAAAGTAAAGATAAATATATGTTTGATTGATTGGATGTGCTCACAATTGACTGTACTATTAGTATTTATAGCCTTAAACTACTGTGTTAACCTACACTACCACTGTCTGCCACGTTCTTAGTTGATTAACCCTCATTTTACATCATGAAAGATAATGGCTAACAACGATAATATAGGTAAGTACCCAGTCAGCTAAGTTATGGACCAAAACCCACTATCTTGACTAACTGCCCCATTAGCTGACCATGTCCTCCATATCCTTATTTTTAAAGGAGTTGGTCTTCATGCACGTCCCTGACTTGGTCAACTCATGAACTGCACTGGGTATTCCAGTTCATGAGCTTCTATCTTCATATTCCATCTCCAAAACCGCCTTCAACAGAATCTAGGAAAGTGGTTACATAACTAAAATTGCATTTGACTTGGTCAGCTTTATCTCATTTTCTTTTTCTGAATATGATAAAAGCCCCTTGAACCCACTTGAGCAGCATTCACACGATCCCAATAAGGCTTAATAACAGCCTGCAAGCCCATCTCAACTCAGTAGCTTCGTTCTGCTGATTCTGCTTCAACTAAATCTTCTCGGCTAAACCCGGCTTAACTACTGTTAGTTGGGAATTTCTGGAATACATGCTTTTAAGGATGGGGTTTAATGGGAAATGGCGTGGGTGGATTAGAGAATGATTGAGATCTGTGTCAGTATCTATTTTGGTAAACGGAAGTCCAACTAACGAGTTCAATGTTACCTGTAACACCCTTTCTTGAGTGTCACATTCCCGAACGATTGTAAGACCGAAAAATAATGTTAATGCGAAAAATACGGGGTTTTTTTTTCTTTTCATAATGACGATGAAATGAGATTTGTTATATGAGTACTAATAATTAAACTTAAGTTCACCATGCATTTCTAAAGGTCAAACAGAAATAAAGTGCAGAAATATAAACAATACTAGATCCAGACATAGGTCCAAGCCTAACTGTAAAATAGGTACATAAATAGGTACTAGGAGACGCAGCTCCTCAAAAGGTACAACTGACGATTGGACACAGCCTGGCCAAAACAAAACAATATAAGGAGTTCCCCTCGGGACTCAAGGTAGACGCTGAGCTGAGTCGCCGTCGCGTCCATCTTCTCAAGCAGAAACAACAACACAAGTAGAGAACAGATACAAATATGGGTGAGATTCCCGATCATCAACATAGCAAAACAGTAGAAGTAAAAACGGGACGACACACCAGGTAACAACATACCCATCATGTATACTAAACATCTCAATATATATCATATTAATCAATTAGTAGCATAAGACATCACCAAAAACAGGATAATGAGGTATGACAATGAAATGTAATCATCAACAACCATGCAATACAATGCAATGCGATGTACATGACTCAATGCCATATGTCACAAGGGTAAAAATCTGACCCCTACTCCATGGAGCTAACAAAACGTCGGAGAGAGTGAATGGGAGGACATGTTCCGTGTACGTCAGCCTTGGGCAGGATGCTATAACATTCGTAACGTGCACGTATCTGGCTTTTACGTAAACACTCTACACCAAACATGAAAAGTATGACATCTAGTCGAGGATATCAGTGTATTGCTCGGATTCGCCACGACACAGAAGAGCTACCAACTGGTCACATGTCAGCCTTTCCAATCCTGATACCTCCAAGACTATTTAAGATCGTCACTGTAAGATTCGCATCCGCATCAAGGTGTAAGCTCAACTCCTAGGCTCAAGGCCTTACAAACTCATGCAATGAAATGTCAATGCTTATACAAAGCAGATGCGGTAAAGCAATGTCTATCCACCGGATAAACCTCAAGGCTCACTAAGGTTCTCTTCCTTAGGAAAACTATTTTCATGTTTGTATTATAAAACTTTTATCCATCTGATAAATCTCGTGATCCTTCCGGGATCGAGTCATCACAAGACTGAAACAATTGAACGATTTTCTTGAATCTGAATCACCAGTTCGTCATCGAACTACTGTTTCAAACCCAAAAGGTTCGATGTTTGTGTTTTTGTCTTATGAATTACATCTCAAGTCCTAAGTGTTATGAAGAAAGATTGAAAATCCTCTTAGATAAGTCTTTGATCCTTTCTAAGGTATTAATTCTTCCTTGAGTTCCGAGTAATGGAATAAGTATTGATTCACTTAAGTCTTATGAAGTCATTGATGAACTAAGTCGTCAATGGTATAGTGTATGGTCTTTTTCCACCATATGCTATACTTAATTATCTCTTTCTTATGCTCTAAGTTAATTTCTTAACTTAGGTTTTCATGCGTAAAACTTTACGATTTGAGTTGAAAACTCTCGATTCAAGACTTTGTAGACCAAAATCTTTCCAATTGAAAACTCATTTGATTTAAAAGAACTTGGTTACTTGATTGAATTAAAGTACCTCAACTAATTTGAAAAGTTTTTTTCTCACTAACTTAGTGTAAAACCGTGCCCTAAGTTAGCGTAAAAGAAATGGAACTTTCATTGAGTTTTCAAACTATGATTCAATTAATTCAAACTTGAGGGCAAAGTCCTCTTTATACCATGAGGATTGAATGTTAACTTAGTTTTAAAAAGAATGTGACATCCTATTAAACCTAAGGTAACTTCATATTAATTTTACTTTCATGAAATTACTTTCATCATTTTATTTTTAAAACAATTACTTAATTGGATAAACTAACTAAAGTAAAACACATTTTCACCTTAGTTAAAAATACTTAAGGCCGAAACCCTAATTGATCTTTGGATCAAAATCACTTCTTGTTTGTCTTTGAAATATAAGTTACTAAAACACTTATTAGCTTTCAAAACATTGAAGTTCAAGAACAAACTCATATTCTTCACTTTTTTATTAACCATGGCCGAATACCATCACTTAGGGGATGTGAAGATTTTGCTTCACTAACTTGTCAAGTAATAGCTCAAAATGATCACAATATTATGAAGAACAATAATCATACATCATTCAACCATAAACAAGCATAAAAATCCTTACTTGATCTAGAGATCAAAGTATGGTTTTCAACATACATGGAAACATTTTTCCATCCACGCATATATCATCATACACATATACTAAGCATAGAAACACTATTACAAATATGTTCTCAAAGAGAACTTCACCAAGAAAGTAGTGAACCCAAGCTAGGGTTTCACCCAAACAAAACATAAACAACCATTTTTATCCTCCACCAATTTTGATGTGGTGAGGTTCACTCCCACATACCTTTAATGAAGAGGTTTAAGTGAAAGAAAACTCCAAGCCCTCAAAACAAAGAGAAGGCCGAACCTAGAGGAGAGAAAAAGGTGAGATCTTGAACTTGTTTTCATGAAAAGAAGAACTAGAAGATGATTATTAAAGTTAATAAGTAAGGAAATGAAAAGGAAAAAGGATCTAGAAGCTTACCCACACAAGAACAACTCCTAGGTTTTGGATGGCGTTCTTGAGGTTGAAGAACAACTTCTCCAAATCAAGAAACTTCCTTCACCAAAGTTGATCCTTAGATCAAGACAAGGTGAAGTATGGTTTTAGAATTGAAAAAAGAAATTTGGCTAGAGATCTAGGGTGAAGAACCGAATATATGATGAAGAGAGAGAAGAGAGGATTTTTCAAAAACTTAAGAAATGATGTGTTTGATCTTTTGGATGTGTAGAATGAAAATGGTTAGGTGTTTTAGTCATGGAATGGCGGAATGGCCTTGGTGGTTTATCACCAATTTCAAGTTAAAGTTGATAGAAAATTGTGTAAGGAAATGAAGGGTCAAGATTGGATGAAGTACATAGGTGTTGACACTATATTCAAAGTTGTAGAGATTAACCAAAAGTGGGTGGTTTGGCTTTTTCCATAAAAGGAAAAGTTGACAAAGGTATAAGTTGTCATGAAATGATAAAAGATACCTCCTCGTGAAACGTGATAAGCAGTCTCAACTTCTACCGACTCTGGGCCAGAGTAACCTCCCTATCCCGGGTCTGATTAAAATAATAATATTTTTATCGGCTCCGACTCAAAACAACATAACAAGATCAAAACAATATCTTATGATCATTAAGCTCATAGTTGAAATTCAGTTATGAATTTTCAATTATTAACTATTTTTACTATTATTATTAATCAGGTTGTGTTCTCAGCCAAGTTATTCACACAAACAGTTAAAAGACAGATACATAGATTTTGGGATGTTACATTACCAAAGGTATAAGGCAAGGAGATCTTATGGCACCGTTATTGTTCTTGATTGTTGTGGAGGGGCTAGCTGGTTTGGTACGCAGTGCGGTTGCAAGGGGCATTTTCAAGGAGTATGTGATAAGAGGCAGAAATGAGGTGGTGCCTTTGTCTCATATCCAACACGCAGATGGCACGATCTTCATTGGCGAAGATTCCAAGCAGAATGCTTTTGCCATAAAATGTGTCTTAAGGATTTTTGAGTTGGTATCAGGTTTGAAGGTCAATTTCTCTAAAAGCAAAGTGATAGGGATAAAGGTGTCGGAAGTCGACTTAGGACAGATGGCGCAGAAGCTGAACTGCAAGGTGGGGGTAACTCCGTTTAAATTCCTTGGTATCCCAGTTGGGGCAAATCAAAGGAGATTAGCAACTTGGAATCCGATGATCAAATCATTGCATACAAGGTTGCTGAGATGGAGTAACAAGAATCTTTCGTTTGGGGGTAGATTAGTTTTGTTAAAGGCGGTCCTAACTTCATTGTCGGTGTACTACCTTTCGTTTTACAAGGCTCCAAAAAAGGTAATAAAAGCTTTAACCAAAATTCAACGTTGGTTCCTTTAGGGCGGGAGCGAGGGAGAGTAGGAAAATTGCATGGGTTAAATGGGAGGTGGTGTGCAAACCCAGGGAAGAAAGGGGTCTTGGGGTTAAGGACTTAGGGAGTTTTAATTTGGCTTTGTTAGGAAAATGGAGGTGGAGGTTACTTACTGAAAAGAGAGGGTTGTGGTGTAAAATGATTAATGTGAGATTTGGGGATATAGCTAACCATGGTTCTGCGGTTGGACATGGAGACCTGTTTAGAAAGAGTTCTATTTGGTGGAGGGATATTGGATCTTTAGAAGGTCCGGAGCCTAGCAGTGATGGTTGGTTGTCTTCGGGGATAATAAGATCTGTACCGGGGGGTGGAGATACTTCTTTTTGGAATGAGAATTGGGTGGGCTCAGGACCTTTAAGAAACACTTTTAATAGGTTGTTCCATGTTTCAATGCTTAAAGAGGCTAAGGTTGCGAATATGGGAGAATGGAAGGAAGGGGTCTGGTGTTGGATTTTACCTTGGCGCAGGAACCTGTTTGAGTGGGAAAAGGAGCTATATGAACAACTGCTTGCTGCACTACGACTATTTGTGCTGCAGCAAGGAGTATCAGATGGCTGGTCTTGGGTGGGTGAAAAATCAGCAGTTTACACAGTCAAGTCGGCTTTATAACAGGATAGTGGTAGTGGGAGACCAACAAGACAAAAGTTTCTTTAAATTACTGTGGGCCAAGATCACACCTCTTAAAGTCGCGGCTTTCTCCTGGAAGTTGTTCTTGAATAGAATTCCAACGATTTTTAACTTAAGGAGGGGAATCATAATTCAGACTATAAATGGTGGGTGTTCCTTCTGTAACACGGAGACCGATGATGTGAAACATTTTTTCTTCACATGCAAGTTTTCATATTGCTTGTGGATGCATATTTACAATTGGATTGGTATTGACGTGGTGTTACCAAGTGAGATGAAGGCCCATTTTAATCATCACACCGGTCTTTTAACAAGGCGGGTACCAAGGAAATGTTGGCAGTTACTATGGTTTTAACAAGGGGTTTGGAACCTACTTCCCTGGCTGGTCAGAAAGATAATCTCTTTTCTTGTATTATGTGGAGTCAATTCACTCTCTCCATACCTCGTTAAAGATTTGCTGCGAGGTTAGGTTGGGTGCCTGATTTGCGGTGATAAAGGAAGAGGGAATGCCTTTGTGGATTGTTGGTATTTATGGGGGGGCTGGTTACATACTTTTGTGCAGTATATGGATGAGGATTTTGTTACTCAGGATAGCTCAAGAAGAGTGAAATTGTTCAAGTATTAGTTTGTTATGTTGCTTGTCAAGGTGATACCTCTTTAGAATCAAAGGAAGTAATGTATACTGCTTAATGCCATTTTTTTTTGGGGAGAGTGATATACATTTTCAAGGCTGTTACTACAGCACAACAATACACATTATGGTGGAAGTTTTGTAACACCTATATTTTCTCAATCTTTTAATTAATCAGTATTTAAGTAATTGCATTTTATTAGTGGGTCTAGAAAATTAAATAAATTAATTCGATGCCATAGTCACATTCTACGCTATCGTAGAAGGCTATGGTTAAGTTTTGGGCTGAAAACTCAAACGGAGCCCGATCTATGTTTTTTCAGATGATAGTGTTTTTCTACTATCAAAACCTCATTTTGACTAATGGTCAGAACCATTAGTCTTAAAATTCAATCTTCTACCTTTTTGCTAAAATATGTCTTGACGTCTAAAAAATATAAATAATATTTTATATTTGGACTAAAAATCGATCGGATAGACGATTCGAGTTATCTTAGGGTTTTTCGAGAACCTTGAGCCAATAATTTTCATACCAGATCTATATTAAATTATTTGGGGACTCCTATCAGTGTCGTGAGGATTTTTCAAAATGTCGGGAGGTGAATTGACCAAATTACCCTTGGTTAGTTTTTACTAGTTACCTTTTATTACATTTTACCTATTCTTAACTCTTAAGATTTCCTAATAAATATCTATTGTCACACCCTCAATCTCTCATTTTTCTTCGGCCAGAACACAGCCCCCCCTCCCACACACTCTTCTTCTTCCTTTTCTCTTCTTTCTCTTTTCTTTCTCACCATTTTCTCCATTTTTGGAGCTTAGTCTTTGAGATTTTGTGAAGCAACCTTCACTCATTTTTGAAGGAGATCATCCGAGGAGGTAGTTAGTTCTTCTATCTCTCTCAATCTCTCTTTATTCTCCTTAAATTTCCATGATTAGAAATGTTAGGGTTTTTACCCCCAAATCTTCAAAATTCAATGAAAAATTGTAGAAGGATCATTTTAATACCAAACCAATTTCTATGGCCTAGGTTCATGATATACTTGAATGATACAAGAGATTAGAGCCAAGAAATCTCTCTAGCTATTTTTTTGAGAGAGAAGCCGAAACCCCCTATTGTGTAGGGTAGGGTTTTTGGTTGGTTTTTGATGTTTTGAGTTGATATCTAGGGTTATCACATTTAGTTAGAATGTTATCCAAGAAATGAGAATTTTTGGAGCTCCCTAGCTATTTTTCATTTAATAGGGCCGAACCCTAGGGGTGGTGCAATAGGAGAAATCTTGTTTTTTTTGAGTTAATGTCTTTATTGATTTGTGTGTATATAGAATCGGACAAGAATTGAACATCCGACAGCGCACCTGACTGACTGCTGTGGGGTCGTAGCCGAAGCTACACGTGGAAATTTCTAAGGTGGGGAGAAAGAACTAATATCTTCGGGAATGTAAGCTTAGTATAGAGTATATATACGTGTAGGGCAACCCTTAAACCTTACTAGAGGTTGAGCCTTGGATAAAGTACCTAGACCCTAGGTGTAGGTACTTTTGGGCTATCACCACTAAGTTGATAATATGGATGATGTGATTAATTAAGGTTAATGTGTTGAACTGTTTATTTGATTTTTTGTTGGTTTATTGTGTTGAACTGTTTGTGTGATTTATTGTTATCTGGCTTTATGGTGATGCTTATACTGGATAAATTATTGTTGTAATGTTATTATGAATTGACTGGTGGTTGAGCGTTGATGAGAATATGGTGAGTGATGATGTTGTTCGGGTTGATATCGTTGTGGTCTCGACCGTGGAATTGTGGCTCATAGACGCAAGGCGTCGTGATGCTGATGCTGATGTGATGTTGATGATGATGTGATGTTGATGTTGATGTTGATGTGATGCGATATGTCGTGGTCGTGGACGAGTGTTTAGGCGTGAGTTTCCGATATCAACCTGCGATGGATGTTTGTTGCATTTTCATATCATTTTATACCACAGCATTTGGTCCCAAAGGGGGATGTCCAATTGGAGATGTTACTTAAAATCCTGAGGCGGGATGTGATGTGATGTGATGTAATCCCGACGGGGATGTCCAATTGGGGACGTGATGTATCGGCCGACATGTATATAGGGAAGACAGCATATACATAGGGACTAGTATCCCTTTTATAGGCTTATTTGAGAGAATGATGTTTGAGATGATTGTGATGGGTGACTAAAGAGATGGGTGATGTTGTGTTGTATATGTTATATGTGTTGTGTGATGTATATATATGCTGTATTGATGCCCCTCTCCCATATTTGATAAATTATGTTTTTTATCGCCCGCATTTTTCTATATATGTTATTTCTATTTTATTAGAAGATCCCGAAAAGGAACCAGCTGCTGAGGAACTGGACGGCATTTCGTACGAGCCTGATGCCGGAGGACAGGCCACGGACCCTAGCCTCGAGAGGCTGCGTAGTGATCGTGATTAGCCGGAGAGCTATATCTCGGCCTATCTTCCATACTTTTATTTTGGTTTGTACTAATATACTTTGTATGTACTATTTTATACTGTAGCCCTACTGATGGGACAATGATGTATGTGATATATTTATTATATTTTAAAGCTGTGTACTTTGAAGCATTGCGTGCCGTGTATTTATTTGCTTCCGCGCTCAATTTTTCGTTTCGTTTCGTATTAATAATTCGCGCTCACGTTTATAATGCGATTAAGGTTAGTTAATAATTTAAGTTCTCCAATGAGATGGCGGGTCGTCTCAAGTTTCAACTATCGGGTATATCAGCTAGTGGCCATTTTGAATATGTCACTGCCAAGGTTCTATTTTCAGGTGGTTAACTAGCCATTATAAAGTAAATAGGATGTGATGATCCTATGATGTAGGATCAAGGTGTGTTGATTTGTTTTGGATGATTGGTTCTGCTCTAGTTGGCCTTGCCAAATTACACGCATTTTTTATTTCGTTTTGGCTGGAGTAGGGCGCAGGGGTTGGGAAGAAAATTACTTGGGATGTTGAATTGTATGATATGTTTTTCTCTTGGTGTCTAGGCGAATGTAATGTGCATACTGCTTTTGGTCACAAAGATAGTATTCTACTTACATTGGGTTTGGATGTACTTTTTTGGTAGTCTATGTATACGGATTATGATATCCCTTGTACCCTTATCAATACATTTTTACATATAAAAAAAAAAACACTACTGCTTCTTAACTACTTATCTCAGCTCAGTAAATGCGTTCAACTCATCTTGATTCAACTGATCTTGGTTTAATCGATCTTGATTTGGTCAATTGATGAATATTTGCACTTTAGTTGAGTGGCCCAATACATGATTTGACCCACTAGAGGCTTTCAAGCACGTCTTGACACAACAACTCTGCTCAAGTCATTCTATCTCACGAACTTCAGCTATTCTTGGCTCGGCATGTGCTACTCAATTATTTATCCAAATTCAATTATTTATCCAATCGCTATCCTATCAGCTTGATGACCCACAACTTAATCTATCTAAACAATTTTTAATTTGGTGTAAACAATTCCAATTTTACTTTTTTTTTTTGTTTAAAATAAGTTGAACAATTTGGTTGCTACATAATCTGTACTATATGTGGAGGAAAAAATTAGTGACGGAAAATACCATCCTTATGATTAAATCACTTAAAATCAACTATTCGGAGGAAATAATGATTGCTTCATTATTTATTGACTGTTGTAAACTAAATTTCTTGTATTTTTAATTATAATACTTAAAATAACGTCTCCCTAAAAACAAATAAATTTTTCCCCAATAAAATTACACTAGAATTGCATTAAAAGATCATTATTTATTAAAATTAGTAAAGAATCAATAATCAATTACAAAGAGAGAAAAATTGAAGACAGCATGGAAAATAATATCCTTACAATTAAAAAAATAAAATAAAATAAAATAATCCGTAAGGATGTAATATTTAGTACTTCATTATTTTCTATATAAATTAATTTTATTTTATTATAATAATTAAAAATGAAAAATCCTCCCATTACTTTCTAACATTTTCTACCATTAAAAGTTACACTAAAGTTACCTTAAGGAAATAAGGGATTATCAGTTATTCAAAAAATAAAATAAGGAATATATTATTATTATTTTTATTTTTATTATTATTATATTATTTAATCAATTGGAAATTGATTGATGAAGGACTTTGTGAAAAGGATGGAAATTAAAAAATATCCCCATAAGTACCTCAATTAAAATCAGTAATACAGAAAATAATAATTGATTCATTATTACTTAATTTCTATGAGTCCGTAATAACTATAGAACTTTAAATATCATTACATCTAATGGTAATGGTTTTTTTTTTTTTTTTTTTTGACTAAAGGTAATAGTTTTTTTTTTTTTAGTAATATATTATTCCACTTGTATAATTACTAACTTTTTCAAAGATATCTATATATTACATATTAATTGTTAGTTTGTTTTTGACAAAATATTAATTGTTAGTTAACAATATATAAACTTGGATATTATTACATATGGAGAAAAGCTTAATATTTTTGGTAATATATATATGTACTTTTCTTGGATATTTTTATAGGAACCTTAATAATTATAGTTGCTCTAATTTTTTTCCCAAATTACATATTTAGTGTTAATCATTTGCAAACTGGATAGATACTAGGTGAATGTAATATATTTGTCAAGTAGACGCATATAAATTTACATTTTAAATGGTAGCAAATGACTAAAATAATAATTCTTTTAAATAAAATCGTGTACTAACTTATAACCATTTATATTCTTTTCTAACTTTAGAAAAAAATTACATTATTCATGAGCTAAAGAAAAAGGAGAAAATAACATTTCAAGTTTTTTATGATGCATATTGATATACTTGATTCACAACAACATAAACGTAGGCAAATAGGAAATATTATTGCTCAATACAATGTATAAAAAGTCGCTTAACAATGTGTTCTATTTGTTTTTTTTTTACATACATTTCGATTTCTTTTAAAAGATGTTAGACAATATTTGTTATTGTATTAGAGTTCCTTATTATCTTAAAACGAACTAGACGTGAAAGTAAATTATCATTTGGGGGCTAATATATTACTATAAATTAATGAAATGGCATTCATCCAAAATAAAATGATTCGACCTAAAAATTATGAGTCGATTTGGTAAGGAACCTCAATAAGGAGATGAGAACGTGAATTCAAATATCAGAAAAACAATTTTTGTGGATAAATCACATAATCTTTGTGCTACTGGAGTCAAATGGACAGTAAACACATGAGTGATACGAAATGAGTCAAATTTGTAAGAATAGCTCGTGGTCTCGAAAAATTATCAAATAACTAAACTTTAATATCCATTAGTTAGTGATTCAAACTCATTGATAATTTTTTGTAGGAAAATCTATTTACTAGCCGAAAATTTGACCAGACAAAATATACAAAACATATTATTTTAATTTGATACACGAGCAAATATGTTTAATATATATCCAGTATAAAAGAATAAGTTACATTTTATATATGTAACTTTGAAACTTTTACCATTCTACCAACATGACTATTTGAAATGAAAAATATACTTAGTTAGAATTATTGCCACAATGAGTTAAGATTTTTGTTTATGAAAGGAGTTTAGATGTTTTATGACTTTTTAAATGATTAAGTGTGTGTTTGGTTTCACTTCTCGAGACATCAGAAATGTTTCTGCCACTGTCAAATGTGATTTTGATAAAAACAGAGGTGTTTGGTTACTATCTGATAAAATTGATTTTGCCTTCAAACGTGATTCTAGTAGAAGCTACAATTTGTAGCTTCTGAGTTGAATTGAAAAATTTACACTGAGTTTTACATCAAACTTGCTTTCAAAATAAAAAATCCAAACATAAATCAATTCACTTCAAACTCAATTGTACTGAAATCAATTCTACATAATCAATTCTATCCAAAATCACATTTGTCAAACGCTCATCCAAACACACACTAAATTTTATCTTATATTCAACAATAACATGGGAATTTAGAAAATTTTCTAGTTAGCTATAGCTTACAGACATTAAGTGTGCTTATATTAACATATAATTACGGATTCCAAAATCCAGAACATAATAATGTGTGTGTGTGTGTGGGCGGGGTGCACATAATTCACCGTCACATATAGTCTTGAATTGTAGGTTGCATAATTCTTATGGGTTTTAAAGGAGTAACAGTTGTAGAACATTTAAATACTTTTTGGGTTTATCATCAACGTGTTATTGTTATAAGACTTTTTTTCTATTTACATTATCGTTATTCCAGATTTTTTTTTTATTGATATTTACTTTTATAATATTCTATATTTGAATATTATATATTTTGGGATAAGAAATTAATAGAATTAGATAGATAATATTTTTCTTTGCTTAATTTTAATATTAGAGATGGTAAATGATTATTACACTCACTCTTTTCTATTTGCATTATCGTTATACAAGATTTGTTTTTATTGATATTTACTTTTATAATATTCTATCTTTGAATATTATACATTTTGAGAAAATAAAATGATAGAATTAGATAGGTAATATTTTTATTTCCTTAATTTTATTGTTAGAGATGGTAAATGATTATTACACTTACTTTACATGGAGTAGCCTTAATTGTTACTACAACTGTGAAATCATGTTAAGGGTTTATTTAATCGCTTATTTTCTCCTTCGTCTTCACTTCCCTCTTTGTAGCTCTTGTTTTCAACCTTTGTTCCTAAGTTTTATGATTTTTGAACAAGAGTTTTGTGTTACTTAGAAGAAGGCTTGTGTTCTTCCTTCGTCACTTGTCGTTTTTGTCTAAAAATTTAGATAATTCTTAATTTGAGTTACCTTCATTTTTCCTAATTGTCCAAATACAAACTATTGTTTCAATTCACTAAATTGGCTTTCAGTTTTCTATCCCTTTTGCTCCAATTCGAACCCATTAAATTCTCATCATTTTTCATGTCATGATCCAAAATGTTTTCGTTTGGTGCATTCTGTACTGCCCTCATTTCTACTTCAATATAAATGAATCCAACCATTATTATTTAGAAGATACATTGTTTCAAATCTAATGTAAATGTTCAATCTAGCATCTTTGTATCCATTTTATATTCACTTCCAAATTATATTTTGATTTTTGGTTTGTGAAAAAGCAGTTTTGATCTAGCATGCAAAATGATGTCAATTTGTGGGTTCATTTTCCAAGGCTGAACCAAACACTGCAAATTCAATGAAGTTCTATGTTTAACATAGCTTGCAAGGTACGACTCTCGATACCTATATTCAGAATTTTTAGTCAATCGAATATTTTTTTGCTATCTGTAAAATAACACTTTTGCTGATATATGTCATGTTCAAGGTTTTAAAATGAGGTATGCAGTCGTAATTGAGGTCGTAATATTGTTATTTTGGTAGTCTGTACTGAAGGAGATAGTGGAGAGGATAGGAAGGGAAGAACACTCAAACTCTTCTTATAAACTCACTTGAATTGATTTTTTGGCTTTCTCTTTACTTTGCCTTTTTCTCCCTTTGCCTTACACTTGGCCTAATCTTGCCTCCACTTGGCTTCATTACAAATGCACTAGTATATGAGTATTTATAGATGCTCTAAACACCTTATGATGCTTGTGTAATACCCAGTAATTTTAATGATTTTAATTATAATACTTAAATGATGTCATGCATGGTAAGCTTTAAAAACTTTCCCTCATGTAAAGGTTAGATGAAGTCCCCCCCTATATATACATGTTTTTTTAATAAAAAGTATGTTTTAATCTAAAAATGCTCTTCGATTTTCTTTAGAGAATTAAATGGATTTTCATGGCATAAAAATGATGGTTTATAACTGTCAAATCCGCGCATTTTAATAATTATAATTATGTCAATAAATAATATATTAAGTGATAATTAATTTATGATATTAAGACACCAAAAAGGATAATGCATAACTTGACATACCCTTAGCATTTTACTTAAAATTTAAATAGTAAGTTAATGTTAATTTTTGGGTCTTGCCCATAATGCTTTTTTAGTGAAAGTCATTATTGTCTAATGCCTTAGGGTTTAGTTTTAAAAAGGGACCCTTTTTCCTTGCCATTTGTCAAGTTTTCTCTTAACCCTAGAGGGGGAGTTGAGCTAGGGAGACAAGAGGAGGTGCATTCCTTGGTGGTTCTTCTTCTTCTCCTCATTTTTGTTGTTGTTTTGATTGGAGCATCAAGCTTTAGATCTACGAGAGGTGAGGGATATTTGTTTGTTATGATGAATTGGTGTCATGAATGTTGTGGGTGTGATATTTTGGATTTGCTGAACAAATTACATAATTTAAATTTTGGACTGAACCTTGATAACTATTTAATTATGCTATGAGTTTGTTTATTGGTGGTGATTTTGCATTTGAACTATTTGGCTGGAATTGGAAAATCAGGAACAAAGTTAATCCTTTAATTTTAAAGCAAGCTTGTAGGGGAATATCCCCACTTGCAGCTGCATCGATCTCGACCAGCTTCGAGTCTCCTCTGGGATTGCACCGCAACATCCCCTGCAGAAAACGACAATAACGCTTGAATGATAGCATCACAATACCCACTTAAATTTTGATTTGCCCCACTTATACTTTTGTATATGGTTCAATTCCTCTACGCCTTTTATTCTAATGTGCAATATATGTATATTGATATTTGTACATTAGATCCAATTTTGCAATTTTTTTTAGAATATATATTTAAACGCAGATCAAAATGTTAAATTTCTACTTCACTAAAACAAGACACACTACTCCATTACTGTGTTTAGAGAACAGGATTAGGTGGCTCTCATTATTTTTGCATTAGAAACAAATAGTTTAACTTTGACTAATTATATTAGGATAAAAATCCTAGTAATGAGAACGACGTATAATGGTATAAATTATGAAATACTTGAGATTGATTAAGCTATAATTTGAAAGATATTTAGTATCCCTGGTTATATAATATTGATTGTTTTGTCTAATATGATTTCCATATAATTTTGGAAGATGCAACAGATTAAGCTGATATATTACAATTTTTTTTAAAAGCCTTTTAATACAATATTTGTGTAATACCCATTCATTTATTGTGGTAATAAGAGACTTACTGGACTATGTTTTAGATGGCAAGAGGTTATGTAATGTCATAATTAATGAGGAATGTATAAATCCTAGAGTGGATGTGGGTATTAGAAACTTTAAATATTTTTTTAAGTAAGATTATAAAGAGTATGTATTTATCTATAGGTTGACATATGATATCCCTGACAATTTCTTGTTGAAGTCGATAATAAACATGTTGGGATAGTTGAATTATATTAGTGAAAGTAATGAGGAAAATCCAGAGAGTATGTGTTTACTGCTATGCTCTTGCATTCTTGAATGCTTATGAAAGTTTTATATGTGCAACTGTAATAGAATCATGATTATGAATTAATTGTTGTTGTGGTTGGGAGCATTATTGAGGTTGTTGATGGTTTAGGTGTGTTAAGTAATTGATGGTATATGCCACTATTATGATTTATGGTTGTTGATTATAATGGTTGAAGAACGTATTGATGTTGTTCATGATGAACTTTAATTAAATGATATGATTTCGAATTATGGCAAGTACTTGGTGGAATGGATTGATAGGCGATTATGTGAATCTTTAGGAATCCGACCGGAGGGGGTGGTATCTCCGGTATATAAGCTAAAACCGTCGAGGTTGGGGACAGTGAGAAACCTCGGAGTTAAGGAGGGGCGTTGATGGCCGGAGGGGAAACCTCAGAGTTAAGGAGGGGTGTTTGTCACACCCCGATTTTTTTTTAAACTCTCTACACTCGAATACGAATTAAACAGTATTTAAGTATTTGTATTTTTTTGGAGGGTCTAGAGAGTGAAATAAAATAATCTGAGACCATAGTCACGCTCTACGTTATCGTAGGAACCTATGGTTAAATTTTGGGTCAAAAACTAAGATGAAGCACGGTCTGCATTTTACACTGACAGTATAATTTTACTGCTCATAAAATCTAATTTTGACATGGGAACGAAGCAGTTAGGTTTGAAATTTAATTTTCCACAATATTGGGAAATTTAAAAAATTTCACTGAAAAATGTGATTTTACGGAACCGAATACGAATTTATCGGGATCCGTTAATGGATAAACACTAAGTCATTATCATGACACACTAGGGTGAGTCACCTAGTGACTCATCATAGTCATCATGACTTAGAGGACCAAATGACCTTAATAAAACTTTCCAAAATGATCATTTTACCTTTTTAGCAAATTACCTTTCTACCCTTCCTTATTCATTAAGATTAAAACATCAAATTTTTACCCAAATCCCCCCTTATCTCACACAGCCCCTCCCCATTTCTCCCCGTTCATCTCTTTTCATTTCTCTCTCCATAAACTCACCATAAACCACTTCAAGCTTTCTAATTCAAGTAGAAAACTCAATCAAGGTGACTAGGAGAAGCTTCAATCTTTGTAAATCTCCACTAACCAAGAGGTGAGCTTCACTATTCTTCTCTTGGGATCATGGATTTTTATGATGTAGGTGAAGGTTAGGGTTTTAGCTTCAAAAATCTATAACTAATTATAGAAAAATCATATGCTCATGAAATTAATTTCTATGAACTTATTAAGACCTCTAGATTCATCATTCAAGAGCATAGAGCAAGCTCACATGGCTGCCCTGTTTTTGTTTTATAAGGCCGAAATCCTAGGAGTATGAGAAGATAGAATTTTGTTTCAATTCCTAGCAAAGAACCATGGATTTCATCTTTCTATAACTTATATGTCTTGAATCCAAGAGTTTGAAGCAAAATAAAATCCCTAGCCTATGGTCCTAGAGAGAACCGAATTCATGCCCTAGAGGAGGAGGATGATGTTGTTTCAAGTTTCAATTTATGACAATTTCCCTTAATACTAGAATACTCTACGATCATAAATCTAAGAGTATGTAAAATTTTGAGAATTCTAGCCAAAGGGACTAGCTATAACCGAACCTGTATGCTAGGTTTTCTCAACAAGCTAATCTTAGCTTATGTCTTGGTGATGAAGGATCATGTCTTGGTGATGAAGGATCAGAGAATAAATGTAGTTTGAAGCATCGGAAAGACAATTGGATCGTTGAACGGACAACTTAGGAACCGGGAGGCCTAAAATTTAGTAGGCTACAAGAGGTAAGGGGAGTTTACTTGAGGGATTCTTGATAACTAAATGTTGTGTTGTTGATGAATTTCTTTAATGAAGTGATTTGATGATGAATTGATGTTGTTATGTGAACGTTGATGTGGCTGAATATGTTGACATGATTTGTTATGTTGAAAATGATGTGATTGGCTATATTGATGTGAATGGGTATGGTATTGAATATGTGTGGTATTATAGCCATTTGATATGACGAATGTATGGTTGTTGTTTGCTGCATTGAAATCTATAAATAAAGATAAAAACTTTTAAAAGTCTTGCAGAAAAATCATAGATTGATTTGGGGAAAATGTTGGGAAATATTTTTGAAGAAATTTTCGAAAGTGTGCACTATGTTATGATAAGAGGAAAATGTCAAAAATTTGGATTTGAATGATTTTCATGTGAAAAAGGTGAATTTTTCCAAGAAATTTATGAAAAACTGTTTTACTGTTTTGAAAATAGTGTTTTATGTTGAGATGGTAATTTTGATCTCAACCATCCTTGCAGAAATGAATTTTTGGGGAAGGAATGATTTATTTAATAAAGGTGAAATTTTATTACAACTACGTTTGTTTTTGTTTTGTTTTAAAATGTATTTAAACAGAAAACGTTTTGTCTGTAAACAATGTAAAAATCCTACAACTTAGAAGAGTTGCGTAGATTTGATTTGATTTTTGTATTTCACAGAACGAAAACGATGGAAACATTGAAATGTGAACCTAGTAAATGAGATGTCAGGTTACTAGTGTTCTGTGATAAAGACACGTAGATGAACGATGTTATGGACGGTGTGTCCTACGATGTGTTATGGACTGTGTGTCCTACGATGTGTTGTGGACTGTGTGTCCTATAATTTATGTGTCTTTTTCACATCAATGATGGATATGAATAAAGGTAAATACTGTTTTCTACTACCACGAACCTCGAGCTGGTGCACCGGTGCGAGACTTCGTGATTGAGCACTCGGACGTTTCGTCCTGTGTTGATGAGAAATATATCAACACGATGAAAGACTCAGACGGGTTGGAAGCCTTTGTGCTTCGACAAGGAAAGAAAGAACACAAAGAAAAGTGACAAAAATATAAAATGTTTTTACATGCATTTACAACGGCAGACGTGCCAACGATGTTTTTAAATCTGGATATCTTGGTGGTCAGGATATTCAAGACGGTGTATATATCATTGTGCCTTGATGGACAATGAGAAACCATTACACGGTGTTTGCCTGTGCCTTGTGCTGGACAGGTTTCAATGGTTTCATTACGGTGTGCCTTTTGGGCAATTTTCATTACGCTGTGCCTTTTGGGCAATCGAGCCCGATCAGCTCAGTTTTTATAAAAACGATGTTTACAGTGTTGGGATTTCCGGAGATTAGGCATTAGACGTTGAATATTGAAATGTCATATTTTAATGACTGTCGGGTATGACAACCCTGTGATACATTCCGTGTGTACACATTATGATTTTTACGTACGGTGATCATTTACGTTGATATGTTGTTATTTTAGTGTAGTTATCATAATTTAAATCCATATATTGGTATTTTACTCTTGCCTGTACATGTGGACGCCCTATTGTGTTTTTGAACACAAGTACAGATGTAATTTAGCAAATCTCTTGGTCATCTCGGGACCTCGAAGGTAAAATCTCTTTACGTCAACAACAAAGATGTGTGGATTGACGACGACAAGAAAAATCTCATGGGTTTGAAGTGAACTAGGTAGTATACTCTACGATCTTTAGATGTTAAATGTTTCTTTATTAAACCAGCTTTTAGGATTTTTGATGTACGTCTGGCGTACTAAAGATCAAGAAAATGATGTACGCCTTATGGCGACGTTGAGTATTACTACAAAGGATGAATGAGAATTTATTTTATATGATTGTTCAGTTACTGTTTTACTTTAGTATCAGATGTTCAAAAAGTTTTTTTTTTTAATTTTCCGTAACAGGTTGTCATGTGATGTCCCAGAAGGGGGTGTCACAGTGTTGATGGCCGGAGGGGAGAGTATCTCCGAGATACGGAATCAAAATTGTCGAGGCGGGAGACCTTAGTGAGCAACCCTAATTGGAACCCCAAAGACTCAATATAAATATATTTATTCTATGTTTCCCCTTATGAGCGGGAACATGGGTTATGAAAATAAGATTTATATGCAAGTCATTCCACAAGTACTTTGTTGAGGAACAAGATGTCCACATGGTAATTTGTTTACTTGTGAAAATATTTGCATATAAATAAATGATTGTGACGTGTAGCTTTGTAATGCGTATTTATTTGATTAAGTTAAAGTTTTGCATGATTCTGTGGCTTTATTTTCATACTTAATTACGTATGGCTGCATGTGTTTGAGGAAAACTCCCTCACCGAGTCAGTGTACTCACCCCAAAATTAACCTTTCAGCTACAGGTATCTGCGATGCCACCAGAAGCCTTGGATGTCATGTGGCGAGTAGGAAGGGTTTGAACCCATAGGTGTTAAGTTGTATCTAGTGTAAGTAGGACTTTGTAATTTATGTTATGTTTTGGATTGACTCTGTTGATATTATTTAATCTCATATATGATGTATTATTAAATGATATTTTTTATAATTTGGATGAAACAAATTAATATGCTTGAGAAGTTGCGAAGGGGAAATGAGAGAAATTCCCTTTCGGCCGGTAATGGCTACGAAATTTGGGTCATGACAGCATGTGACACAATAAACTTAAGCACATGCATTGAAACTACAACTCCTAAAAACTATAAGTTTTGTAGAGATGCATATGTATAGGATAAATACTTTGAACCTAAAAATAAATGAAAACTAATTAATTAAATGCGTGAATGAAGTTAAGTTTTTCAACACTCCCCCCTTAAACTTGATCCTTTTTGTTACTCCAACTGATCTTTGGGAAAAAGCACTTCTTCAAAATCTAGTAACTTGGTGTCAGCAAAGAGACAAAATAAAGTTGTATGATTCAACATCCTTGCTTCATAAATTTGCATGATGCTCCCTTTTCTTATTGAATCTCGAATGAACTACCATGAGGTGAATGTTTGCCATTTGTAACACCCCGATTTTCATTGCTTTTTATATCGGAAAAATATATAAATGAGTTTATATTTTATCCGAGAGTTAGAAAGTGAATTTAAATAATCTAAGACCACATTCATACTCTATGTCATCGTAGAGAGCTACGATTAAATTTTGGGTCGAAAATTCAGACGGAACCCGGTCTGCGTTTTCACTAACAGTAAGATTTTACTGATCAGAAGACCTAATTTTGACTCGTGAACAAAACAGTTAGACTTAGAATCGAATTTTCAACAATTTTGATACAATTGATTTTTCGCACTAAAAAGTGAAATAATATAAGTTATTTGGGCGAAATCTTAAATTGGGTGAAGAATGGAGCTGAATAGGGATTTACCGGGACCCGCTAACGAATAAACTTGAAGTCACGTCAGGTCAAATCATCCAGGAAAGCGTGCGAGTGTCATGATGACTTTAGAAAATATCTGGACGAGAAAAGACCAAAATGTCCCTAACCTTTTTCATAATTACCATTTAACCTTGGAAGAAAAGACCATTTTGCCCCTTAAGTGAAAAAGTTTGGACCTTCTTGCCCTCTTTCTCCTCCCACATGCCCCACCCCTTCAAGATAGCCTTCATCCATTTCCTTCTTCATAACACATTTTCTCCTTACTTTCTCTCACATTTTAAAGAAGAAAACTCAAGCTTTTGTGAAGAAAAGTGGAGACCTTGCTCATTTTCATCACTCAAGGAGGTAAGGTTACTTCCTTTGATCCTTTGAGTTCATAGTCTTCCCCAAAAACTTGTTTTCCAATCCATGATCATGTATGTTCCATTTCTAGATTCAAGTTCATAAATCTCTAGAAAATTGTAGAAAAATCCTTTTAATGTAAAACCAATTTCTATGAGCTAGTTTCATCATCCTCTTTCATTGTCCAAGAGCATGAAATCAAAATAAATTCCTAGCCTATTTATTTATAGAGTGGCCGAAACCTTGAGGAAAAGAAATCACTAGTTTTGCTTCAAAGTTTTTGTGTAAAAAGACTTGATCTAGTGTTGTGTATACTTAAGGATCATCCATCCAAGAGTTAGGAATTTTTAGACATCTCTGGCCTATTTTCTCTTAAGAAGGCCGAACCCTAACTTTATTGGTTGGATGGGTTTTGGTTCAAATATTTGGTAAATAATTAGGGATTATGCCTTTATCATACTCAAGGATCATTAATCCAAGAGTTAGTAAAATTTTAACATCCCTAACCTATTTACTTAGTGAAAGGCTGAACCTATACCTTGTCGTGCTTGAGAGTATAATTAGTTAATATTAGACTTTGTTTTGTTGTGAAGGATCGGGCTGTGTTGGATTGTTCTGAGCGTGTACGGTTGTTAGTTGCGGAGCTGTGTTCGTGAGCTTGTACGGGAAGGCGAGCGTGCATAGCAGTTTCAGGTGGGGGGAAAGAACTGTTATCGTCAGGAAGGCAAGCGTAGTATAGAATATATACATGTGTAGGAAAACAAACCATACTAGAGGTTAAGCCCTGGACAAAGTACCTGGACCCTAGGAGTAGGTACTTTTGGGCTATCACCGCTAAAATGATATTCTGGACGATATGATTGTTGAAGTTGATATGTTGAACTGCCTATGTGATTATCTGTTTATCTGTTAACGTGATGATATTTATGTTGGCATATTTATTGTTGTGATATTTAATTATTGTGATTGGCTGGATGATTGTTGATGAGAGTATGGTGAGATTGCGTTGTTGTTTGGATTGATACCATCGTAGTCCTGACCATGGAGCTGTGGCTCGTGGACGCAAGGCGTCGTGATGTTGAAGTTGATGTTGATGTTGATGTGAATGCAATGCATCGTGGCTGTGACCGAGAGCTTACGTGTGAGATTCCTGTATCAATCTGTGATGGATGTTTGTTGCATATTGTTTCTATAAAAATGGTTGATGTGCTTGTGCAAGTATACACAGTCGTTTAACAAGTAATAAAGTGTAAGAGAGATCGTTCCCACGAGGATTATATGGTGAATCAAGTATCAAGTTTGAATTAATGGTTCTATTAATCAAGATTAACAAAGAGTAACAAATAATTTGTGTGTGTGTGTGTGTGTATCTAGGACAGTTTTGGGAAAATAAATGCTAGAGCAATAAAAACGGATTTGTTAACAGAATGGGTAAAACAGCTATAGGGAAGTATCCCTTGCAACTTCAATCTAGTTCAGTTATGCGTTTGCAGTGCTATGGCAATTGGCTCCAGGAAATGAAAGTTTGTTTTCCAACAGTTCTGAAATGAACTTGACTAAACGTCTCCTATTCCTAGGTCCATATTAGTTACATTCACGTCTCACTTAAGCTCGCTCCAGCTAGCCTAAGAGTTAGAATGTTCATTCCAAAATCACTCTTCATCATAATTTTCCAATTAATGATTTTACTCCTATCTATAAAATAGTTCTGCTACATATAGCTTTTCCAAGCAGCCATGAGCTCAAGTTCTAACTAAGGTGATCAAGCTCAATTAAAACACAACCAAATCAGATTTATAGAAAATGCAATAGCAAAGCATAACATAACATTCACTAGAAATCCATTACAAGTCCAACATCCCATAGCTACAAGAGGTTTAGCTCATATTGAGCTTACAAGAACAAAGAGAAAAACAAGAAATGGAAGCAGAAGCCATTACAATAGAGGAGAGAGAGAGATGGGCGCAGCTGTTGTCCTTCTCCGGTAGGGAAGATGATGTCTGATCTAATGTCCCCTTTTTTAGGATTTTCTAAAAATATATCAAGGCCCTTTCCTCTCTCATCCTTTTTGGGCTAAAAGTATGCTAGTACAAGTGTTCTTGACCCAATTCTCTAAGTCCAATGCACTAAATATCAGCCTCATGTGTAAGTCACTGCCCTTATAAGCGAAGGACACCTCATCATGTAATAGAATGTTTTGAACTTTTGTCTTTTTCCCAAATCAACTTCAGCTACGATTGCTACAGCAAATCCCAGAGTAACGTCTCCAGTTCAGCGCTTGAATCTCCAAAAACTGCCCCGCACAAGAAAACTCTCAATTAATTACCAAAAACAGTTCTAAAAGACACCAAAACCTAAAAACTCACAAAAGACTCCTATAAAACACACTTTACACAAAATCACACTAAAATGCTAAAAACATTAACTCAAAATACTCAAAGACCAGAAAAACACAAGTGAAAAAGGTACAAATAACTCTTCATAAAAAGAGTTATCATACCCCCAAACTTGAATCATTGCTTGTCCTCAAGTAATGGAAACAAAAGAAACTAAAAAGAAAAGACACAAATTTTTCTAAACCTCGACATATGTGCTCAAATTAGCTCAAACACAAAACTTTCTTCTTTGTAAACCAATTTCTTCACAAGGCATACTTGACAATACATCAACAATCATGAAATTCAATCAAGCAAGCATTCCTGGATGTACTCATTTTTAACTCTTAGCAACATGCTATAGAACTACACTCTCAGAACAGTGTGTTCTTCCTCTCTTCTCAAGCTAAGATAGGTACTCTCAATCATCATTCAAATGCACATTCAAACACGACCTTGACAAGCTTCTAAACACACCACTCATAATCAAAATTGCATACTGCTAGAGGACTTTATTTGGTTGCATTGGGGCTTGGGTTTAGGTAGGAATAGTTCTGGGAAGGTGGCTGCACTAGATGGAGCTTAGGTATGCTTCCTCTTTTTGTTTCACAAATATTTCTTTCATGGCCCAGCTCACACAAGTTAGGGAGGATTTTTTGATCTTTTTCATTTGGTTTGATTCCTTTCTCTTTTTTTTTTCCTTCTTTGAATTATGTTTCCTCCTTTGTACCCTTAGAGCAGTTATTGCAACATTTTAGCATTTTTTCTTGCAACTGTTCTGCTGTTTTCCTTTTATTTTTTTCTTCTTCTTTTTTTTTTTACAAACCATTGTTTTTTACCAGCAACAGTTCAATTTCTAATATTCGGCCACATAACAACTGCATAGCACCCTCAAACTTAAAACTGTGCTAGCCCTCAAGCACCCCCAAACTTATGTTACAGCATGTAAACACAGGAAGCACACTAGCCACTCCAACTAGTTAGGACATTGGTTTTTCAGGATATGGCTTGTAATGTGGGTTCATTAGAAACAAAGGACTTGTAGGCTCAAAGGGGTTCACACAAAGGTAGTATCCAAGGGTAGGCTATTTAGGCAATACTCGGCTCAAGAAAAAAAATGTGCCTCTAGCAAAAGTGTGTGCAGCAGAGATGTGTGCAAGTATAAAGCAACAAGTCAAAATTAGTGAATTGTGCATAAGAATGGTATTTACATAGAAAGAAGAATAAAACTGTTTTGGCCCAAAAGCTCAACAGGTAGATCAGAATTGCTAGAGCATGTGCCTCGAGCTTCAAACAATTAAATCCAATCACACAAGCCCAAAAGAAAACAATCAAGTCAAAGCTGCCAAAAAAGTGCACTTGTGGAATTTCAAAACAGACAAGTCTCATTAAACAAAACCCCATGATGGGGATGGTTGTGCACATGGTGGGGTCAACGACACTAACAACAAAAACACACAAAAAGAAAACAAACTTAGGTCAAAGTACACTGACCCACATACAACTAAAAATAAACAACTTAACAAACTGATAGATTCGAAGGACTACAGTGCAATAACAAGGAAAATGTTTAAACTGGGAAATAAGTAAAAATGAGCATGAGAGGAATAAGGTAAGTCCTGATTGGATTGTTGCAGCATTTGGCAATTTTGAGCTCATTTGCTGGAGCTTCTCCTGGTGCTTCACCTGAGGCCAGATCATTCATCTTGATAGAAGCAGAAGACTCCTTTTCTCTAGTTTTGGCCACCTCTTTCTCCTCTTCTTGCTCTAGAGATGTGTCTTCATCTCCCACCCTTTCATTTGCTGTATCAACAGGCTTCTTGATTCTCACTTTGCTAACCCCCCCTCTTAGGCTGCTTTGCTTTTTTAACTGATGTAGGGTTGGGTTGCTCCTGCTCTTTTTCTTCAATTATTCGCTGAACGTGATGGAGCTTTTCATTGACCTTTCATTTTCTCTTTCCCTTGTAATCCATGCGAATCCTCCACCCAGTAACAGTTTTGGTGGGTTTCAGCTCATTTTTGTCATTGAAGATCATTGTCACACTATCCTTCTTGGGAGCACACTGTACAGGGTTGACCCACACACCCTCATAAATGGGATATATGATGCTTGATACATTAGAATTAATAAAAATATAGATGATCACCTGTAAGGTTTCAAGCTCCCCCAAGTACACATAGTTCAGATGGGTGGGAACTGTTTCAGTTCCAGAACAGGTGGCTTTTCCACTAATGGGACATTATTTTTGAAAGTTTGTTCAGTTACATCCAATGATTCAAATTTCCTGGCCCATCTAGGCTGTATTTGCTTGCTCTCAACTAACTCAACAATTTCTTCATCATATGAATCATCATTCTCAATTTGAATTACACCAACAGTCCTTGCAGTTTGGTCTTTCAGAAATTGTTTCTCCACCAGGGTGTCAAATGAATGCACAGAGAAACATTCTTCCATCCCCCCATTAGGGTACTTCAGAGCATTAATCACCTTGCCACATTGCTTGTTTTGGATAGCTTTCTTCAATCTTTGGGGAAAAGGTGGTGGGCGCCTCTCGGGTACCAGCTTAGGCCATGGTTGTTCGACAGAACATGTGGGGGATGTTGCAGCATTTTGCTGCAGCGCTGTTGCTGCTGCAGAGTGTGTGGAAGATCCAGCATTGTTTGTAGCAATTTTCTCCAAATCAGTTTCAGCTTCAAGATCAATGCCTTACCCTTGTTATCTTCATTTTTCCTTGCAGGTGCAAAGATTTCCTTCCCATTTTTCAGATGTATGGCATTACAATGCTCCTTTCAATTAGGACTTGGTGGATTTTCTGTTTCTGTTGTACTAGGCAATGATCCACTTGGCCTAGAACTTAGTGCACTAGCCAATTGCCCTAGTTTATTCTCTTAAGTTTCTTATGCCCGCTCTCTGACTTTGAATTTGAGCCTTTGTTTCTGACATAAAGGCTTTAAGCACAGCCTCAAGTGACATTTCTCGATTTGCTAGTTGAGCTTGCTGCAGTATCTATTGGGGATGAGCTTGCAGCAACATTTGTTGGGGCTGAGCTATTTGAAGAGGGTACTCTGGTGGATAGGTGGGCCTGGTAGGATCATTAAAACTGCTTGTCGCTGCATTGTTACTCCATGAGAAGTTTGGTTGTTGCTCCCACCTTGGATTGTAGGCATTTGAGTAAGGTTTGTCACCCATGTTGCTATTCCCAACATAATTCTTTGAAATTGGGTTGCTCGGACACTCCTCATACAAATGACCCCCTCCACAATAGGTACAAAAGATGGAATTCATTTGAGAAACATTCTGCACATCAGTTACTGGTTCTGTCACTACTACTGGAGATGTTGTAGCACTTGGATATGTAGTGGTGACATTTTTCAGCATGTGAGTAAAAGAGGCTATCTGAGATGATAGGATAGAAACTTCATTTGAACCATGAGCTCCAACAATATTTTTGGTTGAACTGATCCTTGTAGTGGACCTTTGGTAGCTATTAGCTGCAACAATCTCAATCAAATCATAGGCTTCATTGTAGGATTTTCTCAATAAAGCACCACCCGAAGATGCATACGACATTTGTCTTGAGGGTGGCAACAACCCACTATAGAAGGTTTCCATCTGAATACAAACTGCTAGCCCATGGTGTGGACATTTCCGCAACAGTTCTTTGAATCTTTCCCAAGCCTCAAACAAGGATTCATCATCAAGTTGTTTGAAATAAGTGATGTCATTCCTCATTCTGGCATTCTTGTTAGGTGGGGAGTATTTGGTCAAAAAAATTTCACCCATTCTATTCCATGATTCCGCTGAGTTTGGCTCCAAAGAATTAAACCAAGCCTTGGCTCGGTCTTTTAAAGAATAAGGGAACAACATTAGCCTAAATGCATCATCAGTGACACCAGGATTTTTAAAATTGTTAGCCACTCCTAGAAACTGTTTCATGTGCTGATATGGGTCTTCTTGAGGTGACCCACTGAATTGCCCCACAAGTTGCAGCATTTTGAACATCACAGGCTTGAACTCAAAATGATTTGCAATAATGTTAGGCCTCACAATGCATGAGTTCATGGTTCCAGGATCAAACATGGCATAGCTCCTGATGGCAGCAGTGCTGTCATTGGCCAAAGCCATGCTATCAATCTAATCATCATTAGCCTTCTTAGATATATTACTAGTTTCTTCAGTAACAGTTGTGATCTGCCAGTGTTTTAAGTACCTGATGCTACAACAAAACACCTCAAAGATGATAAGTTATCTCAACTAATAGAACTATCAATTTAAAACTTGATAATTAAACACCATTACAATCCCCGGCAACGGCGCCAAAAACTTGTTGCTATAAAAATGGTTGATGTGCTTTTGCAAGTATACACAATCGTTTAACAAGTAATAAAGTGTAAGAGAGATCGTTCCCACGAGGATTATATGGTGAATCAAGTATCAAGTTTGAATTAATGGTTCTATTAATCAAGATTAACAAAGAGTAACAAATAATTTGTGTGTGTGTATCCAGGACAGTTTTGGGAAAATAAATGCTAGAGCAATGAAAACGGATTTGTTAACAGAATGGGTAAAACAGCTATAGGGAAGTATCCCTTGCAACTTCAATCTAGTTCAGTTATGCGTTTGTAGTGCTACGGCAATTTAGCTCCAGGAAATGAAATTTTGTTTTCCAACAGTTCTGTGATGAACTTCACTAAGCGTCTCCTATTCCTAGGTCCATATTAGTTACATTCAAGCCTCACTTAAGCTCGTTCCAGCTAGCCTAAGAGTTAAAATGTTCATTCCTAAATCAATCTTTATCATAATTTTCCAATTAATGATTTTACTCCTATCTATAAAACAGTTCAGCTACACTTAGCTTTTTCAAGCAACCGTGAGCTCAAGTTCTAACTAAGGCGATTAAGCTCAATTAAAACACAACCAAATCAGATTTATAGAAAATGCAATAGTAAAGCATAACATAACATTCACTAGAAATCCATTACAAGTTCAACATCCCATAACTACAAGAGGTTTAGCTCATATTGAGCTTACAAGAACAAAGAGAAAAACAAGAAATGGAAGAAGAAGCCATTACAATGGAGGAGAGAGAGAGGGGCGTAGCTGCTGTCCTTCTCCAATAGGGAAGATGATGTCTGATCTAATGTCCCCTTTTTTAGGGTTTTCTAAAAATATATCAAGGCCCTTTCCTCTCTCATCCTTTTTGGGCTAAAAGTATGCTAGTACAAGTGTCCTTGGCCCAATTATCTAAGTCCAATGCACTAAATATTAGCCCCATGTGTAAGTCACTGCCCTTATCAGCGAAGGACACCTTATCATGTAAGAGAATGATTTGAACTTTTGTCTTTTTCCCAAATCAACTTCAGCTACGATTGCAAAAGCAAATCCCAGAGCAACGTCTCCAGTTCAGCTCCTGATTCTCCAAAAACTGCCTGCATAGGAAAACTCTCAATTAATTACCAAAAACAGTTCTAAAAGACACCAAAACATGAAAACTCACAAAAGACTCTTATAAAACACACTTTACACAAAATCACACTAAAACACTAAAAACATAAACTCAAAATACTCAAAGACCACAAAAACACAAGTGAAAAAGGTACAAATAACTCTTCATAAAAAGAGTTATCACATATCATAACATTTCATACCATAGCATATTTGGTCCCAATGGGGGATGACCAATTGGGGACGTGATGTTTTTAATCTCGATGCGGGATGTCCAATTGGGAACGTGATGTTTTTTTTCCCGACGAGGATGTCCAACAGGGGATGTGATGATATTGGCCGACATGCATATGGGGATTAGTATCCTTCGTAGAGATTTGATCTGAGAGGGTGACTTTTGAGATGGTTGTGCAGTATGACCCAAGAGATGGTTGATGGTGTATTCTTCACTCTTATCTGATGATATCCGGATCTCAGATCGATCTTCGAGAACACAGTTGCTCCCCTCAACTGGTCCATAAGGTCGTCAATCCTTGGCAATGGGTATTTATTCTTGATCGTTAGCATGTTGAGCTGTCGGTAGTCCACACACAACCTTGAACTACCGTCCTTCTTCTTGACGAACAACACAGGTGTTCCCCACGATGAAACACTTGGTCTTTTAAACTGCTTCTTCAGCATGTCGTCCAGTTGCTTCTTCAGCTCTGCCAACTCTATTAGGGACATTCGATAGGGTGCTATCGAAATCAATCCGGATGCAGGTGCAAGATCGATCGCGAACGGAAACATTTCACATTCGGTGCTTAAGGACAATCCTTCACTAGATGTGGTCCGCCGCATCGAATACATTTGGAAAATCCTGGTTGTCCTTGACTGGTATTCCCCCTTCCAGCAATTGTCATTTGTTGACCTGGACGACTGTAAGGCTTCGCCCTTGGTTGTAACTTTCCTCCGCGACCCTTCTGACCAAAACTTTTGACTGGTCCACCACTTCTCACTTGAGCTTGTGTAACTCCCTTTTGGTTGTGCCCTTCTAGAACTGTACATTTATTTATCAGCTCTGGGAATGATCGGATGCTCAACGATAACATAGCCCTCTTCAGCTCAGGCCTCAACTCGTCTTCGAACCTTCTGCACACCCAGTCTTCATCCGAGTACACTTGGTAGAACTGAGAGAATTTCAGTAGAGCCTCGAACCTCATGGCGTATTCTCCGACCGACCTCTGTTCCTGCTTCAGGTTCAGGAACTCTTTCTCTTTCTCTTGACGGACACTCCTTAGGAAATATTTTTCCAAGAAGCTCTCGCGAAACACTTCCCAGGCCAGCAATCTCCCCTCAGTCTCTAGCAGTCTCTGCTTGTTCTTCCACCATGCTTCTGCTGCTCCGACTAGCATGAAAGCAGCATAAGTGACTTTCCTATCCTCTCTGCATTGGAAAGCAACAAAGACCTTCTTGCAGCCATAACTCAGTAGCTTTCGGATTGTATTCTCCATAGAATTGGGGAGGATTCCCCTTCATAAAAGAATTCAGTCCGGTGTTTACCACTTCACCTCCTCTTGCTGGATGCTGTTGTTGTCTAGCATCCCTCTCTTCCAGTCGCTGTATAAATTGGGCATTCTGCTGCGTTTGCTGCAGCATTGCAGCAGCTAAATCCCTCATGGCCCTCATCGCTTCGTTCAAATTTCCGCCACCTCCGATTCCTAAGGTATCATCATTACGGTCGAAGTCCCCGGTTCCAACTAGTGTTCCCCTTCCTCTGCCACGTCCTCTAACCATTCCTTCCTGGCAAATGGAACATTAGCTTCGATTCATAAGACATACAATATTAATCCACAAATATATACATTATATGTCTTACGAACAAAACAGTTATCACACTTGATAACTTGCGCATCATACGCTCTACCCCTTTTTCTAACTAAAGTTGGCATGCAACTATCAAGTCAGTACACTTCCTAAACCACATAGTCCGATTTAGAATCGAACTGATCATATACCACTAAATGAGACGACCCGCCATCCCATTGAAGAACCTAAGATATTTAACTAAGCCTTAGACCGTATTATAAACGTTAACGCACTTTGTAACACCCCAATTTTCACGCTTTCTAAAACCAGTAAACTATATAAATGAGTTTATGTTTTTATCTGGGTTTTAGAAAATGATTTTGGGAAAACTAAAATCATATTCATGCTCCAAATAATCGTAGGAGCCTACGGTTAAATTTTGGGCCGAAAACTCAAACGGAACCTGATCTATGTTTCACAGATGGTAGTGTTTTACTATTATAAAGACCTCTTTTTGACTAACGGTCAAACCATTAGTCTTATAATTCGATCCTCTATCTTTTTGCTAAAATGTGTCCTAACGTCCAAAAATATAAATAATATTTTTATATTTGGGCCGATAATCGATCGGGGAGACGATTCGAGCTGTCTTAGGGTTTTTCGAGAACCTTGAGCCAATAATTTTCATACCAGGGCTATGTTAAATTAATTGGGGACTTCTATCAGTGTCGTGATGTTTTTCAAAATGTCGAGGTGTGAATTGACCAAATTGCCCTTGGTTAAGTTTTTACAAATTACTTTTACCTTTCACTTTCACTTAAAATTTCCTATATAAATACACTATTCCTTCACTCTTTTCTCCCTAAAATTTTCGAGCAATCCAGCCCCAACAACAGCCCCAACCTTCTTCTTCCTTTCCTTTCTCTTTTCGTCACCATTTCTCCATTTTTGGAGCTTAGAAAAGCTTGATTTTGTGAAGCTTCTTCACTCATTTTTGAAGGAGATCATCATAGGAGTGATCGACAGTTAGCTGAGCCAGTTGTTAGAGTGATCGAGTGTCTACAACTTACCTTGGGACTACAAGAGGTAAGGGGACAAACCTGAGGAATTCCAATTCCGACAGATATATGCTGCTTTGGGTGTCTGTAATGTAAATAAATGTCTGTATCTGATCGTTGGTGGATTGTTTTATTTACTTCTGTTGATTTGGCTATGCATGACATAACTGCTGATTTATGTGGATACGTTATTGTTGAATAGCTGTATGGATGTATCATGTGCCCTGCTGTGGAATTTAAGGTGTTAGAGGACCTAATATCGATTAGGATCCGACAACGTATAACTTAAAAGTTTGAAATGTGGAATTGAGAAAATAAATATGTTTTATTGTTTCTCAATTTAATTTAAGAGAAAGTAAATAAATTATCTCTTTTAAATAAAATATAATGAACAGCTGCTTTTAGGGAAAATTAACTTAAAAGAGCAAAGTTGTGAAAATGTTGTTTTAAAAATGAAAAGCGATGTTTTTAAATTTAATAGGGCGTTAGAAACCTTTTTTAGTCTTTAACTTAATAAAGTTAACCGTTTGAGCAAAAGCGTTTTAAGAAACGTGATTTTCAAATAAGTTGGTTTTATCCAAGAAAAAAAAAAGGGTTTTACAAAGTTTGTTTTAAGATTTGTGTTTTACCGAAAAACAACGAAAGAAAAAGAAATAGTCTTTGGACTACGTTTTGTTTTATAGAAAACCAATCCCAAGGACTTTGTGTAAGTGTTGGAAATTTGGGTTTTTGGTTTTTGGGTTTTCGAGGAAAAGTGGCTTTCAACTTAGAAACTAGAAACCGAGACGTCGGGGTTCTAGGGTTCTACAAAAACACTTGGATCAAAGATCCGTGTTAGTTGTGGTCCTATCGGCTTAGGGACGATCTTTGTGGTCCCGTAAGCTTGAGGATGTTTTTGTGCTCTTGAATCCAAAATCCTAAACTATTGCATCGGTAAGGGATGTTTGGGTTTGAGCTGTTTTGGACTAGATGTCCCATTTTGAGAAAAATGTTGTTAAGGCTTAAAGAGTATAAGACATTATGGTGGTTGTTAGCGTTGATGTTACAACAATGAAAGATTGTTACGACAAAGATAAACCGACAGAAACTAAGTAGTTTTCTCATGCATTTGCGTGGGGCAGATGTGTCGTAAAACGGGGGACCTTGATGATAGGAAACCCTGTGATGACTGTAAGTCATTATGTGTCATTGTACCTTGATGGACAATGGATAAAATCCATATAATGTGAAGCATTTGTACAGTGTGATATGGTAATGAAATCCATGTAGAGTGAAGCGCTATGCCCTGTGTGAATAGTGTGATATGGTACTGAAGTCCATGTAATGTGAAGCGTTATGCCTGGGTTGGACAACGTGACATGGTAAATAAATCCATGCAATGGAAAGCGTTATGCCTGAATTGGACAATGTGGTGTGGTAATGAAATCCATATAAGGAAAAGCACTGTACTCTGTGTTGGTCAGTGTGATATGGTAAGTATGGTGTGCCTTGATTTGGCAATCGAGTCTGATCAACTCATTCTTTTGGTGATTGGATTCCCGGAAATCTAGAATTGAATATTAGTTGAGACGTATGGAAGTATCATGCATAAGTTTAGAGAATAACGTTGATTGTGGGGTACGAAACCCGTGTGTTTTTACTGTTAGTACATAGATATATATGTTGTACTATGTGATGCATGATGATATTTGGTGAGATATATTTGTATGAATCTGCTGGTTGTATTTAGGCATGTAGTTGTCGTTTGTGGATTCATATATTGGTTTCTCACCCTTGCCTGTACGTGTTGGACACCCTGTTGTGTTTTTGGATACACGTACAGATATTCTGTTAGCAGTTCCCTGGACCGTTCTAACTTGAGAGCTAGAGGTCGACAACGAAGAGGTGTGGATTGGTGACGACGTGACCCTGTCCTTCTAGTACGACTGAAGCCGGGGTAGTGCACTTTATTATCTGTAGACTTCTTCTGTCAGACCAGCTTAGGTTTATTTTTGTTGTAGTTACTTTTGGAGTTGGTCTATTGTCGGCTTCTGATAGCCGTGGGGTAGACTGATGGTTTTAATGGATAATGTTTACTTATATATATACGAGTATATATATATATATGTATTATTGTGAGTATATGTTCTTCAATATTATAAGAAGAAAAAAATTCTATCACTATTTTATAGTGAGTAAAGAAAACCTTTTCCAAAAGCGAACCAGCAAATCCTTTTTCCTACTTTATAGTGTTGGGGTTACGAAAGTGACACTCGAGGTAGCGGGGTGTTACACACTTTATTAAGACGAAACGCAGTGGAAAGATTAAACCGCGAAAACGAAATTATATTAAGGCTATGCCAAAGCACACATATATCAGAGTAACGCAGTTTAAACATAAAGTATGCATAAATGCATCGGTTGCCCCTTCAGTAGGGCTACAGTAATAATGTATACATACAGAGTAAATCAGTATAGACTATAAGCAAAATACATCAAAAGATAGAGAGAAGACTCCCAGCTAACAGCGGCCGCCACCTCCACCTCTAGAGGTCCGGGTCCGTGGCTCGCCCACCGGCATCGGGCTCGTATGGAGTGCCATCCAGCTCCTCAACAACTGGTTCCTCCACAGGGTCTTCCCATAAAATAAAATAAACGAACAGAGAAAATACAGGGAGATAAGAAACATACATCATCAAATATGGGAGAGGAGTAAAAGTACAACATATAGACATGCAGCACACAACACATAGAAAACATATAACACGCCAACAACCATCCTTTGGGTCACATAACACAACCATCTCAAAAGTCACTCTCTCGGATCAAACCTCTACAAAGGATACTAATCCCTATATGCATGTGATCATCCCTATATGCATGTCGGCCGATATCATCACATCCCTAGTTGGACATCCCCGTCGGGATTAATAACATTACGTCCCCAATTGGACATCCTCGTAAGGGTTAAAAACTTCACATCGCCAATTGGACATCCCCCATTGGGACAAATATGTTATGATATGAAATGCTATGATATGCAACAAACATCCATCATAGATTGATACCGGAACCTCACGCCTAAGCACTCGGCCACAGCCACGATGCACTGCATCCACATCGACATCAACATCAACATCACGACGCCTTGGGTCCAAGAGCCACAGCTCCATGGTCAGGACCACGACGGTATCAATTCGAACAACAACGCAATCTCACCATACTCTCATCAATAATCATCCAGCCAATCACAATAATAGAATATCACAACAATAAATATGTCAATACAAATATCATCACGTTCACAGATAAACAACTAATCACATAGACAATTCAACATAACGGATCAACAGATAAACACATAAGCAGTTCAACATATCAACATCAATCAATCACATCTTCTAGGTTATCATCTTAGTGGTGATAGTCCAAAAGTACCTACACCTAGGGTCCAGGTACTTTGTCCAGGGCTCAACCTCTAGTAGGGTTTAAGGTTTCTCTCTCTCTCTCTCTCTCTCTCTCTCTCTCTCTCTATATATATATATATATATATATATATATATATATATATATATATATATATATATTCTATACTAAGCTTGCCTTCCCGACGATACTAGTTCTTTCTCCCCATCTGAATCTACTACGCACGCTCGCCTTCCCGTCCAAGCTCCTGAACACAGCTCCGCAGCCAGCACTTTAGAACGCTTTAGGACGATCGAACACAGTCTGATCCTTCACAACATTAATATTAATAAAATATCATTTCTTTGTCTCCTAGGACTAGGTTCAGCCACCAAGGCTCAAAATAGCTAGAGATGCCTAAAAATTCCTAACTCTTAGATGGATGATCCTCAAGTATACACAACACTAGAGTAAGTTTTATTACAGAAAAAACTTGAAGCAAAACTTATAGTTTCCCCACAAGCTAAGTTCGGCCACTTCATGGCAAAATAGGCTAGAGGTGTCTAAAAATTCCTAACTCTTGGATCAATGATCCTTAAGCATACCTAACAATAGATCAAGTCTCATTACTCAAAACTTGAATCAAAAACAAACTTTTCTCACCATAGGGTTTCGACCATCTATACCCATATGGGTTAGAAAACTCTTTTGGTTACACGCTCTTGGATTATGAGAGAGGATGATGATACTAGGCCATAGAAATTGGTTTTACATTAAAAGGATTTTTCTACAATTTTCTAGAGATTTATGAAGTTTGAAGTTCAAACTTAAACATAGCTTGAAAAACATGATTTCAATGGAGAATATGAAGATTGAGAGATCAAATGAAGAGTTCATACCTCTTAGAGGATGAAGATGAGCAAGATGATCAACTTTGTTTCACAAAAATCACTTGAGAAATTTTTAAGAAAGGAGAGAAAGTAAGGAAGAAGATGAAGTGAAGAAGAAATGGAATGAATGGGGATTTGATGAGGGAGGGGCGTGTGAGGTGAAGAGGAGGGTAGGAAGGTCCAAAAAAATTTCACTTAAGGGCAAAATGATCTTTTCACACAAGGATAAAATGTTAATTGTGAAAAAAGTCAGGGGCATTTTGGTCTTTTCGCCTTCAGATATTTTATAAAGTTATCACGACACTGACATGCATTCCTGGGTGATGTGACCTGATGTGACTTCATGTTTATCCGTTAGCGGGTCCCGGTAAATCCCTATTCAACCCCGTTCGTCACTCGATTGAAGATTTCGCCCGAATAACTTATATTATTTCGTTTTTTAGTGTGAAAAATCAATTTTATCAAAAATGTAGAAAATTCGATTCTAAGCCTAACTGTTTCGTTCACGAATCAAAATTAGGTCTTTTGAGCAGTAAAATCATACTGTCAGTGAAAACGAAGACCGAGCTCCGTCTGAATTTTCAACTCAAAATTTAACTGTAACTCTCTACGATGACATAGAGTATGAATATGGTCTTAGATTATTTAAATTCACTTCCTAAACCTCTGATAAAAATATAAACTCAATTATATAATTTACTGATATTAGAAAGCATGAAAGTCGGGTGTTACAACTAACCCTCATTTTACATCATGAATGATAATGGCTAACAATAATATAAGTAAATACCCAGTTAGCTAAGTTATGGACCAAAACCCATTATCTCAACTAACTGCCCCATCAGCTGACCACGTTGTTCATATCCTTATTTTTAAGGGAATTGGTTTTCACGTACGTCATTGACTTTGTCAACTCATGAACTGCGCCGGATATTCTAGTTCATGAGCTTCTATCTTCATATTCTCTCTCCAAAACCGCCTTCAACTTCATCCCAAGAATCTAGAAACGTGGTTACATAGCTAAAATTGCATTTGACTTGGTCAGCTTTATCTCGTTTCCTTTTATGAATATGATTAAAGCCCTTGAGACCACTTGAGCAGCATTCACACGATCCCAATAAGCCCTAATAACGGCCTCTAAGCCCATCTCGACTCAGCAGCTTCGTTCGGCTGATTCTCCTTCAACTAAATCTCCTCGGCTAAACCTAGCTTAACAATTGCTTCTTAGCTACCTATCTCAGCTCAGCAAATGCATTCAGCTCATCTTGGTTCAACTGCTTTTGGTTTAGCTGATCTTGATTTAGTCGATTGACGAATATTTGCACTTTGGCTAAGTGGCCCAATACATCGATCCGACCCACTAGAGGCTTCCAAGCACATCTTGACACAACAACTTTGCCCAAGTTATTCTATCTTAGGACAAATTCTTCAGCCATTCTTGGCTCGGCATGTGCTACTCAATTATTTATCCAATCGCTAGTCTATCAGCTTGATGGCCCACAACTTGATCCATCTCAACAAATTTTTGGTGTTAACAATTTCCAATTTTACTTTTTTGTTTAAAATAATTTGAACAATTTGGTTGCTACATAATCTGTACTATATGTAGAGGAAAAAATTAGTGACGGAAAATACCATCCTTATGATTAAATCATTTAAAATCAACTATTGGGAGGAAATAATTATTGCTTCATTATTTATTGACTATTGTAAACTAAATTTCTTGTATTTTTAATTATAATACTTAAAATAACGCCTCCCCAAAAACAAATAATTTTTCCTAATAAAATTACATTAAAAGATCATTATTTATTAAAATTAGTAAAGAATCAATAATCAATTACAAAGGGAAACAAATTGAAGCAAGCATGGAAAAGAATTTCCTTACAATTACAAAATAAAATAAAATAAAATCATCTGTAAGGATGTAACATTTAGTACTTCATTATTTTCTAGATAAATTAATTTTCTTTTATTATAATAATTAAAAATGAAAAATCCTCCCATAACTTTCTAACATTTTCTACCATTAAAAGTTACACTAAAGTTACGTTAAAGAAATAAGGGATTATCAGTTACTCAAAAAATCAAACAACGAATATATTATTGTTTTTATTTTTATTATTATTATTGTTGTTATTATTATTATTATTATTTAATCAATTGGAAATTGATTGATGAAGGACTTTGTGAAAAGGATGGAAATTAAAAAACAACCGCATAAGTACCTCAATTAAAATCAGTAATACGGAAAATAATCATTGATTCATTATTAGTTAATTTTTAGAGTGAAGGCCCAAATTGATCCCCGAAAATTTTTGGAGATCCACTTTTAGTCTCTAAAAAAAATAAACTAGCCATTGAATCCCTCAAATTTACAAACGAGTGACACATTAGTCCCGAGATTTAGTTTTGACGTCTATTTTCTTGCTTATGTGTCACATTAACAATCCTACCCGATTCGCTAGTGGTCCTACGTGACTTATGACAAATTTCCCTTGTGTAAAACGAATAAAAAGTGAAAAAAACATTCACAATTTTAAAACCAAAATACCTTAAAATTATATACCCTTTCACTTTCCATTCATTTTTCACGGTTGAAATTCGTCATATGCCACGTAAGACCACTAACGGACCAACTAGGATGGTTAATGAGACACGTAGACAAGTAAATGGACGTCGGAACTAAACCTAGGGACTAATGTGTCACGCGTTTGTAAATTTAAGGGACTAAATGGTTAATTTATTTTTTTTCAGAGACTAAAAATGGGTTCCTGAAATTTTTGAGGAACTAATTTTGGTCTTCACTCTAATTTCTATGAGTCCATAACAACTCTAGAACTTAAAATATCATTATATCTAATGGTAATAGTTTTTTTAGTAGCATATCATTCCACTTGTATAATTACTAATTTTTTTATATTACATATTAATTGTTAGTTTTATTTTTTTGTTGCCAAAAACCAACTCATATCATTTCACTATTAATCAGTAAAAAAATACAATCAAGAACAATAATAAAAGACTGGGAGCTCGCATAAAACTTAGATGCTCTGGCTAAAGCATGAACAACTGAGTTGGCTTGTCTCCTTACAAAAAAAAAAAAAAACTAAAATTTGCTAATTGACTAGATAAAATAATCTTGCACTAGTCAATGATAAGCCCAAACTCTGAATAATCTTTCCTGGTGCTGTTTAGAGCGTCTAGAACCATTTTGCAATCAAACTCGATGCAAACATTGACATAGCCGTGCACCGGTGGATCTATGTATTGTCCAGAGGGTGCACTTGAACCCCCTGAATTTATAAAATCATTTATTAATACCGTTGGCAAAAAAATGCCCCTATATTTGTCAAAATTTGCACCCATGCCATTGAACTCTTTGACCCTTTGACCCTCTCTCTCCCACACCCTGCCTTGCATTTCCAACCCCACTCTCACGACCCACACTTGACACCACACAACCATCACTGCATTAGCGCCGTCCAGTACGCCTGCCGCTGTCCGCCACTTGCTCATCCTCCTCCTCCTCTTCTTCTTCTTGATTTTGTTCTTTTCCTTCCTATCATTTGTTTTGAATTGTTTAGGGTTTTAAATCAAATTAGGGATTTTGATTTTGCTCTTCTTCTTCTTCCTCTACATTATTCTGAAATTGGGGTTTTGAATCAAATTGTTTACTCTATTGTTATATGACCGTGTTTATTGTATTCTTCCTCTGCATTATGAAATTGGGGTTTTGACTGTGTTTCTATAATTACAAGAGATGGAAAAAAAATTTAAAAGGAAATTACAAACAAATGGGCAAAAACCTTGTGAACCAAGTCTACAACAACAAAGGAAATTTCATATGTTTGATAGTACTTTTTATTGACTTTTTGGAAATAGATTGTTTTTTTTGGAAATAGATTGACCCCCTCGGCTCCGTGTCCTAGATCCACCACTGTAGTCGTGGTTCACCAACCAGTGAAGGGAAGAAAAGAGTGCCCAAGCTTCTCCTTCATGAATACGTGGATAGCAGTGTCTCCACCCACTATAGGCTTCAACAAACTCAACACTATGATTCCTTAAACATAAACCGAAACCAAAACTACCCATATCCTCAAAGAAAGATGCGTCATTGCACTTCAAGAAACCCAAAGGAGGCTTGGTCCATCTAAGAACTTCTTCCTGCGCTGCCGCTGCTGAAAAAGAGGCTGAATGGTAAGGTGTTCTACTTGGATCCAGTCAAAAAGAGCTTCTTTTGCGTCATGAATAACTTGAGATGGACAAGCATCAATGTTATTCCACAGCTTGTCATTTCTTCTTCTCCTTAAACTCCACAAGACCATCACAAAAAGGCTCTTATCTTGGTCCCGCAACACATCCAAAATCATGAAGAAAGCTTCAGAGTAAGACTCAGCTTGAGTAAGAATAGGTTCAATATAAGACCAAAAATGGAGCTCACGCCAGCACACCCTGCTAAAGTCGCAGACCATGAAAATATGCCAACTATTCTCCAGACATGTATCACACTGAAGACACAGGCCGGGAGCAATCATACCCGTAATGGCCCAGACTATTTTCAGGATTGCCGATTGTCCCCACAAACCAACATGGGTCTTTTCAGCGTGCTTTGTCCTCACCCACAAGCTTTCTGGGAAACTTCCCAGAAGGTCACCCATCCCACAAGTGCTCCAAGTCAAGCACGCTTAACTATGAAGTTTTTATGTTCTGGGCTCCCGAAAAGAAGATGCATCTTGTTTCTATAGGTAGTACCAATCAATTCTTATAAGCTTTGCTTCAACTGTACAGTCTCATACCTGCACAGCCTTAGGATCCCTGCCAGGAGCCGCTCCTTGTCTGTGCCTCATACACTGGCAATCACTTCCCACCCTCGTCAGCCTCAGACGTCACAATACCATGTGAACTTAGTTTCATTCTGGTTGGCAAAATGTCCCTACACAGCCTCCATGCAAAGTTGCGAACTTTTGCAGGCACTTTAAGGGGCCATAAACTGTTCCATTTACCTTGGACCACCAGATTTTCCCTATCCATCAAAAAATCCATGCAAAGGTAATATGCAGACCTAAGACCCATTGTGAGACGCATTCCAAATAATTCTATCCTCTTCATGCGTCGCAACCAAAGGAATGTTAAAAATGGCATGAGCATCCCTTTGGTCAAAAAGTCCACGGATAAGTTCCTCCCTCCAGCAACACAAAATAGGGCAAAGGAGATCACTGACATGCAGGATATTAACATTTGAACTCATAACAGTTTGCACATAAGGGCTATCTCTCTCCTTGAGCGCCAAGGGTCAGACCATATATTCACGTTGGAACCAGAATCTATGCGCCAACGAAGATCATTCTTCAACAAAACCTGGGAACTCCAAATGCTACGCCATGAGAAGCTTGGGTTATGGCCCAAAGAAGCTTCCAAAAAATTCTCCCTTGGATAGTATTTAGCTTTGAGAATCTTAGAAACCATAGCATCTGGGTTGATGAGTAATTTCCAACTTTGTTTCCTTAGCATTGCTAGATTAAAGCTTTCAAAGTCATGAAAGCTCATACCTCCAACATCCTTACCCATGGTAAGTTTATCCCAACTCAACCAATTAATGCCTCTTTCGGACCAATTGATCGTACCCCACCAAAATGAGTTCAACATTTTATGGATATCTTCACATAAGGATGATGGCAGAAGAAAGACACTAATACAATAGCAATGTATAGATTGAGCAACTGATTTAATCAAAATCTTACGCCCAGCTCTAGAAAGACTCTTACCACTCCACATTTGGATCTTCTTCCACATCCTACCCTTCAAGTATCCAAAAATAGATTTTTTTCTTCCTGCCAACAAAAGATGGTAGGCCTAAATACTTGCCTTGGCCCGTACCTTCCTTCATGTTCAACAAGTTGACAATAGCATCCTTTTTATCTTGTGGCACATTTCTACTAAAAATAATCTCAGACTTACTATAATTGATAGCAAGACCCAAGGCATGCTCATAGGTTGCCAAGATGTTTTTCATTGTGAGACTCTCAAACTCATTAGCTCTAAAAAACAGGAAGCAATCATCCGCAAACATTAAATGGCTACTGGTAGGGGCCCCACGATAGACTTTTGCCATGAATATTACCTTGGACTTCTGCTCTTCTGATCAAAGAAGTAAGGACTTCATCACATAAAATGAAAAGATAAGGAGATAAGGGATCTCCTTGTCTCAAACCTCTACCTGGAAAAATAGAACCCATAGGTTCATTGTTAACCAACACAAAGTATGAAACTGACTCACTCCACATAGCTATCCACTTAACCCACTTCTCATGAAAGCCCATTTTTGACAAAATACCTTTCACATAGCCCCAATTCCTTGTATCATAGGCCTTACTGATGTCAATTTTAAGAGCCATCTCACCCCTCTTGCCTTTTGTCTTGCACTTCAAAAAATGAGTGATCTCCATACCAACATCAACATTATCAATAATAGATCTATCCGCAACTAAAAGCATAATATTTTTGGTAATATTTACGTACTTTTCTTGGATATTTTTATAGGAATCTTAACAATTATAGTTGCTCTAATTTTTTTCAAACTACATAGTTAGTGTTAATCATTTACAAACTTGATAGATACTGGGTGAATGTAATATATTTGTCAACTAGATGCATATAAGTTTACATTTTAAATGGTAGTAAATGACTAAAATAATATTTCTTTTAAATAAAATCTTATACTAACTATAACAATTTATATGCTTTTCTAACTTTAGATAACATTTACATTATTCAAGATCTAAAGAAAAAGGAGAAAATAACATTTCAAGTTTTTTATGATACATATCATAAACTTGATTAACAACAACATAAACGTAGGCAAATAGGAAATATTATTGCACAATACAATGTATAAAAAGTTGCTTAAAAATGTGTTCTTTTTGTTAGAGTCATTTTTTTACATACATTTCGATTTCTTTTAAAAGATATTAGACGATATTAGTTATTGTATTAGAGTACTTTATTATCTTAAAACGAACTAGATGTGAAAGTAAATTATCATTTGGTGGCTAATATTTTATTATAAATTAATGAAATGACATTCATCCATAATAAAATGATCTGACCTAGAAATCATGAGTCGATTTGGTAAGCAATCTTAAAAATGAGATGAGAAAGTGAATTCAAATCTCAGAAAAACAATTTTTGTGGAGAAATCACATAATCGCCGTGGTCCTAGAGTCAAATGGAGAGTAATCACATGAGTGGTGCGAAATGAGTCGAATTTATAAGAATACCTTGTGGTCTCAAAAAGTTATTAAATAACTAAACTTTAATTTCCATTAGTTAAGTGATTCAAACTCATCCGGAAATTTTTTTTTAGGGAAAACTATTTACTAGCCGAAAATTTGACGAGACAAAATATACAAAACATATTATTTTAATGTGAAACACGAGCAAATATGTTTAATATATATCCAGTACAAAAAAAGAATAAGTTACACTTTATATTTTATATAGGTAACATTAAAACTCTTACCATTCTGCCGACAAGACTATTTGAAATGAAAATTATACATAGTTAGAATTATTGCCACAATGAGTTAAGATTTTTGTTTATGTAAGGAGTTTCGATGTTTTATGACTTTTTAATTAATTAAAAGTTAATCTTATATTCGACAATAACATGGGAGGAGTAACGGTTGCAGAACATTTAAATAGTTTTTGGGTTTATCATCAACGTGTTATTGTTATAAGACTTTTTTTCTATTTACATTATCGTTATACCAGATTTTTTTTTATTGATATTTACTTTTATAATATTCTATATTTGAATATTATACATTTTGGGAAAAGAAATTAATAGAATTAGATAGATAATATTTTTCTTTGCTTAATTTTAATATTAGAGATGGTAAATGATTATTACACTCACTTTTTTTCTATATGCATTATCGTTATACAAGATTTGTTTTTATTGATATTTACTTTTATAATATTCTATCTTTGAATATTAAACATTTTGAGAAAATAAAATGATAGAATTAGATAGGCAATATTTGTATTTCCTTAATTTTATTGTTAGAGATGGTAAATGATTATTACACTTACTTTACATGGAGTAGTCTTAATTGTCACTACAACTGTCAACTCGTGTTAAGGGTTTATTTAATTTCATGTTTTCTCCTTCGTCGTCACTTCGCTCTCTGTAGCTCTTGTTTTCCTTTTCTTATACACAGAGAACCTTTCTTCCTAAGTTGTATGATTTTTGAACAGGAGTTTTTGCGTTACTTAGAAGAAGGCTTGTGTTCTTCCTTCGTCACTTGTCGCTTTTGTCTAAAAATTTAGATAGTTCTTAATTTGAGTTACCTTCATTTTTCCTAAGTCCAAATACAAACTATTGTTTCAATTCACTAAATTGGCTTTCAGTTTTCTATCCCTTTTGCTCCAATTCGAACCCATTAAATTCTCATCATTTTGCATGCTATGATCCAAACTGTTTTCGTTCGGTGCATTCTGTACTGCCCTCATTTCGACTTCAATATTTATGAATCCAAACATCATTATTTAGAAGATATATTGTTTCAAAAATAATCTAAATGTTCAATCTAGCAGCTTTGTATCCATTTTATATTCACTTCCAAATTAGATTTTGATTTTTGGTTTGTGAAAAAGCAGTTTTAATCTAGCGTGCAAAATGATGTCAATTTGTGGGTTCCTTTACCAGGGTCAAACCAAACACTGCAAATCCAATGAAGTTCTATGTATAACATAGCTTGCAAGGTACAGCTCGATACTTATATTCAGAATTAGTCAATCAAATATTTTTTTTACTATCAGTCAAATAACACTTTTGTTGATATATGTCATGTTCAAGGTTTTAAAATGAGGTATGCAGTCGTAATTGAAGTCGCAATTAAGGTCATAATATTGTTATTTTGGTAGTCTCTACTGAAGGAGATAGTGGAGAAGATAGGAAGAGAACACTCATACTTTTCTTATAAACTCGGTTGTATTGATTTTTTGGCTTTCTCTTTACTTTGCCTTACACTGGCCCACTCTTGCCTTCACTTGGCTTCATTGCAAATGCACTAGTACATGAGTATTTATAGATGCTCTAAACATCGTATGATGCATGTGACACAATAAACTTAAGCACATTTTTGGTAATATTTATGTACTTTTCTTGGATATTTTTATAGGAACCTTAATTATTAGAGTTGCTCTAATTTTTTTTTCAAACTACATATTTAACGTTAATCATTTACAAACTTGACAGATGCTAGGAGAATGTAATATATTTGTCAACTAGATGCATAAAATTTACATTTTAAATGGTAGTAAATGACTAAAATAATATTTCTTTTATATAAAGTCGTATGCTAACTTATAACCATTTATATTCTTTTCTAACTTTAGAAAACATTTACATTATTCACATTCTAAAGAAAAAGGGGAAAATAACATTTCAAGTTTTTTATGATGCATATCTTACACTTGATTAACAACAACATAATCGTAGGCAAATAGGTAAAAATATTATTGCTCAATACAATCTATAAAAAGTTGCTTAACAATGTTTTCTACTTGTTATAGTCGTTTTTTACATACATTTCGATTTCTTTTAAAAGATTTTAGACAATATTAGTTATAGTATTAGATTTCTTTAATTATCTTAAAACGAACTAGAGGTGAAAGTAAATTATCATTTGGTGGCTAACATTTTATTATAAATTAATGAAATGACATTCAACCAAAATAAAATGATCCGACCTAGAAAAAATGAGTCAATTTGGTAAACAACCTCAAGAATGAGATGATAACGTGAATTCAAATCTCAGGAAAACAATTTTTATGGAGAGATCACATATAACCCTCGTGCTCCTGGAGTCAAATGATAAGTAATCACTTGAGTGGTATGAAATGAGTCGAATTTATAAGAATACCTCGTGGTCTCGAAAAATTATTAAATAACTAAACTTTAATTTCCATTAGTTAAGAGACTCAAACTCTTTGGAAATTTTTTTTGTAGGAAAATCTATTTACTAGCCGAAAATTTGACGAGACAAAATATCCAAAACATATTATTTTAATTTTAAACACGATTAAATATGTTTAATATACATTCAATATAAAAAAAGAATAAGTTACATTTTATATATTTAACTTTGAAACTTTTACCATTCTGTCGACATGATTATTTGAAATGGAAATAGTTAGAATTATTGCCTCAACGAGCTAAGATTTTTGTTTATGAAAGGAGTTTAGATGTTTTATGACTTTTTAATTAATTAAAATTTTATCTTATATTCTACAGTAACATGGGAATTTAGAAAAATTCCTGGGGGGGGGGGACGTAGTTCACCGTCACATATAGTCTGGTGTTGTAGGTTGACATGATTATTTGAAATGGAAAATATACTTAATTAGAATTATTGCCTCAACGAGCTAAGATTTTTGTTTATGAAAGGAGTTTAGATGTTTAATGACTTTTTAATTAATTAAAATTTTATCTTATATTCTACAGTAACATGGGAATTTAGAAAAATTCCTGGACGGTTGCAGAACATTTAAAAACATGTGCAGGTCCAATTTTCAATAGTGATAGACGTTTAACATCTAAATACTTTTTGGGTTTATTATCAAAGTGTTATTGTTATTTTTTTCTATTTATATTATCATTGTACAAAATTTGTTTTTATTGATATTTACTTTTATAATATTTTATCTTTGAATATTATACATTTTGAGAAAAGAAATTAATAGAGTTAGATAGATAATATTTTTCTTTGCTTAATTTTAATGTTACAGATGTTAAATGCATATTTACAACTCACTTTTTTTTTTTTCTATTTACATTATCGTTGTACAATTTTTCTTTATTGGTATTTACCTTTATAATATTCTATCTTTGGATATTATATATTTTGAGAAAAGAAAATGATAGAATTAGATAGATAATATTTTTCTTTCCTTAATTTTATTGTTAGAGATGGTAAATGATTATTATACTTACTTTACATGGGAGTAGCCTTAATTGTCACTATAACTGTCAACTCGTGTTAAGCGTTTTTTAACTGCATGTTTTTTCCTTCGTCTGTACTTCCCTCTCTGTAGCTCTTGTTTTCCTATTCTTAGACACAGAGAACCTTTGTTCCTAAGTTGTATGATTTCCGTACAAGAGTTTTTGTGTTATTTGGAAGAAGGTTTATGTTCTTTCTTCGTCACCCGTCACTTTTGTTTAAAAATTTAGATAATTCTCAATTTGAGTTACCTTCATTTTTCCAAAGTCCAAAGACAAACTATTGTTTCAATTCACTAAATTGGCTTTCAGTTTCCTTCATATATGTCATGTTCAAGGTTTTAAAATAAGGTACGCAGTTGCAATTTAAATTGCAATTGGGGTCGTAATATTGTTATTTTGGTAGTCTTTGCTGAAGGAGATAGTGGAGAGGATAGGAAGAGAAAAACACTCAAACTCTTCTTATAAACTCATTTGAATTGATTTTTTGACTTTCTCATTACTATGCCTTTTTCTCACTTTGCCATACACTTCCTACTCTTGCCTTCTTATAAACTCTTCTTATACTGTTTTTAGTTACAGGGTTGCTAGTGTTAAGCTAATACTGTTTTTGTTGAGGAACAGTATTTTATTTATATTTTTTTTTATTTTTTTTCTTTTTTGTGATTCTGTTCCTGTATATGGATTAGAGTGTATATATCTATGTAGTGGAACCCTTAAACCCTACTAGAGGTTGAGCCCTGGATAAAGTGCTTGGACCCTGAGTATAGGTACTTTTGGGCCAGCACCACTAAGTTGATATCATAGATGATAAAATTGATTGAGGTTGATGTGTTGATTTGTTTAATTGATTAGCTGTTTAGCTGTCGTGTTAAACTGTTGGAGTGATTTATTGTTATCTGGCTTTTGGTAATGTTTATACTGGACAAATTACTGTTATAATGTTATTGTTATTTGACCGGTGGTTGAGCGTTGATGAGAGTATGGTGAGTGATAATGTTGTTCGGGTTGATATTGTTGTAGTCCCAACCGTGGAGCTGTGGCTCGTAGACGCAAGGCGTCGTGATGCTAATGCTGATGTGATGTTGATGATGATGTGATGCGATGTGTCGTGGTGTGGACGAGTGTTTAGGCGTGAGGTTCCGATATCAACCTGCGATGGATGTTTGTTGCATTTTCATATCATTTCATACCACAGCATTTGGTCCCAAAAGGGGATGTCCAATTGGGGACGTTACTTTAAATCCCTAGGCGGGATGTGATGTGATTTGATGTGATGTAATCCCGACAGGGATATCCAATTGGGGACGTGATATATCGACCGATATACATATAGGGAAGTTAGCATATACATAGGGACTAGGATCCCTCTTGTAGGCTTATTTGAGAGAATGATGTTTGAGATGACTGTGATGGGTGACTTAAGAGATAAGTGATGTTGTGTTGTATATGTTATCCGTGTTGTGTGATGTATATATATGCTGTACTGATGCCCCTCTCCCATATTAATGAATTATGTTTCTTATCTCTCTTTATTTTCTATATGTGTTACTTTATTTAATGGGAAGATCCCGAAGAGGAATCAGCTGCTGAGGAACTGAACGGCATTTCGTACGAGCCTGACGCCGGAGGACGGGCCACGGACCCTAGCCCCGAGAGGTTGGGCAGTGATCGTGATTAGCCGGAGAGCTATCTCTCGGCCTATCTTTCGTACTTTTATTTTGGTTGGTACTAATATACTCTGTATGTACTACTTTATACTATAACCCTACTGATGGGGCAATGATGTATGTGATATATTTATTTATATTTTAAAGCTGTGTACTCTGAAGCGTTGCGTGCCGTGTATTTGTTTGCTTCCTCGCTCAATTTTTCAGCTTCGCTTCGTATTAATAAGGGGCGCTAACGTTTATTATGCGATTAAGAGTAGTTAATATGTTAGGTTTTACTGATGGGACGGCGGGTCGTCTCATTAGAGATGGTAAATGATTATTATACTTACTTTACATGGAGCAGCCTTAATTGTCACTACAACTATCAACTCGTGTTAAGCGTTTTTTAATTGTATGCTTTTTCCTTCGTCTTCACTTCCCTCTCTGTAGCTCTTGTTTTTTTATTCTTAGACACAGAGAACCTTTGTTCCGAAGTTGTATGATTTCCGAACAAGAGTTTTTGTGTCATTTGGAAGAAGGTTTATGTTCTTCCTTCGTCACTCGTCGCTTTTGTCTAAAAATTTAGATAATTCTCAATTTGAGTTACCTTCATTTTTTCAAAGTCCAAATACAAACTATTGTTTCAATTCACTAAATTGGCTTTCAGTTTCCTATCTTTTTTGCTCCAATTTGAACCCATTAAATTCACTAAATTAGCTTTCAATTTACTAAATTGACTCTCGATACTTTACATTCAGAATTTTCAGTCAATCGAAAAATAAGGTACGTAGTTGCAATTAAAATTACAATTGAGGTCGTAATATTGTTATTTTGATAGTCTCTGCTGAAAGAGATAGTGAAAAGGATTGGAAGAGAAGAACACTCGAACTTTTCTTATAAACTCCGTTAAATTGATTTTTTTGGCTCTCTCTTTACTTTGCCTTTTTCTCACTTTGCCTTACACTTCTACTCTTGCCTTATTATAAACTCTTCTTATACTGTTTTTAGTTACAGGGCTGCCCGTGTTAAGCTAATATTGTTTCTGTTGAGGAACGGTATTTTATTTACATTTGTTTCATTTTTTTTCTTTTTTGTGATTCAATTATTCTATATGGGTTAGAGTATTAATATATTCTAAAACAATATATCTTTTACTTATAAAAAAAAACTAACCCTAAAATTGGAATTCACTCTTTTTCCAATTTTTTTAAGTAACAACATTAATTTATACCTAAGATATCTGCCGTTACCTCCAGAAAAAGAAAAAGAAAATAAAACAATAAAAAAACAAAGATACATATAATATCAATACTTCGTTGCAAGTGATGCTGATGCTACATAGATCTAAGCCAAATTTCTCGTGGCGCAAAGTAAAGATTAATTCTCCAGATAATACCGAAGTAGTACAGGTTTGAGGTTTGAAGTTTTCTACATATAGGAAAAGGATTGGCCAACCTGATAAGTGATGATACACTGCAAATTTTAGTACTTTCCATGCTCAATGAAACCAATTGACCATTCTATTCGCAGCCATAATTACATAGTAGTCATATGGAGCCATATTGATATAGATGGTTAATTGGGGCTGATTGTGCTTCTAATTAAGGAGCAGAGAAAGCATCACAATGTTGGAGCCACTTTGGTTCCTGAGCAGTGGCTGTATTGGCTTCTGAGCTGCCCACAAGAGCTTCAAAAGCGCTTTTGGCTTTGTTATAACACTTGCGTTGCCGGATGCGTCGGAGGACAACTTTTTTGTCCAAGGTTTGAGATTTAGAGGCTTTGGAAGACAAGGAAGGCTTCAAGTGGAGCTGGCTTGATATGACACCAACTGTTTCAGAGTCCTTCCCCTCTAAGTGTTCAAGACTCTCCTTCTCACTCTCTGAGAAAGCTGATTGAGTTCCAGAAATCATGAAAGCCATATTTTCTCTCTGTTTTTCTTTGTGATGAAACCAAAATGTTGTCATAACCTCTAGCAGTTGAAGTGGCGAAGAAGGTTCTTATATATTAGTGATATAGACACTTTAATAATAACTTTATATTTGTAATATGAAAGTTTTAGTTTTGGGACCCGGTATAGGAAGTGGTTTCACTTTCAGGGAGCCGGTTGTTTTTTTCAAACAAGGGGTGCAAGCGGAAATAGGGCGGTTGGAACAAAAAGTGCGTGGCAAAAGGATAGAGATTCAGCGCATATGATTGAAACCAGCAACGAGATTCAGTTGGCTCTGTTAAGCGGTGTGGTGTCAAACGTACAGGATGCCACATTTCACTATTCCTACGTGGCTAGTTATGGTTAAGAGATATTTCATTTGGCCATTTGCTGCGAAACTGTGGCACGTGAATTCGTCTGAGAAATCACGAGAGAGTATAACATAGTTTGAAGATCCAAATTACTCCTCAAATTTGGGATCCACTTTTAATCCTTTAAAAAAATAAATTAATTATTTAATCTCTCAAAATTATAAAAATAGGACATATTAGTTTTTAGGTTTAGTTTTGACACCCATTTATTTATTTAAGTGTTTCATTAATCATTCTACTTGATCCATTAGCGATTCTGTGTGACCTATCACGAATTTAAACCGTGAAAAATGAATGAAAAATGAAAAAGTCCATAATTTTAAGGTATTTTGGTTTTAAAATTGTTCATGCTTTTTCCAAATTTTATTCTTTTTTCACAAAGAAAAATTGTCTTAGGTCATGCAGGATCACTAACGAATCAGGTCGGATGATTAATGTGACACGTATGCAAGTAAATGGACGTCGAAACTAAACCTAGGGACTGATGTGTCTCCCGTTTATAAATTTGAGGGACTAAATTATTAATTTATTTTTTCAGGGACTAAAAGTGATTTTCCTAAAATTTTCGGTAACTAATTTGGACCTTCACTTTATAATATATTAATAATGTTAACCCGCGGTGTTTGTTTATCTTAACATATTTATGAAAATGTTTAAAGTGCGAATATAATATTGATTTAATTAGTATATATATGATTAGGGTAAAGATTTTTTTTATACTTACAAGAGGTGGCAAATCAATCGTTTGGTCCGATCCAGCCTGGTCCAATCGAGTCAAAGTATAAAATTGGGCCTGACCAGATTTGGATCAGTCTAGTATTTTGGTGGTCCAATCCAACCCAACCCGACATTTTGGCAACTAACTTTTTTTATCTTTCTTTTTCTTAAATACATATATATATATATATATATATATATATATATATATATATATATATATATATATATTAAAAATACTAAAATATAGTATAAATCATAATTTAAAATACGTAAACAAGTGTTAAAGAAATATTTTTTCATAAAAGTCATTAAATAAGTATATTTTTTTATCATTAATAAATTGAAAGATCATTTATTTAGAAGTTATACTATAAACTATGAAAGTATGTTTTAACGGCTAAAGATAAGTGTATAAAATGTTTTTACAAAAAATAAAAAAAGGGGTCATCGGCCAGAACTAGCCCAATGAACCGACTAGGTCGGCCCAATCCGGATTTGGTTCGGGCCTGCATTTTGCTAGCCCCATCTAGTTCGAAGTCGGGATAGTTCAGTCCGGCTCGGCGGATCGGGTCCAAATTGCCAATTCCACTTACAATTAATCATAAATTATTAGGTAGGTAATGTTAGAAAACATGACATCCATGAAGGATGTAAGAAATTGAGAGAAAAGTGAAATTGCTATTTGATTGAATGAAAAGTGATCACAAGGTGATTACATCAAATATTTATATATGTTAATGATCTAGCAACGAATTATTAACAAACTAACTTATATCCAACTAAGACTAACAATATCTCTAATAGGTAAAAATATTTTACTCTTATTCTAACTATCTTAAAAAAATTCAAATCATAATTGATGATTAATTGATCAGTATGTATAACAATTAAACTCATAATATTTCCACATTTGTTTCAAGTTTTTAAAAAAATGTTTTCATGAGTCAATTACTATTTCTAGAAATGTTGACACTCCTATATTTTAGTATATTCTCATGTCCATCATGAGAGATTCAGAGAGGTTTGAGAAAGTTATAACAGGAAATAAAAAAAATTACTATATCAAACTATCAAAATATCCTTGTAACATCAGTAACTATCTCACTTCTCACCTTATCACATCGCTTCATCTTATCTAGTTTGTGTTTTAATTTATTCATTTTATTTTTTAAAATTATTTAATAGCCACAACAAAAGCATTATTACAATAACCTTTGATCGGTAAAATAGATTGATTAGTTCTGTACGTTATTTTTATTTTTTACTTTGGTCCTATATTTTTTTTTTTATTTTGATCTTATACGTTATGTGTCTTCAACGTTATTCCTTTACGTCAATTCCTTCTTGACAGCGTCAGTTTTAGGACTAATATAAAAAATAAAACATAACATATAAGACTAAAATGAAAAAAATAAATGTTTTATTTTTTATCTTCCATATTAATCATTTCCGTCAATTCCTTCTTAACGGTGTCAGTTTTAGGAATAACATTAAAGACGAAACATAACATATAAATGAACAAAATGGAAAAAAAACAAAACAAATAGAACCAAATGTAAAATAAAATATATATATATATATATATATATATATATATATATACACGGCACCACTCAACCTTTTAATTTTATATAGGATGATGGAAAATTTTAATATACCAATATGTAACCATTATTATAACATATTAGTTATAAAAAAAATCATTAAAATGTACCAAAAATCATTTAAAACTAAAATGTTTCTTTTACAGAAAGCTTAATTTTTATATTTTTATTTAAGTTTTTATTAGTTACATTGAAATTAATATTTAAATAATATTTTATAGGTTAAACTTGGTCCCTATACGTAACGTCAATTTTGAATTTGGTCTCTATATATGAAATTTTTTGAAATTGGTCCCTATATGTACATTTATTTTTAATTTGGTCCTCGCCGTTTATTGGTGTCATAACACAATTTGTTAAAGTTAAAGTATAGAGACCAAATTGAAAATGATTGTCACATGTAGGGACCAAATTCAAATTTTTATTTTGAATTCGATCCCTGCATGTAACATTAATTTTCAATTTGATCCCTAAATGTTGGTCCCTATAACTTGACGGTGTTACAACACCAATAAACGGCGAAGATCAAATTAAAAATAATTGTACATGTAGGGACCAGTTTCAAAAATTTTCATGTATAGGAACCAAATTCAAAATCAGTGTTACGTATAGGGACAAAATAATTAGTTTAACCTATTTTATATAGCACGAATATTTTGATAACTATGACATATATTTCCAACAATATACATCATCAACCCAATAAGCTTTTAAATTATTTCAGGTCATTTCAAAAAACATTCCCATGAATTTTAAATTCTAACCAAACATATTTTTTTAAAATACCCCTAATAACATTTCTGGTAATAACGTTAGTAGAAATATGATTCTCGAAAATATAATTTTATACCTCCAAACAAGTGTCCCTGAATAAAAATTGTGTTTTTAAGGGGGTGCACTAAAAACGTTAAGGAGTATAATAGTCTTCGTCAAGATCCTCATTAGAGACCTCATGAGTCTTAAACCTTATATAAAAAAAAGTAATAGATACTATTGCATTATACTAGACTATGTAAAATTTGTGCACACCAAAAAAGACTCCGTAAAATTTGTGAGAGAAAAAAACATGAGTATAAAACTTCAGTCCAACAGAATTCTAATCCTGTAATGGGACTCAAGATTAGCACACCAATTATTTATCAAAAACGAAAAATGAGTTTATCTGATACCATTCATCGATAAAAGTCGGATGCACGAGTTATAAATTGGTTACTTTAAGGGATGGTTGATAACGTAGAAGAAAAACAACGGGCAAGTTAAGCTGTTTTCAAGTAAACCGAGGGCGCATCCTCGTATTTTTTGTTTTTTTTGGAATACCGTATCCTCGTATCTTTATGCCGCTTTCACTTTACACTTTAACTCTAGCGCAAGCAATTCTCTACAACTACTTCTTATAAACGATCAACTTAGTTTTGGATTTCAAGTCCTATTTTGTCGTGTAAGATATTGAAAATTTGAATGCTAAACGCAAATAACATTGACACAGGAAATAAAGAATGAAGCAAAAGAGTAACGAGTACATAACGGTGGTGTCTAAGATAGTACATAACGGTGGTGTCAGACATGTTCACCATAGTGCAGGCCATTTTGTAGTTTTTTTATTATTTTTTGAAATTTTTTATTTTGTAAATTTCAATAGTATCCGTATCACACACTATCATTCCCACCCCACTAGCAACCAGCTATCACACCACCCCACCAGCAACCAGCCCTCGCTGCCGACCTCAGACTCCGCCTCATCGATGTCGACACCTCCCACGTTGAGGAGATCGTCGACACCGTCATGACCCTCTTCCTCGGCCTCTTCCGCCAGACTCACCTGCTCACGCGGCAGACGCTCTCGGCCTCCGGAGAAATGGGAAAGAAACAACTGGGGACGAAGCTTTGGATCTAGTTTATTGGGGGGCGATCTGTGTTGGTTCACCTCCGCCACCGCCCTTCTCCGTTTTGCTCAGGCCGTCGCTGCACACCAACCCCAGGGTAATTCTCCGGTCAAGCTTCGTGTTGCAACTTCCGTCGTCCTGAGCCTCAATCCTCTTCTCCGGTCAACTCATGGTTCTACCTTCCACCGTTGCACCCAGCAACATCCACACACAATAGCGCGAGTGGAACCCAGATCTGCATCCTCCACCTCAGGTTGCCGCTCAAAGCCTCCGCCACTCCAGGAACGTGGTCAGATCTGATTTATTGTGGGGGCGAGGAGACGATGTGGTCGAGCAGTAGCTGCGCGCTTGGAAGAGGGGTTGTTGCGACGATAGTGGCGGTGGCTGGATCCTCCGGCTAGTGGTACTGCTGATGGTGGAGTGAGATGGATTTTGGATATGGGCAAAATTGTCATTTGATGTTTTTCTGATGATCTGCTGAATGGGTACCCATTTTTAATCTTAGCCAGTCAAATATTTTAATATTAAATCTAATGGTTAAAACCTTATGCACCATCATGAACCATATGACAAGGTGCTTCACACTAGAAGCCATCGTACATAACCAAGAAGACATGCCACTTTAAATGACTGTCGTGAAGATGGTGCACTCTCTGTGATCAACTTCAGGCCATGAGATGATCATGAGTTATATATAGAACACGGTCACCATTTTGATCAACAAGATGCTCTTATGTATCAATTACTCCAATTTAACACTCCCTCATACCATTGTTATTAGTCTTACACCCTTCGGTCCTTAATATAAAAGACAAAAGCGACTTTTTTTTGTCCAATATATAAGAAAAAGTGACTCATTTTTAAATGCATTTAATATTAAATTTCAATTATACCCTTATTTTATTATGAGAGAGAATATTAGAAGTAATTAAGTTAGTGAATTAGAAGTAATTAATATAAGGACATTTATGGAATAAAATTTAAATTTATAAAAGTATTAAATGAAATCAACAGATTCCAATTCATTTCCTTGATCTTGATGATTTTGTCAAATGTTTCTTATATAGGACTGGCGGGTGTATTAGATAAAAAAAAGTTGTCTTATTTTATGTGTGATTTTATCAAGCTAATGATTTATTAATTGTTTGTTTTCCTAACTTCACCTTTAATAATAATGATATTAATTGTTTGTTTTCCTAATAATTACTTCGTCCGTCTCATATTACTTGTCCCATTTGATTATGCACAACTCTTAAGAAAATGATTAGGTTCACTAACTTTTATGATAAAATGACCCTCTTTACCTAAAATACCTTTATTTAAATTGTGTAGTTGTATGTAACTATAATTACACACCTTCTCTCACCAACCACTATTTAAAAAGAGTAGTTTTGGAAAAAAAGCAATGAATACTTCTTGATTTTCTAAAGGAACAAGTAATTTGAGACAATGAAATATTTCAAATGGGACAAGTAATATGAGACAGAGGGAGTAATGACTAATGATTAACTTGATGGTGTAGTCACTGTTTGTTTTTCTAATAATGACATGCCACTAATTGTTTGTTTTCCTAACTTCGCCTTTAATAATAGAGAAGAATTATTTGTTATACGGAAAATAATATTAAGTATTTCAATCAGTGGTGGATTTAGGACATTCAGTAAGTGGGGCAATTTATTTCCAAAAAATTTAATAATAATTATCATACATACAAAGATAAAATCATAAATGTTAAAATCATAAAATTTAATATATCTAATCAAATATAGCCATAATTTTTCTTTACATGATTTCATGTTTTAAAATGAGTTAAAACATGAAATCACGTTCAAGTCGCGATGAATTTGCTAGTTTACTTTCGGAAAACAGACTTTTTTTACTTAGTTCTTATTTACTCTGAAAATCGTGATAAAATTTTTTCTTCATACCACACTGAAGAATATATACTCAAGGTAATTATTAACAATATTCATATACACATATATGTATCACCAGTTAACAACATACATAGGAGACTTTGGATAACACGTCCGTCTCCAAAAGATAAACTAATAGAAGTAAACATTGCAAGCCTACGAACTAGGTAGCGATAGTCTGGAAACTGTATCTCAAAAACCCTGACCATCAGTAGCCGCTAACAGACTACCCAAAAGACACTATCTCAAAAAGAAACCCTAAGCTGGTCCGACAAAACTAGTGTCTAACGTACATCGTACCAATGAGACTGGGTCCCGTCTTCAACCATCCATATCTCTTCGTCATCAACATCGAGCAGCTCAAGCTACCGTGTCCCTAAGCGACCCAGAGGACTATTGATAAACATCTGTACATGTATCCAAAAACATAACATGGTGTCCAACATGTACAGCCAAGAGTGAGAAACCAATATATGAATTCAAAGTACAACAACTACATGCTTAAAACACAACCAATAGATTCATACATCAAATACAGTTATTGAGCATGATAAACACAACACAGAATATCATGATAATAAATAAAACACAAGGGTTTCGTACCCAACAATCATCGTTGTCTTCAAAGCGTATGCATGACACTTTCACATATATCATCTAACACTTAGTTCTTAATTTCCGGAAATCCCATCACCTTTCAAAGAGCGGATTAGGCTCACAATTCATTATCCCGCAGGCAACAATGACAAGCACTAACTTGCTAAACAGGTACATGAATCCCATGATAATACGCGATTCTCACATGGGGGCGCAATCAGAGGTACTTAACAACTATAATCAGATCATACTATACTGTCCAACTCAAGGCACAATACGTTCTCCGAACACGTATGACCCATTGTCTATCAAGGCACAATGTTACACAATGACATAAGTCATCCCCAGGTTTCCTTGCCATCAAGGTCCCTTCATTTTCAACGGCACGTCTGCCAAAACATATGCATGAGAAAACCTTTGTTTTTGTCTGTTTATCTTTGTCGTATCATTATTTCCTCATTGAAGCTCAAAGCTATCAACCACCACAACTTTTTGACACTTAAGTCTTTTAACTTTTATCGAAAGGTGGACACACAGTCCAAAACACAGCTCGAACCCAAAAACCATCAACCGATGCACCAATCTCAGAGTTTGGGCTCTAGAGCACACAACTTGTCCACGAGCTTACAGGACCACAACGATTGTCCACAAGCTTACGGGACCACTTAGCTAACACGAATCCTTGATCCACGTGTTCTATAGAACACTAGAACCCCAACGTCTCGGTTTCTAGATTCACGTCGAAAACAACCATTTCTTTTTGAAAACCAAAAACCAAAACCCATATCTCCGAAGCTTTACACAGCCTTCGAGATCGGTTTTCCATAAAAACAACTCTTGGTCGAAAACCACGTTCTCTTTTGAAGTACTTTGGTAAACCACAACACTTTGAAATACGGTTCGTGTGACACCCTTAATCCGGCATCACATTTGTAATCCAAAACACATACTAAACGTTAAATAAAACTTGGTAGTTTTACTTTCGGAAAGCAGTTTATTTATTATATCTTATTATGTCCTAAAAATCATGACAAATTTTTTTTATTATTTAATAACTATAAATGACAACAACTCAGAGTAATGACAGATACTCGTGTATATATATATATATATATATATATAGTTAGTATATAAAACAAAAGAATGGTGGACAACATGTCCCTTCAAAATAAAACTAGTGAAAGTAAAATACTAAAACATCTAAAAACTAAGTAGCGATAGTCAGGAAACCATATCAATAAAACTCATGGCCATCATTAGCCGCTAACAGACTACCCAAAAATCGCTACCTCAGAAGAAAAGTCTACACCCTACATTGGTCAAGACTAGTGGAACCCATTGGACAGTCCTCCAAAAGAGGGCCCAAGGTCCCATCAGAAGAGTGATCCGGGAAACTACATCCCCATCAATCATCCCTGTATCCCCAGCTCCTCTGCCCGGAGCATCCCCGTTCTCTAGAGGATGGTACTTGGGTGTCGCTATGAGCTCCTCCTCCTCGGGATCCTCCTCCTGCGGCCCCATGGGCACCAAAACAAAAGGGGGGGAGGGGGAGGGGTCACAGGCGGCTGCTGCTGCAAGGACTGGACGACTGGAATGTTGTGCTGTAGCTCCCCCTGGTCTACCAGGTACTGAAGAATCATCCAGATCGGTGGTATCAAAATCTGGATGGTCTCCACTGTATGGACCTTCTCCTGAGGTCCCACCTTAGTATTCCTGATCAGAGTGCAGACCGGCCCTGTATATGCCGCACTGGTGGCTCCTGGGTGTATGACCCATGCGGCAGGGTCCTCATGGTGATCAAAGGTGAGGGAGCGGACTCCCGTGGGAGCTAATCCTTCGCTCCCCAGATTCATCTGTACATAGTATACATATATATGTCCAACCAAAAGCAGAACAATCCAGAAAAATTACAAGGGTGAGAAACCAATATATGAATCCAAAAACGACAACTACATATCCAAACACACAGCAGATTCATATAAGCATATCGCACAAAATATCATCATGCATAATATGGCACAATATATATCAAGGTACCAACAGTAAAAACACAAGGGCCTCGTGCCCCACAGTCAACATTATTTTCAAAACGTACGCATGAACACTTCCACATAAGTCAACTAATATTTAATTCTTAATTTCCGGAAATCCCATCACCATTCAAAAACAATGAGTTGATCAGACTCAAACGTCATTGACCCGCCGGCAACAATGACTAACACCAAAATAAATTAGTAAAACGTAAGCACTTAACCTCCCAGGAAATAATACATGGGTGCGCATGTCAGTGGTACTTACGATGTATAAGTCATACTATATTGTCAAACTCAAGACACAATATGCACACACACGGAACGTATGACATCATTGTCCATCAAGGCACAATGTTACATGATGACAAAGTCATCCCCCATGTTTCCTTTACCATTAAGGTCCCCTTATTTCACGGCACGTCTGCCAAAAACATGAATGCATGAGAAAATCATTTTGTTTTCGATAGTTTATCTTTGTCGTATCAATGTTTCCTTGTTGAAGCATCAACACTATCAACCACCATAATGTCTTAGACTCTTTAAGCCTTTACAACATTTTTCTCAAAATAGGACATTTAGTCCAAAACAGCTCGAGCCCAAAAATCTCTAACCGATGCACTAGTCTAGAATTTTGGATTCAAGAGCATAAAAGCATCCACATGCTTTACAGGACCACAAAAATTGTCCACAAGCTGGCAGGACCAACATACTAACATGGATCCTTGATTCACGTGTTTTTGCAGAACCCTAGAACCCCGACGTCTCGGTTTCTAGGTTCCAAGACCAAAAACCACATTTTTCTTAAAAACCCAAAACTAAAACCCAAATCTCCGAGCCTTATACAAAGCCCTCGGGATTGGTTTTCTATAAAACAAAACTTGGCCTAAAGACCTTTTCTTTTCTTTTCGTCGTTTTTTGGTAAAACACAAACTTGAAATACAGTTTGTAAAAACCTTTTTTCTTGGATAAAACCAAATAATTTGAAATCACGTTTCTCGAAAACGTTTTTGCTCAAAAGATTAACTTTATTATTTTAAAAACCAATAAAGTGTTCCCAAAATACTATTCATCCTAAAAACTTCATTTTTTCTTTATTAAAGCCAATTCTTTCCCATTTTGCTCTTTAAGTCGACTTACCTTACCCTTAAAAATCAAATATTTATTATTATTTTATTACAAAAAGATAATTTATTTCTTTTTCTCTTAAAATTACTTGAAAAATAATTAAATATTATTATTTTTCTTTAATCCACGTCTCAAACTCTTTGAAACTTTTAGGTTACATATTGTCGGATCCTAATCGGTATTAGGTACTTTAATGCAATAATCCCCGCAACAGGGCACATGATACATCCATACATTTATTCCAATGTTATACCATAAATTCACATATAAGCAGGTATATCATGCATATGCAATTATCAGTAGTAAAATAAATCACTCCACAAACAATCAAACACAGCTAAATAGTTACATACTAAATATACAAACACAGCACATAGCTGTCAGAATTGGAAGTGCACCCTTCCGATCCATCTGAAACTTTGCTCGATTATCCCTCGATTACTACACACATACAATCAATCAATGCATTAACACAAAACACAGATTTTCTCCTATTCTATACCTCTAGGGTTCGGCCCTATGACTTTAAAAATAGCTAGGGAGCTCCAAAAATTCTCATCTCTTGGACACTACCCTAACTAAGTGAAATAACCCTAGATACAAACTTACAACACCAAAAACCTACTCCCCCACTACATGGAGGTTTCGGCCTCTCCTACCCAAATGGGTTGGAAAATTTTCTTGGCTCTAAGCTCTTGGATCATGGAAGGATGTCATGAACCTAGGCCATAGAAATTGGTTTGGTATTAAAATGATTTTTCTACAATTTTTCATGGATTATTGAAGTTTATGGGTTAAAAACCCTAACCTCCATGAAATTGAGATTTGAAGAGAGAAAGGAGAGATTGAGAGAGATGGGAGAGCGTTACTACCTCCTAGATAAGTTTCCTTCAAAGAAATGAGTTCAAATCACTCAAAACTCCAAGTTTTCAAGCTTTTTCTATGGAGGAAAAATGAAGAACTAAGAAGAGAAAGAAAGAAAAGTGAGATAGGGAGATGAAGAAAGAATGGCTGAGTATGGCCTAGGTGAGGATGAGTGAAAATAGATATTTTCTCACTTTAGTAACTTAGTAATTAAGTAAAAGGACAATTTGGTAATTTGTTTAAAAGATCAAAGGCAATTTGGTCATTTCGCGTCCAGATATTTTGAAAATCATGACATTGTCACGAGCCCCTAGGTGACTTGACACTGACTTGACATCAAGATTATCCGTTCGCGGGTCCTGTGAAACCCTTATACGACTCCAATCGTTACCCAGTTCGATTCTTGGTTTGAATATAATATATTATTTTCATTTTTGAACGTCAAGACGCATTTTAGTAAAAATGTAGAGGATTGAATTCTAAGACTAATATTCTCGTCTGATAGTCAAAATTAGGTTTTGATAGTAGTAAAACACTACTATCCGTGAAACGTAGGCCGGGCTCCGTTTGAGTTTTCGGTCCAAAAATTAATCGTAGGTTCCTACGATTATATGGAGCATGAATATGATTTTTGTTTTCCCAAAATCATTTTCTAAAACACAGATAAAAATATAAACTCATTAATCGAGTTTATTGTCCTTAGAAAGTACGAAAAATCGGGGTGTTACAGTTCGTAAAAAAACATTTTTCTTGAATAAAACAATTTATTTCAAAACTAGATTTTCTTGAAAACACTTTTACTTGAAATGATTCGCTTTATTACTTTAAAAACGGTCGATGTTTCCAAAACGCACATTTTACTTCAAAACCTTACTTTTCTCGAACTAAAGATATTTTTCTTCCTTATGTCTTTTCATTCTTTTTAATAAAGTATGTTTTAGTTTACTCATTCTCAAAAAGATATCCATTTCATTTTATTTCCAAAATCCTTTGAAACCTTAGCCTTTTATTTTCTTATTTTATATTCCAAGCTTCTTGAAGCTTTTAACTTTACTCGATTTCGAACCCAAACCGATGTTACGCCCCTTAACACAATATCACTCATGACAAGCATACATAATGTCATCCACCATAATTAAGCATAACAAAGCAAAATCATGCATAATCAGGTATAATCAAATATGAGCAAGCATAAATAAATCACTCCACGTCAACACAGCGCATAAAAATATTACAAGCCATATACACAAACACATCACATAGCTGTCGGAAATTGAATTTCTCAGGTTTATCCCCTTACCCGTTGAAGTTTTCCACTCCTTGAAAAGTCGCCTGATCAAACCGAAAGTTGTTCGATTTCTCGTCCGATTACACAACGACAGCTACACACATACAAACAATCAAGATATCAACTTTAATTAACACAAAAACTCCTATTCTCCTCCACCTAGGTTTGGCCAAAGGCTAGGAAAATTAGCTCGGGATACCAAAAATCCCTATCTCTTGGATTCAATGCTTACTAAGTGTGATAGGACTAAATCAACACTTGCTAAACAAAAATTTGAACAAAACCCTATCCACCCAAAAAGGGGAGGTTCGGCCCTTCATACCCATATGGGTTAGAGGACTCCTTTGGTTACAAGCTCTTGGATTATGAAGGAGGACAATGAAACTAGCTCATAGAAATTGGTTTGACATCTACAATTTCTTATGAATTTATGAAATTTAGCATCAACTTGAGAAAAAGCTTCAAACATAAGATTCAATGGAGTAAAGATGAAGTTTGAGAGCTCAAGAATGGAATCCATACCTCCTAGATGATTAAGGTGAGCAAGGTTGTCAACTTGCTTCACAAACTTCTTGAAGATTCTTTGAAGAAATGGAGAGAAATGAAGTGAAGAAGAAGAAGGAAATGAAGAGTGAAAAATATGATGAAGGGGGTGTGGGAAGTAGGAAGGGAGAGATAAGGAGGTTTCACTTTTTCACTTAAGGGTAGAATAGACTTTTCACCCTATGGTAAATATGAAAAAGATCAGGGGCATTTTGGTCATTTAGCGTCCAGATATTTTAAAAACCATCATGATGCTGGCACACATCCCTAGGTGACTTGACCTGACGTGACTTCAAGATTATTCGTTAGCGGGTCTCGGTATATCCCTATCCAGCTCCGTTCGTCACCCAGTTTTAGATTACGCCCGAATAGTTTATTATTATTCCGATTTTTAGTGTATGAAACCAATTTTAGCAAAATTGTAGAGAATTTGATTCTAAGATTAACTGTCTCGTTCACGAGTCCAAATTAGGTCTTCTGAGTAGTAAAATACTATCGTCAGTGAAAAACGTAGACCGGGTTCCGTCCGAGTTTTCAACCCAAAATTTAACCGTAACTCCTTACGATAATGTAGAGCGTGACTATGGTCTCAGTTTATTTTAATTCACTCTCTAGACCCTGCGATAAAATGCAAACTCATACACAATTTATTGACCTTAGAAGCTTGAAAATCAGGATGTTACAGACTAAATTCGCCAAAAAAAAAAGTCGAGGGACTATTTAAGGTGATTTAGGGTGTTCTGACTTGGGGAATTGGTTATGGATGTGGGTTTCTATTTTTATTTTAAATAATGGGTTGCTGAGAAAGTTTTAGTGTGTTGTTTGTTAGGATATGATTTGGTTCATCGGTATAAACTGAAATCAGTTCAACTAAGTTTTCTAAGAGTTGCTTTCCTCTGTTATGTTGCAAAGAACTAAACTTCTTAATATTTCTCTTCTTGTTTAGCTTTGATACATTTTGTTTGTAACATGCATAATTACTAGAGTTGTTTGGCTTCGGTCTCTTTGATTTCTGGGGGTGTCATTATTTTAACTTGAAAGATTTTCTTAATCCTAATACTTCCTCAATCCTTGGTTATCATTCTTGGATTTTTGGAATAGAGAAATTCGTGGCTATTTGTATGTTTTATTTTCTTCAGCAGTTGATGTTAATTCACTTGTTCTTGAGTTATTGAGATTGTGTTGCAAAATGACAAAGCTTAGTGATGTTTTTGATGGAATGGCCATGTGGCCATGGATGGCCACGGTGTTTATGGGTAAGTTTGTGTGAGAGAGTTATTGTATCACCTTCCTCTGCAAATAAGTTACATTCTGAACAAATCAGATCTTGCCATTAACATATACGGTATATATGCATGGGATTTGGAGCTACAGAGGAACATATGGTGAATGAAAACTATAATTTGGTGGTAGTATTAAATAAACTATATGTGGAAATGATGCACTAAATAAACTTAGCAAGGACTAATCATAATGGAGGAAAGAAGATAATATCAATCAGATAAAGCTAGGGAGATAGAGTAAGCACCTTACGATAAAGCTAGGGAGATAGAGTGAGCACCTTACGATAAAGCTAGAGAGATAGAGTGAGCACCTTACTTGCTGCTAGTGTGTGTCATTTTCTGGTTTTTTAGACTATGTTGGTGTTCAGCTGCTATATATGTCTTTTGTGTTGGTGTGCAGCTACTGTAATGTGGTTGCTATGCCCTCTTATATAATGTTCTCTTTGGTTTTAGCACACTCTTTATATTATATATGAGTTTGGATACCCCTTGTACCCCGTTTTATAATATATTTTTGCTTTTGAAAAAAAAAAAGTCTAAGTTTGATTACATTATCATAAAATAGCTTGATTTCAATTATTGTTATGATGTGGATGATAACAAAATCAATAGGATGATACCTTCCTTTTTTTAAGTATAGGAGGATGATAACAAAGTCTAAGTTTTATTATTTGCTTCTGTTAATGAGGATGATCAGGGAATTTTATTGCACTGTAAGTAGGAGAGTGTTCTGCTTGTAAACTCACCACTTATTGAACAAAGAAGCCAATATATAAGGTTGATAAAGTTTTGTAATATTATAAAAAAAACCTAAAATCCATGAATCTTTAATCCTTTCTTTCATATTTCGGTCCCTATAATATATATATATATATATATATATATATATATATATATATATATATATATATATATAGAACTAATGAGGGAATTTATATAGGGCTTTAGTGATTGATAGAATTATAATTAAAGAGACACTTACCTTAATAAAAAGTGTGAACTTCAAACTGTATTCAAAACTTAAGGAATAGAACATTATCATGAAACTAAGGTAGATTTAATTAAGCTGGTATGCTCCTGTCAGTTTCGTTGGTCTGCATAGGAAATTGCTGTTATGGTGCAGGTCAAGTCTTTGGCCAACATATTTGGGTCATAAGGAAAAAGACCTTTTAAGTTTCTATGCCGCTGTTATAATATGACTTGTTTGGTCTGTGATGTTGTCAATTAAATTGGGGTTTGGTGCTTTCAGTATGCATGTGAAGTGGGGCGGTGGACCACTTGGTTAGCAGGCAAAAGTCTTTATTTTTTTCTGCTATTGGGTAGCTAAAGGTTAAGTGCAGGCAGAGTGTTTTAAGGGAGCAGTTTAGTAAAGTGTATAGGTTCCATTTGATGGACTGTTTCTCATTTTTGTTCTTTTTAACCATGTGTGGTTTTGGATTTTTCCTTTAGTGGGATAGGTTGCTGTAACATAAATGTTGCTCTTTCTTCAGGGACTGTATGAAAGCATGACTTTAAAACAAACTTCAAGAGGTTATAAAACAAGAGTTATGTAGAAAGAAGTCATTTGGGAGAAATAAACAAATTATTGTGATTAGAATTGAATTAGAAAATGATAGTTTTGAAATAATACCATTCTTCATTATATAATTTGAAAATGATTAATTTTGTTTTAAAAATGAGAATTGGCAGTGACCAATTATGAGGGCATAGGGATTAGCTAATCATATAACTAAACAAAAAGTTTACTCTTAATTTGCAAACGGAGTGAAGCCTCAAAGAGTCAAGACTACTGGGGTCTTCTTATTTTATGCTTCTGTATTTATATAAATTAAAGAATATATATGTTTATTTGCTCATGTAATGCTCAACTCATTCAAGTTTGTAGTAGTGGAAGTTATTAGTCTTGGGTTGTTTTAGAGAAATGTAAGTAATAGATTAACAGGTGTTTCTTTGTAACCTTGTGTCACTCTTAGTTGCTCAAACTGATTTCAGATTTCACTCTGACTCTCAATTCCTAAAATCTTGAAGTGCTTGTTCTCCATCCCGTCTCCCTCCACCAGGTAAACACCATTCCCTTTCTTTATTTTTCTGTTACATTATTTTGTGTTGCAACATTGAGGTTTATGTGACAAGTTGATAATGCTAAATTGATAATGTCGTTATGGGTAGAAGAAGATGTCAAACATGTAGTTAACTTATGTGCAATGGTTTACTTTGGCAGGACCGTTCGTGACACTTGCAGCTTACATTAGGAGTTTGAGGTGTGTATGCAAAGTTTTTTTTTTTTTTTTTTTTTTTAGCTATGTTTATATAATGTGTTATATGAATTGGGGTGTGTAATGTGTTTTTTTTATTTAGCTATGTTTATGTAATTTGTCATTTTTTTATTTGAATGATTGAATCACAAATTCGACTAGTCTGGCTGCTTTTGATTTTCGATGTTGCAATGTTTGCTCTCCAGGTTTCTTCAATTTTATGTCAGTATTACATCTTTGAATATGTAGATGCTCTTAGTGATCCATTTGATTTCTTTTGTGCTTGTGATGCAATATGTTTTAGTTCATTTAGGACTCATTGCTTTCCAATGTCAACTTTCTTGTAAAATAGTTGTGATGCGTTTTTTTATTATTATTGCAAACACTTTTAGGGGTAACAACATTGTTTATTTGATTGTCTTTTTTCTTAGCACATTTGGTTCATGTCAGAATTTTCACACATTTTTGTTAATTTTGATGAGGTAAGTTATTAAGTTGAAATCCCTGTAGAATGAGGTTTCTGTTAGATCTGTAATTTTAAATGGATGGAAGAGATCTCACTGACTTTAAAACATCATTGTTGGACTTGGCATATCTCCAATAGTGGGGGTTATGTATGAACATGTGTTGATTTGGTATTTAATGTCGTTGTTGAGATTTATTTTTATGTTACATTTCCAGCTTTTGTAATTCAACAGCTACCAATTTACTAAATCTGTAAAAAAAAAAAAAAAATTAATAAGTTAGCGTTGGCCTAGCCTTCGCTAATTTTAGCGTCGGCCAGGCCTTCGCTAATTTTAGCGTCGGCCAGACCTTCGCTAACCAGTTATGCCATAGCGTTGGTTTAGCGTGGGTTTTGGCCGACGCTAACTTAGCGTCGGCCTTTTCCTGTGTGTTCTAGCTGCCAATTTGCGTCGGTTTAGCCGACGCTAAACTAGCGTCGGCCGTTAAGGCCCTCCGCTAAACGTATCGACGAACGAAAAAGCGTAGGCCACGACACCGTCGCAAAGCCGACGCTAAAGTGGCGATTAGCGTCGGCTTTTTGCTTGTAGCGTGGGCTTTTGGCCGACGCTAATCTCTGTTTTTCTTGTAGTGTTTTCTATTTTCAATGTAATATTAAATACTTTATGCCAAGATAGATAGTGTCAGAAAGCATTATTAAATGTCGAAAATATGTGCTATTAAGTCCTGAATTTGGCGTAGTGATAAATAGATAGATGGATAGATTAACTGAATGGTTTTCTTTTTATTTTAAATTTTATCAAAATTAGTAACAGATTTTCGATGACCTTTAATATCCAAGACAATAGTTGTAAAAATGTAGCATTTTATAGTTAATAATGCAATAGTTTAAAACTTTCCATTCAAAGTTAAGAGAACAATTATTAAGTATTGAAAACGAATTATCATAGTAACAATTTAAAAATGTTCCTAGTTAACGTTAAGGGAACACTAAATCAGCATTGCGAAAGAAGTGTTGCATAAAACATATATTTTACGGCTACAGTCTTAAAATGGGGTTTTTGACCAAATTAGTGTTATTTTAAAAACTATTTACCAAAATGGGGTTGTTTTGTAATAATTTACCAAAATAGGATTGTTTTTGCCAGCATGGAATTTTTATTTTTTTTTTGCTGACGTGGAAGGCGCCACTTGGACTGGCGCCTGACGCCTTCCATAAAAATGCTACATGTCACACACTCATTGGTTCTATATAAATTTTTAAAAAAATAAAAGCTGCAGCATTCCTTGCGTGCGTCTGCGGAAACACTTGTTTGCTGGTCACTCTTTTGCTGTGACCCGTCTGCTGTTTCACTCGTCTGCGGAGACACTTGTCTGCTGGTCACTCGTCTGTTGTGACCCGTCTGCTGTTTCACTTGTCTGCTGAGACTCGTCTGCTGGTCACTTGTCTGCTGTGACTCGTCTGCTAGTCATCTGATGGTCACTCGTCTGTTGGTCACTTGTCTGCTGTTTCACTCGTCTGCTGATCACTTGTCTGATGTTTCACTCGTCTAAGTAAAGAAGTGAAACAGTAGACGAGACGCAGCAGACAAGTGAAATTGCAGACGAGTCTCAGCGGACAAGTGACCAGTAGACGGGTCACAGCAGACGAGTGACCAGTAGACAAGTGTCTCCGCAGACACGCGCAAGGAATGCTGTAACTTTTGTTTTTTAAAAATTTATGTAGAATCAATGAGTGTGTGACATGTGATATTTTTATGGAAGGCGCTAGTTGGACTGGCGCCTATGTCAGCAAAAAAAAAAAAAAAAATTCCATGCTGTCAAAAACAATCATATTTTGCTAAATTGTTACAAAACAACCCCATTTTGATAAATAGTTTCTAAAATAATACTAATTTGATCAAAAGGTCTTTTAAAATGTTGGCTAATATACTTTTAAACGACTTATTTACATATGTTGAAAAAAAAAAGTGTTGCGAAAAGTAACATATGTTGTAGTGGTGGTCAGAGTTGCAAAGAATAATTGATAAAAACTAACATTTAAATGGAAGGATACAATCACACACACACAAGAGACACAAAAATATAATATTTCTCAATAACCTCTTCTACTACAGTAATAGCATTACAGAAAAATAGAGAATGTACCCAAAATTCACAATGTATAAACTCACAAGTAATTTTTCTCACCTCATTCTCTACTTTTATCTCACTACCAGAAACTTTTTTTTAATGAAAGATTATAGAGGCCTTTTGTAAACATTTCTATTAATGCATTAATAATTAATTAACCATAGGTCTCCTACTAGTCAACTATCACATTTCAACCATCAGCGAAACATTCACAGCCAAGTGAGAAGGTTCTCTTCCTTTTATTGACTGCATACAAGCTTGTAATTAAGAGATTAAATTGATGTTAACTTCCTATGAAGGATTAAATTGTTGGCTCCACATTTGGCCGGCACTTTTATGTGGCTGGACAACTAATTAACATGGCTGATCAACAAAATTTAGAAAAAAAATTCTTTTTTAAAAATATAAAATAAATTAAAACTTCAAAAATATTAAAATAATGAATGAGAAAGAGTTATAACCATTTTTCGTCATCTTCCCATTTCTTTCTTCCTCCCCTTTTATGTTCATGACTTCAGATTGTTGGTGAATTTTTACTATATTGTATAATGATGTCTTAGTCTTTTTCAAAAATGTAATATAGGGATGGTAATGGAAAAGGTACTACAATATCTGTCCCCATACCCACGTTTTAAAAAAATACCCATACCCGGACCCATACCTATATGGATAACAATTTTAATATCTATATCTTTACCTGCTGGGTATCTAAGTACCCATACCCGCACCCATTACCCGCACTTTAATATAAGAAATTTGTGGATGTTTGAAAATATGATAAGAAATTTGTACTATCAAAAGACAAAAAAGGATAACATAAATATGTCATACAAATTAAGCTAATTTAATATGTTCTCACATTACAAATATACATCATATATCTAAGTCTGGAAGGGTCAAATACTCGAACTGTCGAATGAAGGCCAGAGAGAGACCGAGAGTGACATCGCGACAGCAAGGAGAGTCCAGGAGGAGTGACATAATTAAAATTCAAACACTATGGAACGAAAAGGATAGTCCAGATCCAGATTTACGGCAAAAAGGAATTAGAAAACTAGTTAACCAGGTTTAAGTTTTTTATTTTCATAAATTTAATGTGTGTATATATAGTGGGGATCAAGTTAGTCTAAGAATGACTATAAAAGAGTTACTTTAAATCCTCACTCTTCATTTTATTGTAATCAAATAATCTATATTAATTCATTAAAAAAATAACTTAATTTCCATTGAATTACAATAAAATGAAAAGGAATAATTTAGAATAACTTGATCCCCACTTTTATATATATATATATATATATATATATATATATATATATATATATATGAGTGCGGGTATGAGACGGTGGGTATTAAAGTACTCGCACCCGCACCCATACCTGTTCAATTTTGCAGGTAATTACCCGCATCCGTACGCATACCCATTAAGCGGATAATTACCTTATCCATCATAGATAATTTTTACGGGTACCAGCTGGATCTATTACCATTGCCATCCCTAAACTAATGGAAGTATGTCACTGATATTTTCATGTACACGTTGAGCTCGTCAAGGCACAAACGGGACGTCATCCTCTACATTCTATTTCTTTTGTGAACATTACTGATATAACAACAATTGTACATTTTATTCATCATGATTTTGGTCTATGTAACTCAATAAAAAGCCACTAACTACTCTCCGTGCTACAGGATTGGGAATAGTACGACATAGACGTCCATCGATATATGCCAACAAGCCAGAGAAGACAAATTTGCCGACGCCCCACTTTCGAATGAAATTCTCTTTTGGTACCTTTTGACCAGAGCTTGCAGACACATCTGCCTGATTGCCAACCTCTGACTGCTTTTTCCACTTTATGCTGAATATAAAATTGTTAGCCTGCCTTCGCAGCATGCGTATTGCAAAGCTAACAAAAAGATGTTCACACAATGTCAAGACTGTTGGTCCTATTTTCCATTCCTGTCACAAATATCCCTGAATCAATGACTTTAAACTTAATTGGGAAAACTTGTTGAAGATTTTGCCAGTTGTGAATGTGTATCAAGAAGTATACAGATTTTCCTTTTCAGACGCAAGATAAGCACTGAAGATGAGTTATTCTTACAACGGGTAAATTCATGTGACATTGGAAGCACCTCTAAAATAAATTAACAAGTGCATTCCATGCATGCAGAGAAGTATTAGTTTAGGAAGGTTTAGCACAAGATCCTAAATATATAAACCCATGGTTCTCATAGAAGAAAAGAGCATGGATCCTTTAAATGTGAAGTAGAGAACATGGTGAGCCATCGTCCGTAATTGTTAAAAATTATTACTGTGATAAAATATGATAAGTAGGAAGATAGAGATACTAAAAAAAGAAGAAAAATATGATAAAAGAGGCACGCTCATTAGAATATAACTTACACTTTCTCCGCGAAGATGGCGTAAAGGGCGGGATGCAGCTGAGGGATCTCCTTTTAGCAATGCTTTACTCGCAAGGAACTCCTTAACACGATCCATGATCTCATTGATAAGAGAATGATTTGGAGGAAGGTTTTTCAGGATAACCTAAACATGTATCAGTCTATATCACAATAATACAGTAAAGGGCACAAATTAAGATATTTTGTTCAATGATTTCCCAATTTTTATGCTTTCCGGTACTAAAATCAAACCATTACATCACTGCACAACATATCCGCCACCATCATTCTCAAAACAAGGTTCTCCGGTTAAAATTCCATCAAAAAAATGTGCTAGTGTTCTCCCAAGCCATGAAATACAATTTTCCACATAATCTTTTATGCATACCTGACCAACTATATGTTCAATTAGCTCAACTATTACCTGATTGTCAATAACTCTGACTCGAAGATATTCTTGTCTATACACTGTATCCAGCATGGCTTGGATATATCCTTCAATGTATAACTGCAGCAGTCCACAAATCTAATTAGTGACTGATGATGAATCAAGATTTTCAAAAATCAAGCGAAAGAACTGAAAGAATAAATATTTCTTTTGTTATGCATAAATGTATAAAAACCAACATGATTAAGCCTCCAGCATTATTTTTCTCAACCAATCAGCCAAAAGGCTAGTGGCTAAAGGCTACACAAATTTTTGGGCTTGATTACAGCTGCATATTCTCTCCTGTTGCCAAAAATGGCTTGTGTTCAATTGTTCTCATCCATGGGGACCATGAACCACTGGCCCCGATATCAATTAGACATTGAAAATGCTTTTCTTCTCGGTGACTTAGAGAAGGAAGTCTACACGGAACAACCACTTGGATTTGTTGCTTGAGGGGAGGCAGATCAGTCTGCCGCTTAGACAAATCTTTGTATAAACATTTGTAGCTACCAAATTGCCCCCCTATTTGTAACAAATTGGAAGGGAAGTAGCTCATGGTGGTAATAAGCCAAGAGAAAGACGACACAAGCCAGACATGGAGGCTAAGTGCAGATCAGGTCAAATCATTTTGGGTTGGGGGTGTTTTATTTTATTTACAAGAGTATCATAATTTTACACTTACTTATATTCCCTCGGTTTAGTCCCACATTGGTTGGGATATGGGCAAAGTACCTCTTATGATGACTTCGTCAATCCTTCCTATTAGAATAATTGGGCCTAACAACACCCGAAAAGTTAGCTCGTTGGGGGAGGGTTGCCCAAGCTATTATAAATAGTTCTTTGTTCATATACTCAACCGATGTGGGACTTTGACACTTAACACCACCCTCATGCCCAAGGCTGGACGTTTGTAGCGTGAAGTTTGCAGGAATGAACATTTGCGGGTGGCCCAACGTTGTGATAGGCTCTAATACCATGTTGAGGAAACTAGTTTAGGGTTAGGGAATAAGTAAATGAGAGATAACATAGTAAACTCAAAATAATATTGATATAGGGAGATGCGATAGTAATAACCCTTATACTCTGGTGATACAAAAGACAAAACTTAAGAGTCCTATTTATACTAATAACAGAATGCTGGTCCTAATTAAATAAGTAAACAAATCAGAAAATAATAAATAAGAAATAATTCCTAAGACATCTTCTAAGATATCCTAAAATATTCTAAGATACATTAAAATATTACGAGATAAGTTCCAGATATTCTAACACTCCACACTTGAGCTAGGTTTTGGAGTTAAGTTATGCACTTTTGCATTTGAGCTAGCTTTTGGAGTTAAGTTATGCCTAGTTATTCCAATATAGTATCAGAGTCTATCCCAATTCTGATGTTGAGTCATCCACAAATGTTTAGTTCTACAAACTTCATGTTCCAGATGTCCAGTCTTGGGTGTGAAGAGATTTGTTTTAAGCCCCCAAACCGATTGGGTATACAGCCAAAGTACTCCTTAGAATGACTTGAACAATCCCCCCTTTGATTTATCTTTTGGTGTTGAGTTAGACCCAATTATTCCAATACTCTCTATGTGCTATTACTTGTCTTTTACATACCTAATATGTGGCAATATGCTAAATTGCTTACAGTATGAAAATGAACCCCATGTGGCAAAATGGTACACTACGAATCATAGATAACAGACTAAACCACAAATAGTATAAAACTTTCATATATTTAAAAACAACCCTGTGGAAATCCGTGTGCTATTTTAAGAATGTATATATTAATTGGTGTAAGGATATGTAATTAGTTTGTAATCTGTGATTAGGTTGTAATCAGTGAAAATCCCTAAAATCAAGAGATTGCAATGGAATATGTTGGAAAGCCACCTTAATTGCGGTCCGCCCCTAGCCGCCTTATTTGCGGTAACTTTGGGCTGCCTTCATTGCAGCCTCCAGCACCTTCATTGTGTTGGGTATGAGGGGATATGTTTAGTCCCACATTGCCTAAAGATATGGCCCAAGTAATGCTTATAAGGCTTGGGCAATCCTCACCTTACAAGCCGGTTTTGTGGGGTTAAGTTAGGCTTAAGCCCAAAATCTAATATGATATCAGAGCCTATCCTAGATTCGTTGTTGGGCAGCCGGCATCGTCCACGCTCCAAGTGCATAGCCCTGGGCGTGAGGGGATGTGTTGGAAAGCCGCCTTAATTGCGGCCCGCCCTTGGCCGCCTTAATTGCGACAACTTTGGTTTGCCTTCATTGCAGCCTCCAGCACCTTCATTGTGTTGGGTATGAGAGGGTATGTTTAGTCCCGCATCACCTAGAGATATGACCTAAGTAGTGTTTATAAGGCTCGGGCAATCCTCACCTTACAAGCCGGTTTTGTGAGGTTAAGTTAGGCTCAAGTCTAAAATCTAATAGAATATACTTGACCTTATTTTTCTAGTCGATACTAGAGCTGTTCTGATTTGGGACTGCTCATGGTTTCCGCTGAAAACCCTAAAACTGCCTTTGTCGAAATCAGTTGGCCTTCATAGCCTGTCACTCTCTTTCAGATTGGCCTTCATTGCCAATGGTTCTCTGCCTATCACTCACTTTCAGATTGGCCTTCATTACCGATCTCATTCTTCTGCCAGTCGCTAATCACGTGGTGTGAGTTCTGTCTTGCGAATGTCAGAATGAAGAGGAGGTTATGGACACGGGCGAAGAAACAGGAGATGCCCGATCTCAACAGCCCGAAGAATTGTAGAATATCCATTCTGTGTATAGGCTAAGGCTTTGTTTGGTAAAAACTAGTGGTTAACGGATGGGCTTACAGCTGATAAGCTAGCTGATAGCGGATAACGGATAAGCTAGCTATTGGATTTGAAATGTTTGGTAAAATTAACGGTTGAACTAGCTGATAAATATAAAATGACATAAAAGGACATGTTTATTTTTTTATATAAATTCTATTTTATATATATATATATATATATATTATTTATTTTAAAATAATTATCACTTTTAATACTTGAATTCATTTTAAATTATTTATCATCTCAACAGTTTCCAACAATATCTATAGAATCAAGTAGGCTACGAGATCACTCTGAAAGCTTGTCCATGAGACCAAAGGTGACGGGGAAGAAAGACAGTGAGTGGCAAGGAAGGTTGCCCCCCAAAGCAGAGAGAGGTGTCGACGAACAGGATGGCACCAGCAGCAACCCAAACGGAGGTTAGGAGGGCGACACATGGCTCACACGTGCCGTCAGAAATTTTGCTGGTGACGTCGCGTGACTAGACGGTGGTGGACGACGATCACTGGGACAGCCAATCAGAGGAACCTGAGGCTAGGACCGAAGTACCAGCCTGGACTGTGTCTGGCCAGCAGAACGGCTAGGAAGGTTAGAGTTTACTTGGGGCTCACAGGAAGAGGCTCTGATACCAACTTGAGAAAACTGAAGTTTGGACATAATTGCTTGAGAGATCAACTCTCAGCCGTTGAATTTATATTAACAGGCATACAAAACTGAATCCCTTGATTTTAGGGATTGAATAGGCTAATTACAGCAGTTTCCTAATTTACACGCTAATCAAATATAATCAAAATCTTTAACAAATCTCAACAGTTTCAACAATATCTAGAGAATCAAATAGGCTGGGAGATCACTCTCAAGCAATTCAAATACATCTCTCAACTATCGAATATCATAACAACTTTAAAAAAAAAAAACTTCTAATTCCCTTCGCTTTGTCCCCATTGGTATGTCTAAAAAAAAGCCTGAAATAATTTTATTTTTTAAAAAAATTGAGATATTCTTTGTTACAAACATGCAATCCAAGGGAATGACAGAGAGAATCTCAACATAATTCAAATTAATCTTCAAATACCAATGCAAGTGTAACAACATATTATGCAATACCTCATCAACTCCTGGACTTCGATCAAGTAATATCTTTCTATCTGGGCCACCTTCCATCATTGCAGTTCCCAGAACTGATGGCTCCATAGCCAATTTTAGAATTCCTTGGTGAAAGCCACTCACCTTGAGATTAAATTTATCAAAAATGAAAAATATCAAACACATAATAATACAATAGAGATTACGTCCTTCCTAAAATGAAAGTAACCAAATTAATAAACAAAAGGTGGTAATTTTGTACCAATCCATTGAAACCATTTGCCTCTGCACCTTTGAGAATAGAGTCTGATATTTCAGCTACAGCTGCAAAAACTATATTGGAACCTGCTGATCTCAACTGCATAGCAGCCATGAATTGATTAATATGCTGATACCTGATGATCACATCTGTAATTCAATGAAAATTTTATAGACAATAAAGAGCTAAGAACTTACAGTTTTCCCTAGATCACCAAAGTAGCGTTTTGTCCCCGAAAAACCTTTACCTTTTATACATTTACTTATAAATTTGAAAGTACCTGATCCATAGAAAGCAGAAAAAAATAATATAATTAAGTAGTAAAAACAGCATAGGAATACTTGTCCCAGCGTCATATTTGAAACAGTATAAGTAAACATCTGTCAGCACATAGTAGACAAACCTAATTTTCTCTTTCTTTTTTTTGTTTTTGCATATGTAAACAAAGTTAAGCAAGAAATGAGTTAACCTTCCACTTATCTATGTGACAATAACTCTAACTTCAAGTTGATACTGCATCTCCTAAAGATGGAGAAAGGCCAGAAAGTAGTGCATAATTTGTCTGATTCACCAGATTACCAGAATCATTGCTCCTTGTCCATAAATTCAACCCTAATATGAATAATCTGCTGGGTAGAACTATTTAATGCAAAGCCACTACTCATCAAAGCTCTTAACTCCTACTGACATGCAAAGAAGATTACAACTTAGGTCCTAAATTTCTCAGTAAAAATCAGAATGGAAGGAAGGGCAAATAGAACTATTTGTCTGTAGACATGATTTACGATAGAAAACTATGGCGTCATTTGATCCAGCATCAGTAAAGTACGATAGAACACTATGAAGGATATGAATTGGGTTCAAGCCATGAATGAGGAGTTGAGTGCGTTGGAGAAGAACAGAACATGGGAGATTGTTTATAGACCAAGGGATAAACAACAATTGGGGTGCAAGTGGATATATACCGTAAAATATCAATTTGATGGCACATTGGATCGATATAAGGCACGATTAGTTGCTAAAGGGTACACCCAGACCTGTGGGATTGATTACCAAGAGACATTTTCTGCCCTAGCAAAAATGAATACTGTAAGGATCTTACATTCTCAAGCTGCTCACTATTAGAGTATATTAGTATTGGGCTTTTGGTAAAATGCTGTGTCAGCATTTCCTTTGTTATTCGATAAAAAGAATCCTTCTAGAAGGATTCTATCAGCATTCCTTTTCTATATATGCTAGCATGTATGCTCTCAATCATTAAGAAATCATAACAGAATATCATTTCAGAAATATTCTCTCTTCTCTCCTTCCTCCATTTCTAATATGGTATCAGAGCTGACCCTGCTATTTTATTAACACATGCTGAACCATCCTCACCTAAATAGGCCCTGGCCAACCCTCACTGGCATCAGGCCATGCAATCTGAGTACAATGCCCTTGTTGCCAATGGAACTTGGACTCTTGCTCCCTTCCTCCCACTAGGAAGGCAATTGGATGTAAGTGGATGTTTCGGATAAAGGAAAATGTTGATGGGACTGTCAACAAGTACAAAGCAAGAATAGTTGCTAAGGGTTTTCACCAACAACTCCGCAGAGACTACACAGAGACCTTTTCACCAGTGGTGAAACGTGTAACTGTAAGACTTATCCTCACCTTGGCAGTCACAAACAACTAGCCAATTCAGCAACTTGATGTGAAAAATGCATTCCTCAATGGTTTGCTTGAGGAAGAGGTCTACATGGACCAACCTGTTGGCTTTATCAGTGGGGATCCTGCACTGGTCTGCAGGCTTAATAAAGCTATTTATGGCTTAAAACAGGCCCCTAGAGCCTGGTTTGAGAGGCTGACCAACACTATGACTCAGTTTGGGTTTCATTCCAGCAAATGTGATCCCTCTCTTTTTATTCATACTAGGTCTGGGCACTCTACATATGTCCTAATTTATGTTGATGACATAATAGTCACAGGATCATGCACACAGAGGATCCATGACTTAATTTCTAAACTCAACTCTGCCTTTGCTCTCGAACAATTAGGAGAGCTCGATTATTTTCTTGGAGTTGAAGTGAAGAAGTTATCAAATGGCGCCTTACTCCTCTCTCAAACCAAGTACATAAAGGACCTTCTCTAAAAAGCTAGCATGACTGATGCAAAAGGCTTACCTACACCCATGATCAGAAACAGTAAATTGACTAGATACGGAGGAAATTATATGGCTGATCCCTCTCTCTATAGATCCATTGTTGGTGCATTGCAATATGCAACCATTAAACGTCTAGAAATATGTTATAGTGTAAGTAAAGTGTGCCAATTTCAGGCAAATCCGATTGAGGAGCATTGGAAGGCAGTTAAACGGATTCTAAGATACCTACAAGGTTCAGCCTCTTATGGTTTACTGCTGAAACCTGATCCACAGGGACATCCATTCACTTTGCAAGCCTTCAGTGATGCAGATTGAGTTGCAGATCTAGATGACAGAAGGTCCACTTCTGGCTCTTGTGTTTACTTTGGTCCAAATCTTGTCTCATGGTGGTCTCACTCAAAAACAAACTCTGGTTGCAAGATCTACCACTGAGGCAGAATATAGAAGCTTGGCAGCAACTACTTCAGAGGTTATGTGGATCCAGTCTTTGCTTAAAGAGTTGCAAGTTGATATTAGGCAACCTATTATCTATTGTGACAACCTTAGTACTGTCTCTCTCTCACATAATCCTGTTTTACATTCGAGAACCAAACATATGGAACTCGATCTCTTCTTTGTGAGGGAGAAGGTTATCAAGAAAACTCTTTTAGTCATTCATATCCCTGGAATTGATCAAGTTGTTGATCTATTGACAAAGCCTCTCACACAGTCCAGATTTGAAGAACTCAAAACCAATCTTGGAGTTGTTGATAAATACTCTACACACTTGACCTCCACTTATAAGGGGGTGTATTAGAGTATATTAGTATTGGGCTTTTGGCAAAATGCTGTGTCAGCATTTCCTTTGTTATTCGGTTAAAAGAATCCTTCTAGAAGGATTCTATCAGCATTCCTTTTCTATATATTCTAGCATGTATGCTCTCAATCATTAAGAAATCATAACAGAATATCATTCAGAAATATTCTCTCTTCTCTCCTTCCTCCATTTCTAATACTCACTATGGATGGGAATTACATCAGTTTGATGTTAAAATGCAATTTTACATGGAGACTTTGAAGAGGAGGTTTCTAGGAAATTTTACCCAGATATGATTCTACTAGTGCAAGAAACAAGGTATGCAAGTTGAAGAAGGCATTATACAGGTTGAAGCAGTCTTCCCATGCTTGGTTTGGAAGAGTTACAAAACCATAATGTCCCTGAGATATAAAGAGAGTCAGGGTGATCATACTCTGTTCGTTAAGCACTCACAAGAAGAAGAAATTATTGTCCTACTTGTGTATGTGAAGTTTGAAATGACAGATCTTGGTAGGCTGAAGTACTTTCTTGGAATTGAAGTTGCCTATTCTGAACAAGGTACTTTCATCTCACAGAAGAAATATGTTCTTAATCTCCTTAGAGAATCCGGGCAACTTGGTTTCAAGGCTACTGGAGTGCCCAAGTTTCAAATGAAAGATCTTGGCGGGCTGAAGTACTTTCTTGGAATTGAAGTTGCCTATTCTGAACAAGTTACTTTCATCTCACAAAAGAAATATGTTCTTGATCTCCTTAGAGAATCTGGGCAACTTGGTTTCAAGGCTACTGGAGTGCCCATTGAACAAAATCATAGAATGGGAAATGACGAAGAGTCCCACAGTTGATAAAGCTCAATATCATAGGTTAGTTAGGAAACCGTTATATCTGGCACATACCAGATCAGATATAGCATATGTTGTTAGTGTTGTTAATCAATTCATGCATGACCCAAGAGTCAGACACTCGCAGTTTGTGGACAGGATTTTACAGTATCTTAAGACCACACCAAGAAGGGAATTAATATTCATAATGAGTGGAAGACTATCCATGGAGGTGTATACAGATGCAGACTATGCAGGATCAGTCACTGACAGGATATCAACCTTTGGTTATTGTATGTTCCTAGGAGGTAATATTGTAACATGGAGAAGCAAGAAACAAAGTGTGGTTTCACAATCAAGTGCAGAGGCTGAGGTTCGAGCTATGGCTCAAGGAGTATGTGAGTTACTACAGATGAGAATCATATTAGATGACCTCGGAATAAAATATGATGCCCCGATGAAGCTATTTTGTGACAAAAAATCAACAACTCATAACCTGGTTCAACATGACAGGATAAAACACATTGAGATAGACCGACACTTCATCAAGGAGAAGTTGGCTAGTGGAATGGTAACAATTGCTTATGTTCCTTCGGAACACCAGCTAGAAGATGCTTTGACTAAGGGGTTACCCCCAGCGCCTTTCCAAGATCTTACTAACAAGCTAGGAATGATAGATATCCATTCACCAGCTTGAGGTGGAGTGTAGAAATAGTTCCACATTCTATAGTTTTTCATATTATGTCATATTGTAGAAATAGCCCCACATTGTATAGGAAAGTTAGTGTTAATGTCGTGATACCTATATATTGTATTCTCTTGCATTTTTTGGAATAATAATCATTATTCTGTTTCTTCCATAATTTCAAGTTTTTATATCATCCTATTGATATTATTTTCTTTCTTTCTTTTCCATCTTTTCCCTATGATTGTATTTCAAAAATGGTTGCAGTTAAATTCTCATGAAACTCATCAACCAGAATCTATGGAGAAAAAATACAGAAAAGGCACAAAGTGCAATTTGACACCAAGTAAATAACTTAGAAAAATAAGTGGCAACGGACTATGGAGAAAAGTATAAGACAAGAATTTCTAAATGTGCTTGGATGATTAGCACTCAGCAGACTTGGTATTTATATACACTTCATAATCAATTTACATGTTATGGTTACAAGGAAAATAAATGCTATTGCAGTCCCCTAAGTTTCCTAAGTTGAATGAATTAAACCACTGTACATGAACCTAAAGATACATAAACCTAAGCCTTAAATGCTGCTATTTCCAACATAGACAGTAAACTAACAGTATATGATATACCTAAAGTGAATCCTGGAAGATTCGCCAGCCCACGAGACGGATCAAAGAAGATATCAAGAGAGGATGAAGACAGATCGTCAAAAATAGAAACAAAATCTGGGGGAAGCAAGGGGCTTCCTTTAGCAATATATATGGCCCTCATAGCATACCTGGACAAGCTCTTCAATTTTCAGCAGTAACTCCAATACAAAATTCAAAAGAAAATATATCATAGGCTTACCATGAATAATGTTGTGCGCATTTAATAAATAATTCACGCATAGTTATCAGAGCATGGGTAATCAGGACCCCATTGAGTTCTACGACCATATTTTTTATGGGAGGCACCTGGAAAGAAAAATAAGGGTGTAACATGACTAATTATATTAGTATACATCATGGTTTAAGCCAAAAAAAGATCAACGATGTTAAACAAACCTTAACCACACTATGAATTAAAGACCGCAGAGCCTCCTGCGCCGAGCTATAACTGGAATGTGGTTCCCCAGGAATAAAGTTTGCAATGATCTACAAAAATACAGGATAGCTTCTAAAATAGTAAATAAGGCAAAGTATTAAAACAAAAGGAAAGATAGACATTAAGGAAGAAGGAAACCTTTATTGGATGGATTTCAAAATGATCAAAGTAAAACCGCTGACTCTCTGAGTCACTAAGAGAGGTTCTCCAAAATGAAGCAATTTTCATCAATGTCTCCTCATCAAGGTTTAAATCAATTGGCTAGACAAACCAAAATGTAAAATCATATATGAGTAGGATCAATTCATATATGAAGGGGAGCTGCTAAATTCATTCCTATAATTGATTAATTCTAATAGTCTAAAAAGGCTTAAAACCAAACAGAATCCAGAAAAGAAGAAATATAAAGTAGAAAAAGCCAGAGTCCAACTTTACCTGAAGAAAAATTGATGAGTATCTAAACTGTTTAACAGTGGAACTGGACGAAAGTAGAACAAAAACAACCTTCAGTACACTATCATTTGATTCACTGTAATCTAATTGATGTCTGCGAAGCATTGATGCAAAAGGAGCTCCATTCCACTTGAGCTCCAAATTCACGTACTAGGTCAATAACAAACAGGATATGATCAATAAAGTCCTTGAATGGAATAATTTCCTGAGACTTGGGATAAAAAAGCAAAGTGCAACTTTTATCAAAACAAAAACAAAAAAGAAGTGCAACAAATAGTATAACCCGTACACATTATTAATCATAATACCTGTACACTGAACTGGTTATATTTCTGGTGATTATTAGAAACAGTAATCATGTGCAGATTCCCAAGCTTTGCAACTACAATTGGTGTAAAATCTTTGAGCTCATTCGCATCTCCCTCCTTCAAAAATAGTAGCTTAGCAACAACAGTAGCAACTAGGAAATATGCAAATGTTTAAAAGGGAAAAATGGAGCTTAAAACTTAAAAGAAGGCATAACAATACCTGCTATGCTTTCATTATGAATTGAATACGGTAGCAAAACCAATCCCCTTTTCCAAGGGCAATACATTTCATGAAATTAAACAACTTCACAATCACTTTACTTCTGGCAGTGTTTGAAATTGAGGTACTGATATATTATCCATATGAAATCCTTGATTACAGATATAGGTGAAACGCCCCATTCAACTTTTATTTTAGTTTTTTCGGACAGACAGACTTTAGAGCCAGTACGAACTGAGAAATGCTCGGTATAATCTGATAAAGCAGAGTGATATCTGTTTTTTGTTCCAAAACTAAAATATTTTTACTGAAGTTCACACACAATACACACATTACCAAGCATAAATAATAAACATGCAAAATGCAATTTCAATGAAAATCAACAGATAATGAACATTGATGATTCAAGCACCCAACAAAAGCAAGAATACCTGTTTTACATGTTCAAGTAGGTGAACCGCAAACTGAGAAACTCTCAGTTGAATTTTCGCACCCAAATCAATTACTGTATCTCTCTTGAAACTATCAGAGATCTCACAAATTCGCAAAACTCGGGTTGCTCCCTCTGCATATATTTCATACCCTACTTTTGCCATCTCCATGCAATTAAGCTCGCTGAAACCCGCCATCTGATCTATTGATCTTTTGTCTAAAAGCAAACTTGGGGCCAACGCTCTTTGTTGCCCAGGTTTGTAGAAAGGTTTCCATGTGCGAACCTTATCCAACTTAATCTCATGTAAATGAAAGCTATCTACGAGAGAAATCAACAGTACTATTAGATTTTAATATAAACCCCTCTTCTAACACTAACCTACTTTAGATTTAAAATTCACCGACACACTAAAACAAGGGAGGCTTAACAGTAACAAGAAAGCAATGCAATCATAGGATGCCTTAATTTTCTTTCTTCTTATATGTATTATGAGATGAGTATTTATTCAAATAATAAAGCCCAAAGTGCATATATTATATGCCTTAATTTTCTTTCTTCTTATATGTATTATGAGATGAGTATTTATTCAAATAATAAAGCCCAAAGTGCATATATTATTGTGAAAGATTGCAAAAGTAGTGCAGCTAAAGGAGTCGAGTCACAGAAAGCTTTGTCAGCATACTATTTCTTGCCTACCATTGGCTCTAAGCAGCATTTTTGTATTGGAGTCCCACATTAGATAGTGATATGGCCTGAATAATGTTTATGAGTGGGGCGCAACTCTCACCCCATGAGCTAGCTTTTGGGGATGGATTAGGCCCAAACCCAAATTGTACGATGGTATCAGAGCCTATCCGAGATCCGTTGGGCCACCTACAGATGTCCAGTCCTACAAACTTCACGCTCCAGATGTCCAGTCCTGGACGTGAAGGGGGGTGTTGGAGTCCCATATTGGATAGTGATATGGCCTGAATAATGTTTATAAGTGGGAGGCAACCCTCACCCCGTGAGCTAGCTTTTGGGGTTGAAATAAGTTCAAACCCAAATTCTAAGACCAACTATTTGAGTATGTCCTCTATCTTCACAAATAAGACCTTTTCCTGGAGCACCTTTAATGTATTTCAGGATCTGTATCACATCATCCCAATGATCCTGACAAGGAGAATTTAAGAATTGGTTTATCACACTAACTGCAAAAGAAATGTCTGGACGGGTGACATTAAGATAGTTCAATTTTCCAACCAATCTCCCGTATCTCTCTCGATTAGAAAGTGGCTACTCCTAATCGGGTAGAAGTTTGACATTTGGATCCACAGGAGTGTCAACTAGTTTGGCATTCAATAATCATGTCTCTTTAAGAATATCCAGAGCATATTTCCTTTGTGAAATCACTAGACCATCCTTAGATTGAGCTAACTCAATACCCAAGAAATATCGGAGTTTGCCAAGGTTTTTGATCTAAAACTGATGAGAGAGATGTTTCACCTGTAGTATGCCCTGCTAATCACTACCAGTTATAACAATATCGTTCACATAAACAATCATATAAATGCATCCTTGGGCCGAATGACGATAGAACACAGAGTGGTCGGCTTCGCTTCAAATCATACCAAACTGTTGCAATACAGTGTTAAATCTGCTGAACCAAGCCCGAGCAGACTGTTTGAGACCATAAAGAGACATGTGACATGTGAAGGCGACAAACCATGGTAAAGGACTCCCCCTGAGAAACAAACCCAGATGGTTGCTCCATATACACTTCCTCTTCAAGATCACCATGCAGGAATGCATTCTTAATGTCAAGTTGATGAAGAGGCCAGTGTCAGATTGTAGCAATGGGGAGGAGAAGCGTAACAGAGGCCATTTTGGCCACTGGAGAGAAAATATCACCATAATCAAGCCCAAATATTTGTGTGTAGCCTTTAGCCACCAAAAGAGCCTTAAGCCGATCAATTTTACCATCAGGATCAACTTTGACCGTATAAAGCCATCTAAAACCAACCAAAGACCTCCCAGAAGGAAGAGGGACCAATTCCCAAGTACCACTACTTTGAAGAGCACACATCTCATCAATCATTGCTTGCCTCCACCCAAGATGGGATAAAGCGTCACCTAGAGATTTAGGAATAGAGAAAGACAACAAAGAAGAAAGGCAAGCATAATGGAAAGGAGAAAGACAATGATAACTCAAAACAATATAATGAGGAGACAGGTTACAGGTACCTTTGCGGAGAGCAATGGGAAGGTTAGTGTCAGGTGGTGAGGCCGGATTCAATAACGGAAGTGGTGCTGGGGAAGAGTCCATCATGGCCTCAGCAGCAAGGTAGCGGCAGGGACTTTCACCAAAAAGGGTGGTGGGCGACGACGATATGTCTGGAATGGCCGAGCAGGTGGGGGATCCATAGGCGGAGTCTCTGGTGGGACATACTTGATAGGGACAATAGCAGAAGGAATAGGGGTGACTGTAGAAAGCGGCTTAGGAGGCAAGTAGGTCGACTCAAAGTAAGGTACAGACTCGAAGAAGGTAACATCGGCTGAGATAAAGTAGCGTTGAAGAATAGGAGAATAACAACGATAACCTTTTTGGGACCTATGATAGCCAAGGAAGACGCACTTAAAAGACCGAGCCGAGAGTTTGTCAATACCAGGAGAGAGATTGTGGACAAAACAAGTGGACTCGAAGACATGAGGCGGAAGGGAATGGGAAGGTAGATGGGGAAAACGGAGAGAGTAAGGGACTTTATTATCCCAGACGGAGGAGCGCATGTGGTTTTTAAGATAAAAAGTCGACAGAATCCCCTCAAAAGCGAAGAGGAACATGACCATGAATGAGAAGAGTCCGAGTGGTTTCAATGAGGTATCGGCTTTTGCATTCAGCAACCCCATTTTGTTGAGGGGTATGAGCACAAGACGTTTGGTGAAGAATGCCATTAGAAGCCATAAAGGTTTGAAATTGTTGGGACAAATATTCACGAGCGTTATCACTACGTAAGGTGCTCATTGAAATACCAAACTGGGTTTTTGTTTCCTGATAGAAATTTTGAAAAATGGAAAATAATTCTGACCTGTTTTTCAGTAAGAATAACCTCGTACAACGAGAAAAATCATCAATAAAACTCACAAAGTATTTGAACCCAAGAGTAGAGACAATACGACAAGGACCCCAAACATCAGAGTGAACTAAAATAAAAGGGGATGAAACTCGTTTATTGACTCGATCAGGAAATGAACTACGAGTGTATTTCCCTAATTGACATGACTCACAAGGCAGAATAGAGAGCTTGGAGAGACTCGACACTAACCTTTGGAATTTGGGAAGATCAAGATGACCCAACTAAGCATGGATGGTGAGAGGGGAATCTGTGGCTGAACGAACTTGAGAGCGGGTGGAGAGCTGGTAAAGATCATGAGACTCACATCTGGTGCCAATCGTCCGTCCCGTACTCCGATCCTGTAGGATAACACTGTCTTTAGTAAAAGTAATCAAACAGTCATGAGAACGAGTTAAACGATTAACACAGAGTAAATTATTGGGACAACAGGGACATAAAGGACATAATCAACTGACTGGAAAGGGAATGGATGGGCAGTTCCGATTCCTTGGGATTGAGTTTGGGAACCATTAGCCAAAGTGACAATAAGTAAAGAACCAGATGTAGAAAGAGAGGAGAAAAGAGCCTTATTACCAGAGATATGGTCAGACGCACCAGAATTAAGAACCCAAGGACCAAGTGAGGGTGACTGAGATATGCAAGCAGATGAATTACCAGTGTGTGCGACCAAAGCAATAGATCTGGAGGTCTGACGATACTCAAACCACTGGAGAAAATATTCATAATTAGCCAGAGAGGCTGATCCATGGTCTTAAGAGGACCAGTGGAACTAGAGGAAGCCATAGATCAGTAACAACTGGTCCAAAAAACGACGATCATACGATACCTGAAAGCCCGAAACGGCGCACGCACAAAGCGTCAGTAGCGAAAGTGCTTGGATCAGCTTGGGAGTGGTGGCGTTGGAACCGCCAAAGAGAGGCGACCACTGCAACGGGAACAACGTCCGGACCAGAGCTGCCACACGCCGCCACGTGCTGGAGGTCGGAACTGCACGCTGAGGCTTCTGAACGCGCGTGCGGGAGCGTGACAGGGCAGATGCCGGTGGGTCTCGGGGTTGGGCCACGCAGGACGGTGCACTTCTGATACTAGGGTGGTCGGCCGGAAAGGTCGTCGGAAAAAGTGGTGGCGGACTGTGGCAGAGGACAAAAAACGATAAGAAAGAGGTCATGACAATGGATAAGAGGCAAACCGGAGGAGGAACACGGTTTGCCAAGAAAATTTATCACTGGAGGACAGTGGGTCCACCGGGAAAGCACGGTTTTAGGGTTACCTCTGTCTGGCTCTAGATACCATGTTGAAATAGAGAAAACAAAGGTATATGATGCTAAAACCGTGCGTCTAAACTACACAGCGGAGTCACTTTTATATAGGCTTAATGAAATAATTACAAAATAAATATAGGAGATTCTATTCCTATTTACATGATATAATATCCCTATACAATAAATACAAAGATCCTAAAAATATTTTCAACATTGTCATCTTCATATAGAGCGGTTAATCTATTAATCTCATATTGACTTGAACAATTGAGTGTTCATTATTCCTAAATTGGAAACACTTGAAAGGAACAAATAACTTGAAAGGAACAAATATTTTTTTGAATTGCTTGTGTTAACTCACACAACAATATGATCTTTCTTATATACACTCGGAATAATGATTACAAGTTGCATTTACAAGATAACTATTTCCTAAGGGCGTGAACAGATGAGTAGATGAATCTAATTAAGAGTTTAATTGTTATGCACTGTCAGTGTAAAGTTTTTTACACTGTCAAACAATCACAAATCATGATATGAGTGACTTTTAAGGTAATTAGTTACTAGTTAGGATAAGAGTAAAATATTTTTATTGATGTGACAATTTATGATTGGTTGATAGTGTAAAAAATCTTTACACTGACAGTGCATATTGTTGATATTTATGTAAATAATAATATATTCTGATTATAGGAATATTAGGTAATTAGGATAGCCAGATATTATGTTATTTTGTAATAATTGTAATTATTACCTTGATTGTGTATTGATTTGTTCAGAGCATTATATAATACATTCTCCGTGGTGTAGTTGAAACACACGGGTTATACCAATAGTCTCTTGTTTTTCTCTCATCTCAAAACATACCAATTAAATCCTCTCATTAATTCCCTATTTATTTACTGTTGATATTTTCTAAGTTATTTAGATTTCCAACAGAAACTTTTTGCCAAGATTATCCTAAATCATATAACCTTCCCAAACATAAGCACTGCTCTAGCATCACTAATACTAAGAATAAATTGATGAAAAAGAGTAAATAACAAGATTTAAATAAGCACCATTCATACGGACAACCAGTCTATGAGGAAGAGTTACATCATCCCAGACATAATCAGCACTGCATGCAGGTCCAAGAAACTCTGGCTCTAACGAACCCTGGAAATTTCTCCAATGATGTGAGGGGCAGAAAAAGTACCAATGATTATGTTAAAAAGAAAACAAATAGAATTATAATACTACCTTCTGATAGAAAGTTATTGATAGATCATGCAAATAGTTCTCGATTCGATAAGGCAGACTCAGATTTGGTGGCTTGTAGAAACTCAAAACAAGAGTAGAACCTCCTTCTACCACATGAATAGCTGCAAATTGTGTCATTTTGCTGTCTGATATTGTAACTTCATTAGTCTGTTTCCTGAATTTCAGAAAAAAATGTCCAAGTGAAGCTATACACACTGGCCCTGACCATCCCCATCCAGGCTCGTTTGTCTTAATCTGAATATATAACAAGGAATTGTCATTGGAACTTCTGTGCTTTCTGATAAAATGCTCAAATACATTGAATTCTCTTGTCTTGCTAAATCCTTCCTTCAGCTGGAGTGGCATTCGCTGTTTGCTGTCAATGTAGATAACACCTGCCACCTCATCCTTCATAGACAGCTAAATTACTTAGACATTCCACACGAAAAATATAGACACTTAAACTGCTTTACACTGAAAGCATACCTGAAAATGGCATTGACGAACAGTGATACATCCTTCTGATTCATTACAAATAACATATCGTGGAACCAAAGTCACCATTTGTGATGGCACAACAATTTCTCCTGAAGAAGGACCTGTAGACACTCCAAGCTTTGTTACAGATTTAACCCCGGATCCTTCTTCTTTCTTAAAGCTTATTTCTGTAAGGCCTGATAAAGAATCCAAATCTAGCAGTGCCTCAGATGTATGATCCTCCAGCAATTTCAGTTGCACTTTTTTGGATCTGGAAACAGGGAGTAAGATAAGTGTGAAATATTAAAAGACACCAGTATTTCTGAATAGCTTGAGTGAATAATGCACTCAGCAGAAGATATATTTATGTAGTTGATTTACATACGAAATAACATGCTAAATACAATTTACAAGGTAAATAACTAGACTAGAATTAATGTGGATGGTGCATTGTATCTACTCTACTTCTATACAATGAATCTAACTACTTGGGAGAGATGTACAACACTCCCCCTCAAGCTGGTGAATAGGTGTTCTCAATTCCTAGCTTGGATACAATTCGTTCAAAAGTTGGGCTACTCAACCTTTTGGTGAGAATATCCGCAAGTTGCCATTGTGAGGGTACATATGGAGCTATGTTATCAATCCCGGATAGCGGAGCGTAGCGGCCGAACCCCAAAACTGCTATAGCGGGATAGCGGGAGCGGTATGACCGCTATTTGAAAGTGTCGACATATAAGATAAAAAATTAAATATACACATATGTAAATGCTAAAACATAACAAATTACCCAATAATGCAAACAAGCTCATAATATATATTCATAATTCATAACTTATAATCTGTACTGTAGACTAATGCTGCTAACAAAAACAAGGAACTATCAAAATAGACTAATTCAGCAAACAAAAGTAGAGAGTAGACTAATGCTACCAACAAAAGTAGACTATTAATACTGCAAACAGAATCAAAGAACTATCAAATACTACGATTCTAATCATCCTCCAAATCTTCCAATGCTGGCTCATGGTTGTGTGAAAGAAGCAGCCGTGACTGAGATGAAAAACCGAACAGAGATGAAGAAGAGAAGGAACAAAAACAGAGAAAAAAACATAAGAAAGAAGAAAAGACAGAAAGAATTAAAAGGAGGAAGAAAAGAACAGAGAAGGAAAGAAGAAGAGAATAGAAAAAGCATAAGAAAAGAAGTCCAAACCTGTATTGAAGAAAGAAGGTGGCCGGAAAAGATGGCGCCAGCGAGTGGAAATTTTGGAGGATGAAGCGGTGGAGTGAGTCGCAGAGCAGAGTGAAACGGTGGAGTTGAGTTACGAAGAGCAAAGTGAAGCGGTGGAGTTTTTTACGAAGAGCAAAGTGAAGCGGTGTAGTTGTGCACTTATGAAGAAGGTAACAATGACCTAAACCCCAAAAAAACCCCCACTTATTGTCGTTAGGCGTGCATTATGGGAGGGTAAAATTGGGTTTTTGGGTAGAAAATTCCCAAATCTAAGTAGCTCCGCTTTTTTCTGCTTTTTGCCGCTAAAACACGCGATTCTCAAGCAAATAGCGTCCGCTATCGCCGCTATGAAAAACTGCTACGCTATGCAGACTCCATAGTGTGGAGGAGCCGCTCTGCTCCGCTATAGCGGCACTATAGCGCGCTATTTACTACTCTGATATGGAGTGCAAATTAATCCACTATCGAGCTTCTCCTTAATGAAAAGTCTATCAACCTCAATATGCTTAGTCCGATCATGCTGAACAAGATTATGTGCTATACTGATTGCAGACTTATTATCACACTAGAGCTTCATAGGTCCTTCCCATTTAACCTTCATGTCTTCTAAAATAATTTTCAGCCAAAGTAATTCACAGATGCCTTGTGCCATAACTCGAAATTCAGCTTCAGCACTAAAGCGTGCTACTACACTTTGCTTTTTACTTCTCCAAGACACAAGATTTCCACCAAGAAAGGTGCAATACCCTATAGTAGATATCCTATCAACGATTGACCCCATAGTCAGCATCAGTGTATGCCTCAAGTGTTATATTCTCATTTCTTTTGAACATCATTCCTCTTCTGGGAGTCCCCTTGAGATACTGCAAGATCCTATGAGCTGCCTATAGATGAACCTCTTTCGGACAATGCATGAATTGATTAACCAAACTTATTGCATATGCAATATTGGGCCTGGTGGGAGACAAGTAAATTAATCTCCCTACCAAGCGTTGATACATTTCTTTGTCCACCTAGCATCATCTTCTGCATTTCCTAATTTCAAATTCGGATCCATAGGAGTACTCGTAGATTTGCATGCTGTTTTCCCTGTATCCTTGAGCAAATCTGTATGTATTTTGTTGGGATATAAAAATGCCTTTCCTTGAGGATGCCACCTCAATTCCTAGAAAATACTTTAGCTTTCCAAAAGTTTTTATTTCAAACTTCTTGGCCAAACACTGGCTCAAGACTTGTTGCTCTTTCCAATCATCTCCCGTTACTATGATGTCATCCACATATACTATCAGCACTGTTACTCCCCATGTTGTCGAGTGCTTGATGAACAAAGTATTATCTCCTTGACTTTGCTTGTACCCCAAATTTGTCATAACCTTTGTGAATCTTCCAAACCAGGCACGGGGTGATTGTTTCAGCCCATATAATGCTTTTTTCAACCTGCACACTGTATTGGCAGCAACCTTTCTATCATACCCTGGTGGCACCTGCAAGTAAATTTCTTCCTCAAATTCCCCATGTAAGAAGGCATTCTTTACATCAAATTGCTGCAATTCCCAACCATAATTTGCAGCAAGGGACAAAATCGCTTGGACTGTATCCATCTTGGCAACAGGAGCATCTGTCTCCGAATAATCAATCCCACAGGTTTGTGTGAACCCTTTGGCGACCAATCTGGTTTTGTATCTTTCAATCGATCCATCAGCCTTATATTTTACTGTGTATACCCATTTACACCCAACTAGCCTTTTTCCTTCTGGTAAAGTCACTAACTTCCAGGTTCCATTCTTCTTCAATGCCTCCATCTCTACATTCATGGCTTGCAACCATTTTTCATCGGATAATGCCTTAGAAATAGTAGTGGGTATGGAAGTAGTGTTTAGGCTGGTAAGGAAGGCTCTATGGGTTGATGAGAATTTGTTAAATGAGAGGTAGTTCGAAAGGGGATATAAAGGCTGCTTGGTACATTTTCTAGTTCCTTTTCGGATGGCAATTGGGAGGTCTAGGTCATCATCTGCTGTTTGGGCTTTTGATGAAAAAGTTTGATTTTTGAAGGCTGGGTTTAGAGAAGGCCGTATGACAGTGATGAAGTTACAATGCAAAGGTAAAGGTAGCGAGCAAACTGAGCACACAATGAAGGTGTGCAAATGAAAACGGGTCAGCTATGAAGGCTGAGACAACGGTAACAGAGACTCCCAGATTGGGAGCTCTGATACCATGTGAAATATTAAAAGACACAAGTATTTCTGAATAGCTTAAGTGAATAATGAACTCAACAGAAGATATATTTATACAGTTGATTTATAAGGTAAATAAATAACATGCTAAATACAATTTACAAGGTAAATACTAGGCTAGAATTAATGTGGATGGTGCATTGTATCTACTCTATTTCTATACAATGAATCTAACTACTTAGGAAGAGATGTCATAAATACTGCTATTTCCAACGATAAGACACTGTAGAAAAATACAGAAACATAATAATTCAGCAAACCTAGTAGCATTACAGGAAGTACAAATTTGACATATTAAATCAATAAGTGATGGACAATAAGCCATCTTACTTTAAGAACCATGTTCTGGTTGACTTTGGTGGCAAACATAAGCCTAGCTCCGAAGGAACTTTCGAATTTAAATTGTCTAATTCAATTCTGCATATGGAGAGCCAACCAATATGTCAATGGACAAAGACAAGATTAATGTGCCTATTAAGTATTAACTGTCTAAAAGTGTAGGGTCACCTGGATAGAGGCCACCGTTTAGTTGCAAGAACATAAATTGGAATGTCTGTATCATTTTTCATAGAATAGGAAGTAAATGCAACCACCTGCAGGCAGCACCACAGATTCACTAGATAATATTCGTTTAACTGAACAAATGCATAATATAGAACTTCACAACTAGATACCAATTCTACTCAAAGTTAATGAAAACAAGGCTAGCATAATAACCTCCAGCATGCCCCTGTTCCCACGGTACAATCTCAAGGTTGCAAAAAATTTTCCTCCATCGAAGTCCAAATATATATCCAGATGTTGGAGATCATTGTTCTGCTTCAGTAACTTCTTCACACAATCTCCACTATTTACCGGCTTGGAACTTGAATTACAAGCAGATAGAGTAACAGTGAAGTATATAACAGCTGGATTGGCATAAAACTCAACAGTCGAACCACATGATATCGTTGCCTGCTTCCCAATATTATTTTCATATCCATCCGGATTCGACTGATCTTCACCACAATTAAAATTAAAAGTCAATTCAGTGTTAAAAAGGAATACAATCTTCAAAGCATGCATTTCTTTACCTGTTTCACTTAAAAGGACATCTATCTCAGAGTGCAATAAATTGGTCATCCGTACAGTAGGAAGAAGATATATTTCTTTATGCTCTTGCAATGAAACTGGTGAATTCTCATTTTTTAACTCAGCTGATGACTGACCAGGTGTTGCGACAGGGATATCTCTGGAAATTGTCTGAATGAGAAAATGCATATTAGCAACAACAAAACCCTCAGACTTGAGGATGCAATGTGCTGTGCTAAAGGAACATTTAACTGATTTTATAGATAATGCCTTGCGAACTTTGTAATTCAATTTATCAAATATTCCAGATAGACGGACAGCTTTTCCACCTTTAATATGATCTGACCATTCCGCAGAAAGAGAACTTTCAGAATTTATCAATTCCTCTGTCATTTTGGGTCTAAATGAAAACAAGAAGTTACCTGAAAATTAATCATTAAATCACATCTACTCAGGATAAGGGTCAATTGATACAACTGAGTCTTAGAAGAAAAGAAAATAATGGATATTTCAGAAGGAAACATATTTATCCAAAAAAAAAAAAAAAACTAATAATGACATAATAAACAGTATTCAGCTTAACCCATTGATAATGCATCTGCTAAAACAACAAAAAAGAACCTTTACCCTGTTTGGACCTTAAATGTGTCTTTAATGATTCTCCACGGGCTTATTTTAGTTTGTTCGTCCATTTTTTCAAAGGAAACTTCTCTGTGAGCTGAATAAATTGTTAAGATATATAATGAAGTCATAAATGAGCTTAAGCTTAACCTTTTGGAAGAGTTGGCCTTAACATGGTATCTCTTAGATTTTGGGCTTTAGGCCTAACTCAATCCCAAAAGTTAGCTTAAGAGGTGAGGATTGCCCAGGCCTTATAAAGACTACTTTGGTCATATCTCTAGTCGATGTGGGATCTCAACACACACCCTCACGCCCAGGAATAGACATCTGGAGCGTGGACAAATACGGATGGAATAATTGGCCCAATAACAGATCTACGATAGGCTCTGATAACATCTTATATTTTGGGCTTTAGGCCTAACTCAACCCCAAAAGCTAGCTCAAGAGATGAGGATTGCCCAAGCCTTATAAAGACTACCTTGACCATATCTCTAGTCGATGTGGGATCTCAACAGTATCAATGCAGTATATCCACTGTGAGATGTGTCTGTGATGGGATCTGTAAGAATATCTGTGTTGATATGGTAATATATTATGTATATATGACAAAATCAATTAGGATCAATTAGGAGCAATCCTATGATCTATTCTATTATTAGATTAGGATTATATCATTGTAATAAATGCTGAATCTATTTGCCTTATTTTCAAGTTGGTATCAGAATAGGTTTCAACCCATCTCTGCAAACACCCAACTTCGTCGCGCCCATTGCTCGATGGCAAATTTTTCAGGCTGTGTTTCAATTACAACCAATTCCTTCCTCGTTGTGTTTTAATTCCAGCCAGTCCTCGCTGTCGCGTCTCTTTCCGACAATGTTTATGTCATCGACTGTTTTTCCGTTGAACTCCAAACTTCCAGATCTAGTCTCGAGAACCTCATATCTGAATCGCATTCCTCATATCATCTAGAACCCAAAACCGCACCACCTGAAGCCCAGCCACTCGCCACCAGAACTTCGCTGCCACAACCGCACGCTTCGGCGAGTGAGGGAGCGTGAGACACGGTCTCACCATCGTTCTTCCACAAACCACTAGAAATCACCATTAGAAGCCATCCCAGGCCTTTTCAACACCAACTGTGGTCGTTTCAAGGAGTTTCCAGCTGTAGGTATCTTGGTTTCCATGATTTCTGAGGGTGTTTTGGTGCGAGTGGTTGTTGTCCTAGTTGTTTCCAGCTTTCTTTTACATCTTTCTGGTTATTTCCATTGATTTCTCACAATGGCAAACGATGTATCTTCAGATCTTCAGTCTGAAATTCTCCCAACTGAGCTATTGAGACATTTGGAAGATCATTGTTGGGCGAACCATGGTAAATTGACATCAGCCAACTTTGCTCAGACTAAGTGAGCACCATCTATGCTAGTGTGGCAATTCTTACTTCAGATTATGAGTCGTTCCTCCACTTTAAGGCATCTTCTCAGTGTTCGATTGAAGAAATTGCTAATCCCATAGCTTGTTTATCTAAGTCATCTCTTGGGTCATGGATATTTGACTCTGGTGCTTCTGATCATCCCTGTGGTAATAAGGATCTTCTCAATTATCTTACTACACTAAATTATCCCCTGTTACTCTTGCTGATGGAACCAAAACCATTGTTCATGGTATTGGCCAAGCACAACCATGTCCCTCTTTATCTTTAAAGTCTGTCCTTTTTGTCTGTGGTTGTTCTTTTATTTTAATATCTGAGTCAATTAGTTCGCTCTCTTCATTGTTCCATTACCGTCACTGAAAACTCCATTTTTGAGCAGGATTAGGGTACGGGAAAAACGATTGGAGTAATGAGTTATGAGGACTTTATCATCTTTATATGCTTGGAACTCCAGTAGCATGTACCATGATGGATCGTCCTGACCACATTCACAACCGTCTTGGACATCCAACAAACTCCAGAATATGGTTCAATAGTTATCGGGTATGCTCTCTTTAGATTATTAGTCTTGTCAGAAGGGAAAGCACATGTGTGCCTTCTTTCCCAGTCATGTCAATAAAAGAGCCGATACACCCTTTTCTCTTGTCCATTCAGATGTATAGGGACCGAGTCGTTAGCTCTAGTTTAGGGTTTCAGTATTTTGTCACTTTTATTGATGATTATTCTCGTTGCAGTTGGGTATTATTAATGAAAAAACGTTCTACCTTATTTTCAAATTTCAAACTTTTTGCTTTGAAATTCAAACTCGGTTTGCAAAAAGCATTTGTACTTTGCGAAGTGACAATGCCGGTGACTATCTTTCTTTTGAATTTAAAGAATTTATGACAAAACATGATATTCTTCATCAAACTTCTTGTCCTCATACTCCACATCAAAATGGAGTGGTTGAGCGAAAAAATTGGCTTTTAATTGAAACAGCCATGAATTTACTCTTGCTTATGAATGTTTCGCTTCATTTTTGGGGGAATGTTGTTCTTAGATCTTGCTATCTAATAAATCACATGCCTTCTTCTGAGTTAAATGATCAAATTCCTCACACTATATTGTTTTCTGATACATCTTGTTGGAAATAACTTATAATTAATGCTCTGGTTGGAGTAAGAATAGGATTAATGTTCCACTTTCCTAGTAGCATAGTTACAATGCATCTTTCATAGTTTCAATGTAGCTTAGTAAATAGAGTACTCTTGTAAACTATACTTAGTATTTATTAGTCTTGTAATCTTTTTATGTATAAATACCATTCAGCTGAGTGTCTCTTCACTCAAGCATTTCACAAACTCTTTGTTTACTTTATTTTCAACTTGGTATCAGAGCAGGCTAGTCCTGCGTCTGTTCTTTAGCCTAGTCCAGGGGTCTCTGCCATCTGGTCCAGCAGAACCCTAAGTCCTTTATCCTGCCCTTCTTAGGTAGCCACCATCGCCGGACAACCCACCGCTCACCACCACCGGAAATAGGCTCGGAATTCTCCGATCGGCAAGACCACCAAATGTCGTCGCCAGAAACTGCTTCACGCGCCGCCACGCGCCTCCCACGCGTTGCCTCTCTCTCTGCATGGGAAGGCCACACACGGCCTTCCGTTTGCCGGAATCTTCCACTGCTTGTCCAGAACTGATCGCCGGCCTCTCCTCTACCTGCCTAGGTGGTCAGACCCTCGATTATTTGCTGTTTGGATAGTGGGTCTAGTGTTCTTGAAGCCTCTGTCATTTGTTGCTTGAAGTTATTCGTGTCAGCCCTTTACCTTTACAGAATGACATCATCTGCAGGTTCTGACAAGGGTCTGAAAAGTCCTATTTCATTTGCCTTACCTGATAATGAGTACAAGGAGTACCTCAAGTTAAAGGCCGCCTCTTCTAGCAAAGTCTCATCCTTGCTACAATATTTTTCTCAATCTTTGCCTTCTGGATCCTGGATTCTAGACTCAGGTGCATCAGATCACATTGCTAGTAA